>CAWUFW010015122.1:0-377000 GCA_963921515.1 Calotriton arnoldi | reverse complement strand
ATCAATCATAAAACTTTATTTCGGCACACAATGCCATAAAAGCATCATTAAAAACACCCAATATAATACATTGAATTCATAAAAAATGTACACAGTTTAAAAATGTGATATAAAAATTTGGTATAAAAATAATCAATGGTCCAGTTACTGGTGTAGCCCCTCCCACAAGCCCAGATTATGTCCGGAAAAGTACAATATTTGAGTCGGTCATACAAATTCTACAATGCCATTCTGCTGGGCCATCTTTTTTAGGATGGCCCTTCGGGTGCACCACATGGTAAATAAAAACCGTGAAATGGAGAAGACAATAGGCATTTGTGTGTCAGATTTCAATAGCCTATACACTTCGCTACAGTGTCTGGACCCCAGGTTCCTGCAAAGTTGGAGTAACCAGCGTGACCTAGCCCTCCTAGAACCCTTACAAAAAAATAGCATGTGAAGTTCCGTTTCATCAGGGGTGTTACATGCCGGACACCCCCCGTTAGTGGCCCCCTCCCACTTACTAGTAAAGGAGCGCAGCGGGAGGACTCCCTATCTAAACTGTACGTAAAGCTTTTTGGCAAGGAGTGGCTGGATATCATCCAGCACCAGTTCTAAGCTATACCTGTTTTTTATTACCAGGAATTCCGCCGACAGGCGGCCGGCGGTGGATCTCCTTTCGAGCTCGTTGAGCTTGAGCTCTCTATAGCTCTCTACCAAAGTCCTTCTAGCAGTTCTTTGGGAGGTTTCTTCTGCATTGCTCCTTAGATTCCCCCTACCCAAACCCTGACAAATACTCTTAATGTACCAACCAAGGTATCCTCCCTGAACTTCGCAAACCCATAACATCAATCAATTTGTCCCTATATGCAGTTAGTTCTGGGGTACTCCAAAGACGGCGCCAATAGAGAAGAGTTCTGAGAGCAACCTCGTCTGCAATGGGTCTAACCCCAAGATCCAAGCGGAGTGGTGTTAGGGGAGTACTGATAGGGAGGCCCATAAGGTGTCTGATAAAAGAATTCTCGGTGCGGACTAACGAACCCGATACGCAATGTCCCCAGAGTTCTGCTCCATAAAGAGCAGCACTCCTGGCCTGGACTTTATAGATTTCTAGCACTGGGCTGACCAGTTTTTCAGTAGAGCTCCTATATAGTTTTAGAATGCCCCCCTTTGTTTGGTTTAATTTCAACCCTGCTTTGTTAATTTGGGCACTCCAATGCATTCTTTCAGTCAGCGTCAATCCCAGGTACTCAAAGATGGTTACTCTCTCCAGGGTCTACCATCCAAACAAGGATTGGGGCGGGTGGAGTTGCCTACATTAAAGGCCATGTACTTAGTTTTTTGCAGGTTAATCTCCAGACCCCGATGTTTGCAGAAGGCACTAAAGTTGTCGAGAGTCCTCTGGATTCCCATAGGGGATTTTGCGAGCAGGAGCGTATCATCTGCAAACATCAGGGCTGGGATTTTGCGCTGCGCCAACCTGGGGGCATCGATGTTCTTCCCTGCAATCAAAAAGTCTATTAGGCCATTAATGAAGAGGGAGAAGAGTGTAGGTGCCAGGACGCAGCCCTGGCGAACACCTCTCTCTACGGGCAAAGGGGCTGTGAGTTCGCCGTTCTTGCCATATCTCATTCGAGCAAAATTACCCTCATGTAGACGTTTTAGCTGCAGGCACAGATATTCTGGTACACCCATGTCTGTTAAAATTGCCCATAATTTGTCCCTCGGTACCAGGTCGAAAGCTGATTTTAAGTCTACAAAAATAAAATAGAGGCTGCCCCCCTCAATGTAGACAGATTTCCAATATATCAGCTGTAGCCTGAATATTTGATCAATCGTTGATGTTCTAGCTCTAAACCCGGCTTGTAGGGGGGTAAGAATATTATGTTCCTCCATCCAGACTTGGAGACGCCCCAATAGGACTCGGGCAAATATTTTCTGGCCAACATCTATGAGGCTAATCGGATGATAATTGACAGGCAAGAGCGGGGAACCCTTTTTATAGATTGGTATTTTTTCAGCCCCTGTCCAAGTGGTGGGGATTTCCATGCCTTGTAATATGGCATTGAACAGAATGGCCAGATAAGGGGCCCAGATGGTAGGTTCGGAGCGGAAAAGGTCGCCAGGGATCTTGTCCAAACCTGCCGCTTTGGCAGGTGTTATCTTTCCTAAAGCATCAGTGACTTCTCTTACCGAGATTGGGAGAACGTCGTCAGGGTTTGAGCCCGGGTGCAGCGACACTCCTGCCACGCTTACTTCCCCATCCTTAGCTTTTGTATAAAGGGTTTCATAATGTGCCTTCCAGACTCCTTCATCTATATTAGGTTCAATGGCCGGTCTACCAGCCTGAGAACCAGTGTTTATGATATTCCAGAAGGACCTCAGGTCGTGTGAGATTAATGCATTTCTAGCGTCCTCCCATTTTTGGGCTTCCCAGTGTTTTTTAGCTTTGGCCGTGACGCCCTTATAAGAAGCTCTTGCTTCTTTGATCGTTGCCTTGTCACTACTTTTAATGGTGGTGATTAGGTCGAATTTAGTAGCTCGGCAACTAGCATTAAACCATTGATGCTTAGGCTTATTAGGTGCCCTAGACTTTTTGTTTTGATAGAAAAAGGCAGCCAGAGAGGCAACCAGATCTTGATGATTTATAGAAATCCTTAAAAGGGGATTAAGGGCTCCTTTGCTCTCTATTATTTGAGATGTGGTTAAGAGGTATGGAATTACTTGGTGGTAGAGCTTGGCCAGTTTATCCTGCGATTGGGAGCTTTCAGCCCAGCGGACTCTCCTCCCTCCATTGGTCTGGATCAAACTTTGGGCTGGAGTTGGGGATTCATCCAGTGCCTTCCTGGCACATGGAAGTACTATTTCTAAAATGAGGGCATCGTGGTCGCTATCGTGGCGGGGACTGGTTTCGAAATCTATCACCCTATGCCAAGACTAGCATAATATAATCAATGATTGAAGTATGGCCCGGTCTATTGAAAGTGTGTTTCCCCGGGCTATCAGATATAGTGCGTCCATTGCATGCTCTCAGTGAGAAGTTTATACTAATATACTAATGCAATCTGTCCACTAATACCCAAGCACTTATAAATACACTATGCACTCTCTTTACAGCACTATAATCATCCAGTTACTACTCATGTACTTATGGAATGGCCTAACTACTAATACAAGTACAGCTACAATATTCTGTACACTATCCATGCAGATCTCTAACCACCTATATTCTATTTATACACTCCTCTAAATACGCAGTTATTACCCATGCAGTCTAGGAATCCTCCTGTGAGTCCGCTGCACTTCTCCAATCACCCATCCAGCCAATATGTAAGCACTTATAAATTCACCATGCACTCTGTTTGCAGCACTGTAATTATTCCAGTTACTAGTCATGTAGTTATGGAATGCACTAGCTACTTACACAAGTATCCGCTATTATTATTAATAGTAGCTTTCAGGGAGGATACAGTTAGAAAGTAGCATTTAAAAAACCTTTGAAATTCACTAAAAAAAACATAGGTTTCAGGGACGTTATAGTTACAAATTAGCATTTAAAAAACCTTTGAAATTTACTGAAAAAACCATAGGTTTCAGGGACGTTATAGTTACAAATTAGCATTTGAAAAACCATAGAAATTCACTGAAAAAACGATAGGTTTCAGGGACGTTATAGTTAGTTGGACATTTCACTCATACAAAACCATAGAAATTCCGCCGTCATAGTTAGTTGAGCTAACTATAACTCGCGCCCCCGCAATGCACTGCTGATGACGTCACATATTACATCATTCATGACATGATCAGTGACATCACTGATGACATCACTGATGACATCTCATATGACATCACTGATGACATCACTGATGACATCATCCACGTGAAAAATCTGATGCACCTCCTCACACCCTAATATAACCTTTGATATACCCACTGTAAAATACAGACTACCATTTTAAAAACCATCGACACACCAATGCCAGTTACAACGTACGCACACACTGATTCCTAGGTCACACACACATCCACTCATTCACCCATACAACCATTCATACATGTAGTCACTGATCAATACAACACTATCATATGCACTCATACACCTATACAGACACTCACACACCACCACTAATCCTAGTCAGTCATGCACTCATCCTAGTCAGTCATGCAAAAAATCAATCACAGTTCCATTTACTCACCTACACAGTTATACACACACCACCTCATTTATTCATACAGATACTAACGCATACTTACTCTCTTGTATAATCACTAATACAAGTCCACACTTATCCATACAGCCACTCTCACAATCACTCACTGTCACGTTTAGTTATTTTTATACACCAACTCTCACATACACTGCCTTTAACTTTTGTACTTAGTTGGACATCTACCACTAACACATCCATTCACTCACCAACACATGCATACACACACTCACTCACCCATACAACTGTTTCCACATGCACTGTTAAACTCATACACCCAGTGAATCAACCACTCAAACATCTATGCACAGAGTCACACACCCCCACCCAACCACACACACACTCAGTCTCCCATACAAATACTCAGGCAACTAATCAATAACCCATATAGACACTCATGTAGCTACTGACCAACCGATGCAGCAGGTTATACAACAACAAACAGACTCATACAGACATTCACACAGTTTAGTCACTAACCCATGTATTCAGTAAGAGACATTTAATTACTCACTTAAACAGTCAGTTACACACCTACTAAATCCTCCATCCAGACACTTATACAACCACTCATTCTTCAATACAGCTTGGTATATATATAAAACAAATTTAAACTTTACAGAAACACACAGTCACTAGATGATGTCATCAGTGATGTCATCAGTGATGTCATTTTAGATGTCATCAGTGATGTAATCAGTGATGTCACTGACCATGTCATGAATGATGTAATATGTGACGTCATCAGCAGTGCATTGCGGGGGCGCGAGTTATAGTTAGCTCAACTAACTATAACGGCGGAATTTCTATGGTTTTGCATGAGTGAAATGTCCAACTAACTATAACGTCCCTGAAACCTATGGTTTTTTCAGTGAATACATATATATATATATATATATATATATATATATATATATGTGTGAAGGAAAACTCTATAATCATATATATATATATATATATATATATATATATATATATATATATATAGAGTTTTCCTTCACACAAAGGATATATATATATATATATATATATATATATACTGTAAAGTTCAAATAGAGAGCACGCTCAGGCAGTGGATCCGTTGCAGTGAAGTTGATTTATTGACTTCATAAATCCATAACGCGTTTCGACTGACCAGCAGTCTTGATCACACAACAGTACAAACAACTGGGCATCATTACATAGCCTCTAAAAACATAGTAGTAGGAATATTCATTGCATATAGTATCCTGAAAAAAAACATGGTTGCCATCTTAGAATGTAGTGAATACATGGGGATGTATATGCAGAAAACAAATCAAGTATGAAACATGGACACAGCTCAGTCCTTATTAATTCAGTAAATGTTGCTGATGAGTTTTTAATAAAATGAAGAATCTTATACTCAAAAGTGAGAAGAGTTTGTTACGCATATATTGAATGCAATGGTGGTCACGTAACTGTCATTTCATGTGTAGACAAGACCTCTACTGGGCATTGATGAATACACAGATGCATGTGCACAGTAGTGGAGTGCACCATATGTGTCAGCGGGTAGTTAACAATGCCTACATGGAAGGCCATGGTGCCCAACAGGAGTGAAAGTAGACACTCCTGTATCAGCAGTACACAGACATGAGTGTATAGCTGGAATTCCAGCATAAATGAGTGCCACGATGTTCTGTCCCTGATTGAACCGCAACTGGGAAGAGACTTTGCAAACCTACACCACATATATATATATCCTGTGCCAACGCAGGCGAAAGACAGTGCGATCTGACTGCAGGTGCATATGTTGGAATATGACCAGCATCCCCAGACATTTCTAAGTAAAAATGATGAATGTACTCCATTCCCGGGCGCTTAAAATCACTTGATTTTATTGCCATTAATTGTTACATCAGCATGCCACCAACGCTTTTCATCCATTGCAGTCTTAATCACGGTAGCTTATTCCCTTCACAGTTTCCATTGTGTGCCTCGTCCCACAGTCGGTCCCACAGTCTCTCACTTCAGGTAATGGGGTTGACTTTATCCTAAAGGGATTCATGCCTTCTACACCTACATACATGCTAGGTACACTTAGGCACATCTAGTTAGGGTCGCATCGTAGGAGTACACTTTTATTACAGTCATGTATTTTTTATACTTGCCTGTATTCATTGTTTTAGCACGATGGTAGAAACCTACCATCCTTTTACTCTGTTGGTGCTTATGATCACTTATATCTGCTTCTGTCTAATGGTTGTTTCAGCACACCTATTTTACATTCGAATGACACTGGTTCAATAAATGCTTATTGAAAAACGTCCCCACCGTTCATTCTGTGTATCTCTCTGAGACAAAGTGAGCACGAGTGACTGAGCGAAAAGTATCGCACTGTTTCCACAATCCTGAGGGATCAAGATTGTCATGTTCGATAGTTGTCAAGAACTATTCTCTCCTTGGTAAGAGGGGTTTCTAGTGGCACTGTGTGCTAGCTGGTATACAGGCTAACATACCCGGTGGGAGTGTCTTGAATCAGTCCGGACACCAATCCTACAGTGTATGTTGTCTAAACGCGCAGATCCTATATAGGTTTATAGGAACTACCCAACAATAGTACATGCACAATGATAAGTATCGTTTGTTTATTACTGTGACAGTTTGAATCTTTGCAGATTCCTTTCATGCCGGTCACAGCCATTTAAATTATTCCTGTGCCAATGCGGTCAAAATACGGTGTGCTTTGACTGCTGGTGCATATGTTGGGATATGACCAGTATCCCCAGATATTTCTAAGCAAAACTGATGAAAGCGCTGCATTCCTGGGGTCTTCAAATCATTTGATTTTATTGGCATTAATTGTTATATCACCACCCTACCAACGCATTTTAACCCTTGCGGTCTTGATCACGGTAGCTTAGTCCCTTCATAGTTTGCAATGTGTGCTCTCGTGACTTTTATGCTCTTATAGGCATTCTGGTACTTGCAGTTTATTTCTATTATCCTTTGGGGGTAGTGCTGGATTCACTTTGTTACTATTGAACCATGAGGGATAGCCATACTTTAAACAATCTCATCAGTGTTCCCATACATAGGAGTGTTTCCATTAGCCCTTTCAGCATAGTGCTGATGTTACACTGTGCTGCAGTACTCCTCACCATTTTTTCTTCTCTTGAGCTCACTTTAACTGTCTGTGCATATTAGCAAAATCCTTTCACCAACACTGCTTTCGTTCACACAGAAAGGTATGTTTGTAAAGTTCCAATCCCTCTAATTGGGCACTCGTCACTCCTGAATGCCAAAACAATCCATGTAGCCCCCGGACCCTACCGTTATTACCTACTGGCGGTCACCAGTATGTAGTTATAGTTAGGATGTAGTTTCCATAGGAAGGGCATTTTTTCATTTGCCAATAACTTTAGCATAGTTTGATGAATTATAGAAACAAACATAAAAAAAAAAAGGGGGGTAGGGTAAAAACACCCTGACCCCCTAGGCCTTTTGGGCCAGGTCCCGTGGACATTATTTTAATAAGGAAGGGGGCACACAGGCCACCCGCCTGGGACCGACACCTCCCCAGGATTCTTTAACAATGAATACAGCCACTCACACAGGCACTCACTCTCTGATACAACCATTCAAACACCCACTCACCCACCCATAAGCCCACTCAAACAGCCACTCAGTCACCCATACAGTCACTTACACACCCAGTCACTCACCCATACAGCCACTTATACAGCCACTGAGTCACCCATACAGCCACTCAAACACCCACTCACATGTCCATACAGCTACTCAGTCACTGACTCACCCATACAGCTACTCAGACACACACTCACACACAGTCACACAGGTACTCACATAATATATGTTAGAAATAGTATCACTCATTACTAGTACACAAAGTATACCAATTTAAGTTATGAAGTAGCTTACTATAAGCATTTAACCCTCATAGACTTTTAGAAACCACTCACACTTACTGGATGATATCATCAGTGAGGTCATTTGAGATGTCATCAGTGATATCATTAGTGATGTATGAGTGAAATATAAGCCTAACTATAATGTCCCTGTAACCTTTAGTATTTTCAGTGAATTTCTATGTTTTTTCAATGTTATTTCTTAACTATGACATTTCTGTAACCTTTGGTTTTTTCAGTGAATTTTCTATGTTTTTTTAAAGTTAGTTCCTAACTATAACGTCCCTGTAGCATTTCATTTTTTTAGAGAATTTCTGAGGTTTTTTAAATTTTATTTCCTAAGTATGACATCCTTATAACCTTTGAGATTGTGTGCATGAGTGTTTGTACGGGTGGGTGAGTGGGTGTGTGAGTGGCTCTATGGGTCTGTGAGTGGGTGTTTGAGTGGCTTTGTGGGTGTGTGAGTAGCTGTATAGCTCTGTGAGTGGGTGTGTGAGTTGCTGTATAGTTGTCAAGTTTACAGATTGGTTATGTGTGGTATTTTCATGTCTTCAGTATACTAGTGAGTAATATTGTACTACCAAATATGTGTTACAATTTGAGTGACAGTTTTTTCTAACTCAAAACAAAGAATAGAGTTTAATTAAGTTTAATTAAGGAGGTAAAGTTTTGTTCCTTTGTCACCATGCACAGTAATTAGATGGATTTTTATCTTGCGAACACTCATGAGATTGAGCATAATAAATATGTGACCTCTTGGTGAGTGAGCTGGGTTGGGTAGTTGGTGTTTGCAGGAAGGTCAGTGCTCAGCAGTGCCCAAAGAGGGTAGTTGTCTGTGTGCAGAGTTGATGTTGCACTCAGTGTTGGCACTCAGTGAGAACCTACCACTGGGTAGAAAACAGAAGTGCTGCTGATGCTGCTGGGTGCCAGTAAGTGACATAGCAAGGATGGCAGAGGCCATGATGCAAAAAAGATAAGTGGCCCTTAATTTTTTTGTTTTTGCACCGTTTTGGGGGATTCACGGAGCCCATACGACCCCTCCTGATACGTATATTATGGTGCTGTGGGAGGTTGACGGAACCAGCATGTTTTATAACAACACTTAAAAACATATATTGTCAATATAAATTTGAAGTTTTACTAAAATAATGCAAAAAGTTGTTTTTAAATAAGGATATATAATTTATAACATTTCATTAATGCTTTTTACGGCTTTGCGATCGAGTCACTACCTCACCGTGAATACAATGTGACAGGCAAATAAAGGTGTTTGATTGGTTAAAAAGCCTCTCATCCTTATTTGGAGGAAGTTCCTCCTATTTTTTCCGTCATTGGGTGTGGTTCTTTTTCTTAAATCTGTTGCATTAAGCTTCTTAGTTGGTTATCTGGCTTTGGTGATTTCTTTATATTACAATGGCATCTTCCAGCAGTCAGCAGCCAGGTGTACAGCATTTGGACAGCTCTTCTGAAGAAGACCATCCTTCCCTGAAGAAAGAGAGCATTGCATGGACCTTTTTTTCCCATACCATCATGGGAGAAGAAAGTCAATGCAAAGAAGGTGTAATGCACACTTTGGGACTGGATTCTTTCAAGGGGCACTGCCAAAAAATACTTGCATGGAACAAGTTCCATGCTCAAACATCTCAAAACTATGCACTCATGGCAACTGGGAAGGGCGCAGAGACAGATGGATGGAGAAAAGCCTTCTACATCTACTGCCGTTTCACTAGCACCAGGAGATACTTTTCCATCACATGTTCCACCTCCACCGGTAATTCCAGCAAGAGCTCCTGAACTTGCAAATGTTGGCGCATTTTGTTACATGTGTAATAAAGTGATGACCATTGGAGAGCAGGAAATATCAGCCATTCTGGATGCTGCATGACTGCATAAATTATATTTTTTTTCCTTGAAGACTTGTTACACAAGTTGTATGCACTCAGTTTTTTACTGTGTTGTTCACAGTTCCCAGCTTTAGAAAACAAACAAAAAAAAAATGTTTAAAAACATTTTTTAAAACACAAAACAAAAAAAATGATTATTATTAGAACCACCTATTCCGGTTTAAAGACAGATTCACTATATGTTACATGTTTGTCAATGAATATCTGAATGTATGTGTGTATATGTCTATATATATATTTTGGTTTGTCTGAGACACTGATCATGCAGCTCGGAGACCCAAGAGGGCCACAACACCCACCGCCACCACCCCCAGGCACCCCCGGATCCCTCCCCGGACTACCATCTAGGCAGTGCAGGACAGCGAACGACCCTAAAACGCACCAGCCCCAGAGACTCAATGCCAGAGGAAGCCATTGGCCAACACAGGCTCAAAAGGACAACCATCCTCCGCATCCTGACCCACATTGCCCACAGGCTTAAGGTACCAACACAGCGGACAACCTACATCCCCCCGCAGACAAAGCTGCTGGCTGTGCTGCACCTGTTGGCCCCTGGTACCTTCCAACCAACAACTGCCTGAGTCGGAGGAGTCACACAGCCAGCCCCATCAAACTCCCTCACACATGTCTTGGATGCATGTCCACAAAAGCAACGGCGGGCCCCTGTATCCGCACCACACGTAGTTCCAATTCGTAGTGTACCTGCGCAACCAACCCCAACGCCAGCCGTGCTAGACGCCTCCGTGCCCCAGACCCAAGATCGTAGTAACCGAAATGTGGGTGCGCCAGGTCATGAAGTCCAGTAGTCAACAGTAGTGTAAAAACAGAACTTTATTACAAATACATAAATCAACAAAACGAAAAGCTCAGCCAACGCGTTCCATTCCCAACGGGGAACTTCAACAGGGCAACGTGTCTTCAGAAACCTGTGGGAGAAATGGTGACAATGGTCAAACTTCCGTAAAGTCACATGCCTAATCTGGTACAGTGTACTGCACTTGGACAAACCGGAATGCTCACAGGCCTGATAAACCATGCATGAGAAGACCGTAACAGAACTACGTGTGGCCGTAACCGTCGTAGGAATGAAGAGGAAGGTAACGACCACACGAACTGCTGTTACGGTCACATCATGCAGGACTCATCACACCTGAAAGCATCATGGTGTGTGTCAGCTCGATACCCCTGCCCCTCACTCCCCCCACACTGCGCAGGAACATCTTGACACCACGCAAGGGAACTATGCCATAGCTGGCGTCACGCACGTGTTGGGGGCAATTCACAGCACACGTGTATGACTTGTGCCCCCTGCTGACACTGCACACAATCACCGCAACAGCAACCACACGCATGCCATCACTGTGCATACAAAAGTGGACCACCGTGGCCTGTCCACCAATGTCATAGCAAATTCCCCAGGCAGTGTGCATGATCCCCACATGTCCGCGAGTCCGCCACCAACCAGCGCTTTAAGGATGGCCCCCATGGAAATGCACTGCCCATCGGCAAGTACCAACTGAACACACCACACACCTCAACTCCACAATCGCCCAACTCACAACTGTAGGAATGCACACATCACCAATCCACCACCAAAGTGACTACTGCGTGTATCTCAGTCTCCGCCACAACCTGCCCATAGGCCTACACACACATGGCCGACCACCTTCAACGGGCAAATTCACACTGGAGACGAGGTGGCTACATCCCAAACCAACCCGCGCACATCACGATCATCGCATGCAGGGTCGTGTCAGCAAGGGCGGTGCCCCCCACCCAGCCACGAGTCTGCCGCCGTGACCGGTGGTGCCTGCGTGAACCTGTGCGCCTGATGCACCCCAGCCGTGGTCCCCAGACCTGTCCTCCGCTCAGCGATGACTGGCCGCCCCTGCGCACCCAGGCCGCAATACCCACCTGCCGCCACCGGCGTGTCTCCAAGAGGGCCCACCACGTGCTGGTGCATCCTCATCAGCCGATCGCTGGATTCCACGCCACAGGCACCCAGCGCACCCTGCGTCACCGCACCGCGGAGTCATGTGTGTGCTAACTGCTGCCTGCGCGTACACTGCGGTCCAGCAGGGCACACTGTTCAATTTGAATCTTGATTCTCTGGACGCCGTATCGAGGCCTATGCATCATCGCAGACTGCACACCCGCTCAGCTCTTCAGGTGCCACTAACCCTGTGCAACGCAAG
Organism: Calotriton arnoldi; assembly: GCA_963921515.1. Lineage (NCBI taxonomy): Eukaryota > Metazoa > Chordata > Amphibia > Caudata > Salamandridae > Calotriton > Calotriton arnoldi. The sequence goes on along the minus strand of CAWUFW010015122.1, from coordinate 364,824 downwards.
TCATCGTCCCGTGGCGGTAGGCCCGTGCGGGCCGCAGTGCAGCGGGTGCCACTAACCCTGGCAACGCAGGCCACCATCACGTGGCGGTAGGCCCCTGCCAGCCACAGTGCAGCGGGTGCCACTGACCCTGTGCAACGCAAGTCATTGTCACGTGGCAGTAGGCCCCTGCCAGCCGCAGTGCAGCGGGTGCCACCAACTCAGTGCACCGCAAGTCATCGTCCCGTGGCGGTAGGCCCATGCAGGCCGCAGTGCAGCGGGTGCCACCAACTCAGTTCGCCACAAGTCATGGACCCTTCATGATTGGGTCGCGTGGTGCGGACGCCATCATGTCATCTCCGGCAGTGGGGTATGTGACGTGCTAGGCCCCTTTTATTGACAGGGTCACATGTCCTGTGACGCCTGTGCTGGATGGGTGTGGTGTGGGTGTGAATCAGCCCTCAGGGAGTGGCTGTGGCATGCTGATGACTAGACCAGTGATCAGCAGATCACTACAGCAAAGACCTGGGACATGTAGCTTTGTCGTCCCCCCTCTGACCGTAAGTGGAGTAGACTGGCCTGGCGTATGGCAGGCCAGCGTAGGGGTGGGAACAATGAGCCCGGGGCTCTGGGCGTGCTTCAGTTCTGGGATGGACATGGAAGTAACTGATGCTTGTGTCTCTGTTGTAGTGTCTACGCCACCCGACCTGCAATCGGCACTGTTGCACCCTGTGACTCAAGTCCCACGACATGAGCAACATGGACGTAAGGGGGAATCACTGACCCTACATTCATCCATACTCTCATACTTGAATGATCAAAGGCATGACACATCTGTGCGATTCTGAATGTTTAATTCACATCCAGTGGAATGTTGCAGCTGGAGCAGTACAGGGCCATGCAAACCCCACTTCACATTATTGGCCCGTGGAGGGCCAGCCAGAGTCCTTCAGTGAATGACAAGTAAATCGGAAGAGGAAGAGTTCAGTCCGCAGTCTGATCGCTGTGTCATTGGTAACCAAACAGAAAATGGCAGTCCATGTCGAGGTCCAAGGTGAGTGTCGTAGAGTGTATTGGGGGACAGTGGAAGGTGATGATGCAAAGGGCAGAACCAAGCATAAACCGGACATATGGCGGAGATGAATGCTACTGCGTCCTCCTTACCAGTAAGGTTGATTAACCCGCATCTTCGTCCTCTGATGTCACATGTGCCTCACACGTGGGTGGTGGTGGATTGCCTGCCGCACTGTGAGGCACTGACACATCAGGGGGCAGAGATATGGATGTAGAAGCAGCAGAAGCATTCATCTGCGCAAGGCCTTGAGGCAGCAATGCCATGACGATGTGCTGCAGGGCATTGAAGGTCCCATCCACATCTCGCTGGTGTGCAGCCGTGGCAGCCATTCTTTCCGCGTTATCCGCTCCATGTTCTCCATGAGCCCCCGCATCTGTCCCAACTCCCGGCTGACATCGCTGGAGCCACTCTGACGGGGCAATTGTTCTTGTCTCAGTATCATGACTCCAGCGATGTCAGCCATGGATCGTTGGAGAGCATGGAGCGGACTGTGGGTGTCCATTAGGGACTGTAAGTGGTCCCTGATGGTACTCAGACACCATGTATGGCATCAAGTTTGGCTGCCATGAGGTCGAACCCCACCCGCACCTGATCAGCCATCTTCTCCTGGACCTCTAACACATGGTGTTGGAAAGCCATGTGTTGTTCGTGGGGGTCCTGGGAGTCAGCCGTGGTGGTGGGTGCTTCCTGCTGTGTGGTCTGTGCAGGGGGTGGGTTCTCCTCGATGCAGCTGGGCTGCCCTGCTCCTGGAGGTGAGGTGCGGTAGCTGTCTATGAACTCTTGGAGGGCGTCGGTGTCGAAGCTGTGGAGGTCCTCTTCCTCATCAGTGAAGAGCTGTTGGGTCTGCTCTGCAGGAGGTGTTGGTTCTCCTTCTGCAATGTGATGGGGAGATGCAGTTGAACATTGTGTTCACATGTATGTTGACGCATTGTACTGGTTTACATTCAAACTGCATGACAATGTACATTGTGACTGTTTGGGAGGAGCTGCCTATTTGTTGCGGACAGTGGACAGTTCGACAACATCACGGATGTGTGTTTGTACTTGTACATTATCATCTCACATTTCCCTGCTATGCCAAATGTTATTGACCAGTTTCTACACACAAGCGGCACCAGTTGTGTCCTCTGTTCTGTTGTGAACGATGTTGCAGTTTATACCACATTGTTGTCAATGTTGATGTGCTCTGAATGTTATGTGTGTGTGCTGCATTTTGGGAGAGTCGCCCCTGCAGCTCTTATTTGGCTGGCCCTTATCCCTTTCAGGCGGTGTGTCTTTGACTTCTGTGCTTATACAGTGCTGAGATGTTGCATTCTTAGGTAAATTGGGCTCTTGGTGGGACTTGGGACTCTGGGGCATGGTTTGTCCGCAGATGTGTTGTTGACCTCAGGGGTTGTTTGTGCACGTGGATGTGTCAGAGTGTGACCTGCTCCTTTATGGATGTGGTCCACACTCAGCCACCTCAGTGTCATGGCGTGCAACATGTCATGATGTATTGACTGCAGTCATGCTATTCGTCATGCAGTGTCACTTGCATTGTCAGTGTGGCTCACAGACACGCCGCTTTGCTGGATTTGGCACATGTGCGTGGGTTGGTTGTGGGATTGGTGATGTGTGGGAAGGGTCCCCTCTGGGCACATAATCGACAAGGCCCTACTTGCTGTTTCTATGTGTGCTGCAGTGTGCCAAGGGGATCAGGGACATGATCCAGAGTCATTGTGGGTGTGCACTGTGCTATACTTAATTGTGCATGTGTGCCATTGTGCCCATCTTCCCCCGTCCCCCCAGTCCCTGGTGGTTACTCACCCTGTTGCTGTTGTGTCAGGTCATGTTGAGTAGTGTCCGGTGCCCCAACTCCTGCCACCGTCTCCACACTGATGACTGTGGACACCATTTCCTCCATCTCATCCAGCTCCTCCTGTGGCACTGGACTCCCACCTCCAGTCTGCATTGCTGCCTTCTGGTTGTTTCCGAGTTTCTGCTTGGTCTTGCGCTTCACATCATTCCAATGCCTCTTGAGCTCTTCCATTGTCCTCCTCAGCACTCCGACTGCATTCACCTTGTCCAGGATGGACTGCCATGTTGCATTTTTTGTTGCCAATGACACAGTGGAGGTGACGAACAGTTGTTGATGGTGTTCTACCACCTCCGTGATCAGGATCCTGTTTTCCTGCGGACTGAACCGCGTCTTCCTCTTCTTCTTGTCCTTGCCCTTCCCTGTCCCCAAGGTCCCAGGCTGCTCCTCCGTGGGGCTTGTGGGGTTCTGGCCGTCCTCTGTACCTGCTCCGGCTGCCTCCATTGTGCTCCGCTGTAGTTCGGTTTATGTTTGTTTATTTATTTTTTCTGCTTTTGTAGTGATTTTTCCCGCCTGACGTGTGTGATTTGCAGGCCTGGCGCTGCTTTTCGCTGATTGTCTTATCGCAGTTGGGCCCATCGCAACTTTTTTCGCGTTCGGGTTTGGATTTTCATCGCCGTCCCGGTAATGTTATTGCGGGCATTTGACGCGTTATCGGGAGACTATCGCATGTTACTGCCGTGTTGAAAATACGACGTTAACACAGAGTTATTTTCCCGCGATATGTAAACTTGCGTTAACCTATTTTGGCGATGTTTATCGCACGTTCTTGAGAATATCCCCCAGTGACTTTTGACAAACTGATTAAAACAGCAAATCAAAATATGACATGCTCAAATTGTATATCAGATATGATGTCTACATTGCAAATACAAAGAAGTGGAAAATACCTCATTTTAATGCTACAACAATGTAGACTAGAGGGAACAAAATTACAAACAGAAATGATAAACTTCAAAGCAGGTCAAATATTTATTTCCGGAAGAACTTATACAACACTGGCTACTATTTTTCATGAAGGAGGTAACATAACATCTGGACACTATACTGTGTTTTGAAAGAGTAACAATTGATGGACACATTGCAATGATACCAACCTTAAATTCAACGCTAGATTGACTTCTAAACAACAAAATTCTTACCTGTTGTTTCTGAAGCCAAAGTTCTAAGGACATCATTCAGTCTATTGGCGGTGATGTCCTTAAAAAATGGAATGGATTGGATTGGATTATATCAGTATTGATAATTACTATTTTGATTATTATTTGGCCTAATGGACACAATAGTCTGTAAAATGTCTTCAAAAAGCAACTAGAGTACATATTTGTGTGTAGTATTGTACCAGGTATAATAGTAGTAGAAAATAATTTCTAATCTATTTACGTTAAATAGTAAAGTTAATAGAGATGAAACATCTAATTAAGAAATTGTAGTAAGAGTAAAGCATAGTTATACATATTTATAATGTACTATGCACTTTTTTTTTCTACAATCCATTTGAATGTTTTTTCCCACACTGTTTGAAGATGACGCTACATATAGACCACTGTGTATGGTGAAGTAGTATGAAAGCTGAGGACAGCAAAAAATGGAAAGTGATATTTATATTTGATTATAATACACTGTTATTATTTATGAAAAATATAATATTAATGTATTTTTTTCAAGATAATATACTAACATAATTCTTTCTTTTTGTTTTTAATTGCAGCTATAGTTTAACATTTATAAGTACTTCACAACACTAGGGTTTAGGAGAACTTTATGCCAAGAATCCCAATTCTGCATGATCTATCCTAATTACTTGGGAGGTAAAAATATAGGACCTAGTCTTTGTGATGGATTGTACATATCTCAGAAATATGTTAAGTATCTGCTGAGCTAAGCTTCAACATGTAGGGACTTCTCAAAGTTAACATTAGTTTGTTTTCTGAAAAACCCAAAAGCTGATTTTTATGGATATATGATTTAACAACTACTGCCTAAACAACGAATTCCTAAACCACGAAGGCTAAACCACGAGCAATGCCAAACCACTACATAGTTAACAACGAGTTCCTAAACCACAAAAATTACCAAAAACGAAAAGCATTCTCTAACAATTTCACGCAAGAACCTCAAAATATCTGTTTGTTACGGAGAAGTACCGGTGCCCTCCAGTACATTTATTAGACCAGTGCTGAGATATGCAGGCACTTTCTATTCAACACAGTACCTGCCTAAACCAGTATATTTCAATGACAAGTACAGACTGTGGTATCATCTCCTTATCAAGAGGCTGGAACCTTCACAGTGCCAAAATATAAGTAAATATGCGTACCTCGAGCCGGGCGCGGCGAGTTAGTAAATGTTTTTCGCGGTTCTCTGCACCTACGGGTCGCCACTTCCGCCGCTCTGTGTGCCCGGTAACCGTCCGCCAACCTCTCCTTCACTGTGCCGGGGCTGGGCGTTGTGCTTTTTGCTGCAGACCCATCCCTGCCTTTCACCTTAAGCTATTCGGACGGCGACTGTTAACACCTGCCTCTTTTCTAAATGAATACCTCGTCAAGTTCAAACACGGCAAAACGGGATAAAATGGAAAATTCTTACTGGGTCCCAAATATTTTTGTTGTTGGTCACAAAAGGAATCATTCAAAGGGGATTCTGGTAAACATGTGTTTTCACCCAAGAACATTTAAGAAAAAAATAATTTTATGGCGCAATCCTCAAATAAAGTGGAATGTTTCAGTACTCTCATGTCATACCCCAAGAGTTTTGATCAGCTTTAAGATAACCTTGAGAACATGGTGTCCAGTGTGCATGTTTCAGCACAATCGCCTTAAAAAATGTCAAAAACCACAAGTGATGCAGGTAGTGGAGAAAATGAAGTTTCACATGACTGATCATTGACTATAGCATCTATGTACAATTCTACTTTAAATTTGCTCCTTATGGGTAGATTCTCTCTTGCAACTGAGAATCTCCTTGAAAGGTTGCATGTTGGAAAGATAAAAATCACAAACTACACAAACCTCGCAATCTGGGTGCAGTAAAACTTTGTTGTCATGGGCCAGTGCTTGACCACTACCAAATATGTGCACGCATTGGGTGTTCATCTTCAGCAAAATCGTGAATCAGCTTACCAAATATGTGCACGCATTGGGTGTTCATCTTCAGCAAAATCGTGAATCAGCTGTCCAACTTTCCAAGGAGCAAGCACAGGTTTTTCCAATCAAAACGCCTGAAAATAATTTTGCCCTACATCGAGCACCAGTTACACGTACAGGAGCGGGACCCAGTCTGGAAAGGCTTGTCATTGTTATTACAATAGTGCCACCTATTGGCCAGTTACCAGGTCGTTTTTTTTTCAGTCGTTGTTCGTGTAAGTCGTAGTTAAGGATGTCGTGGTTAACAGATTGGTCGTTGTTTGGGCTTCGTTGTTCAGGTCAGTCGTTTTACAAACTTCGTTATTAAGGCTGTTTCCCGATTTTTATGTATACAAAACAACATTCTTCACTTGTGTTGAGATTAAAATCAGACTGCCATTATTTCTATTTTGCAGATAGCAGTGTCGCCATATGCTCGTAAACAACAAGCATATTTGAACAATGGTAAAACTTGAGAAAGGAACTGAGACACTTATTTACATATGTAGTAAAGCTCTTACACAACCAAGTAGCCAATCTAGAGAAGTATCCCTTTTAATATGTTTGAGGCCTAGTGCACTTGAACTTAAAGATGCAGTTCAAGTGCTAGGCCAGCTTACTATTTAAAACAGATTCACTATTGGTAACCTGTTCTTCTATTAGGTAAAAGTCACCTATAACCATCTGTTCAGCATTACCTGAAGCTAGGTAATGTATGTAAAAATAAAGACATATATTTGGAAGTTGCAGTATTCTACCAGCACAATTTCAAATGTATATACTGACTTCTACTTACAGAGTTCAACATAGATAGAAGTTTTGGACAGGTACATGCACACTTTTAGGCATATATGCTGATTTATACATCCAGTGTTATACATTCAGCTGAATGTCATGTAAGTACATATACCCATTCAATCACCCAAACACTACTCGTATACTCATCCAACCACCCAGACACTATCTATGTACTCATCTAATTACTCATGCGCTCATTCAAACACCCAGATAGTTCCCATGCATTCATCCAACCACCCAGACACTACTCATGTACTCATCCAATCAACCAGGCACTTCTCATGGACTCATGAAATCACCCAGGCACTACACAGGCACTCATCCAATCACCCAGGCACTACTTATGCACTCATATAATCACTCAGGCACTACTAATAGAGTCATACAATCACCTAGGCACTAATCTTACACTCAATCAAACACCCAGGCACTACTCATGAACTCATCCAATCACCCAGGCACTATTCATGCACTCATCCAACCACCCAGACACTACCCATGCACTCATCAAATTATCCAGACACTACACATACACTCATCCAATCACCCAAACACTACTCATGCACTCATCCAAACACCCAGATAGTACTCATGCATTCATCCAACCACCCAGACACTACTCATGTACTCATCCAATCAACCAGGCACTACTCATGGACTTATGCAATCACACAGACACTACTCAGGCACTCATCCAATCACCCAGGCACTACATATGCACTCATACAATCACTCAGGCACTACTGATGCACTCATGCAGTCACCCAGGCAGTACTCATACACTCATTCAATCACGCACGTACTACCCATCTAGTCATCCAATCACCCAGACAGCACACATGTATACATAAATCACTCAGTCACTAATCATTCAACCACACAATCACCCAGGCAAGATCCATGCACTCATCCAATCACCCAGGCAGTACTCATGCACTTGCCACACATACATGCACTCTCCCATACACACATTCATCCATCTAATCAATTTCACAAGCTATCATTTTTCTTTTTTTAACCAGAGTAGGTGGTTCTGGCAGAACCTTTTTTTTATTTGTAAATACTTTTGTGCTCTTTTTGTATTTTCTAACTGTTTTTTATTTTTGTTGGTGCTTTTAACATTTTTAGAAGAAATATATGAACTTCAATATTCTGAACATGATGCTTTCCAATGAAATATCAAACAAGAGGCAGGAAAAAAAATTAACACTTGTGTGTTTTTATCAAACTAATCATAGCAGAGATTGACTGCTCGCCAACACACACAAGAGATTGGCACTTTCTACAATGAACTCCAGCATCTGCCAACTCAGGGAAGGTCTGCAGCTGTGGGGTTGTCAGTAGACCTGCAGAAGAGGTGCTTGGTTGATATATGTTCCCATGTGCAGCATGCTCTCCCTAACACTGATTTCTTTTGCCAGACGATTAGAATTCATTGTCTCTAAATGCTTTTTCATAGAGGATGTCCCACAAGAGTATTTTCTTTCTGATCCTCTTGATAATACTTTACAACACTGGGAACAGGTCACCTTTCTAGCATGTACCTTCTTCTCCCCTTCTGGAATGGTAAGAAGGCCCACACAATGCTTTGTTTTCCTTTTTTCCGTGGTTCTTCCAGTTCTTCCACCTGTTCCTCTTCAAGTACCTCAGGAGATGCCATCTTCTTTTTGATGAACAGTTGTTCAAAACACCCCAACAAATAGAAAATAACTGGACAGTATTCACAAAAGGTGTCAAGATATAAAGATACACCAAAAAGAAGAAACAAACAGGTGTTGGATCCTCCTTCTAACAGACTGGAAAGCGTTTTAACCAATCAAAAGCTTTCTTTTCATGTTATATAATGTTGTGACGGGGTCACGTCACCATCGCATTCAAGTCTCGTGCCCGTCAAATGTGTTAAATTTGATTTAAAAGTATAAATTATTATTAATAAATCAATTTTTCACCTATTCTATACAAAACTCTGAAACTAACACAAATATTATTAAATTATGCACAAGCATATTTAAAACTTTTAGAAATCACGCCGAAGTCACGGCCCCTGTGCAGACCCAGAAATATGTGCAGGAACGGTGCGCAACAGCATCGCGGACCCATAAAATAGCTATAAACTGTTTTAAAATTAACTTTAACATATCTTCATATTTGTTACAGTATTCTAGTACTAAATCACTACCCCTAAAATCTACATTAAAAATCAGTTTAGCTGTATTCAACACTAACAAAAAATATTCAAGGTCGCAACCTTATTGCGGCAGGTGTGCGATGGAGCTGCGACTATGAAAACCTGTTGAAAACCTTATAAAAATCTTTTACAGCTATACTAAAAGTATTTTTTTAATTGCAGTAGTATACCTCTTACCTAAAAATAAATATTAACTTTTTCTAAATATGTATTTTACACTTGTGAACGTATAAGGGGTTCGAGCACCTAACACAGAGACCACGACAGGTACGCAACTCTATTTTTATAAAAAAATTAAAAAAAAGGTTAATCTACTTATACCAAATATTATTTTTGCATATAACACAATAAAATATGTTTTACACTATTAGTTACCTCACAAAAACTACTCCTCACATAAACAAATAGGAAAATTATGATAAATGGCCAAACACACATTTTCTCTTTTCAAAGTAAAATTATACATGTAATAAAATACTCTGAAAAAATTATTAATAATGGAACACTGTGTAAAATTTCTAAAAATCCAAAGGTTAGATTTTAATAAAATTACCACCATATTATCACCTATCCTTACCTATTTTAAAAAAAAGTAAGTATAAAAAGCACTTTAAACTTTATAAGAAATATATACAAAATATTACAAAATGTATTAAAAAAGAACTATTAGAGCTATCTTTTAATACGTAAATACTATTTTGAAATATTAATATAAATGACTCTCAAAACTACCAGTAATATAGGCATTACACTTACACAATAGCTTTTAAAAACCTTTGAGATTCACTTAAAAAACCAAAGGTCACAAGGACATTACAGTTGGGAAATAGAATTTTAAAAAACCTTAGAAATTCACTGAAAAAAACAAAGGTAGCAGGGACGTTATAGTTAGGAAATAGCATTAAAAAAGCTTCGCAATTCACTGAAAAAACCATAAGGTTTCAGGGATGTTATAGTTTGACTCAGATTTCACTCACACAAAGGCTGTGAAATTCAGCAGTTATAGTTACCTGAGCTAACTCTAACTTATGCCCCCGCAATGCACTGCTTATGACCTCACATATTACATCACTCATTACATGGTCAGTGACATCACTGATGACGTCACTAATGACATCACTGATGACATCATCTACAGAACCACTCACACACCCACTCATAACCCCATACAGCCTCTCGTGCATCCACTCACACACCCACATAATCACTCACCTGCCCATTCACACACCCATACAACTGCTCACACAACCATTCACTCTTCCATAGAGCCACTCATACATCCACTCACTCACTCATAGAGTCACTCACACAACCATTCACACACCCATACAGCCACTCACACAACTAGTCACTCACCCACACAGCCACTCAGACAGCCATACACTCACCTACACAGCTACTCACACACAGACAAATTCACCTGTACATCCACTCACATGCCCATTCACACACATCCACAGCCTCTCAACACAGCCACTCACTCACCTATACTCACACACACCCACAAACTACGTACATACCAATTCACACATCCATACAAACACTCCCATATCTACTCACTCACCCATACAGTCATTCACACAGACACTCACTCTCTAATACAACCAGTCACACCAACTCATCCTTCTGAGGTCGATAAAAAGAGTACCATTGAGTTGGGTAACAATACACATCTGTTATTCAGTGCCAAGATTCCCTTCTGCATAACCGTGCGCTTTACAAATGCACGTTATGTGATTTGGATTTGGCACTCCACTAACCCCAATTTGTCTACCTCTAATGACATGGCTTTGGCAGCTGTAGTATGTAATCATTGATAGACCTGTACTGCTCAAACAGGCATTTTAGCATGCATAATGTGGAGCTGTAATGGGATGGTGTCTCCTGTATGTGGGCTTTTACAGGGACTCTATCGGCACACAAAATTATCCTCAGCTGTTTCAAAGAATGATTAAAATTATTGCAAATCCTGAGAGATGTGTGCAGTATTTAATTTACTTTTTTTTTAGGAAGCCTGCACAATTGATGCAATTGATGCAACAAGCTAAACATAGGACTGTGAAGTACCTCATTTAGCCATGACTTTGTCTCTATTACTGCAATTTTGAGTGACAACAAACCTAATGCTGAGATCTCCAGGTTCATGCCATTCATATACTTTGGTATTAAATTCTTCCACGATGTTGGCAGCTGTATTTGAATTCACTATAGAGAATATTGTAACAGTTGCATATCACCGAATGCAGTTGGATCACTGGCTGGATTTGCTTTACTACATTGAAGGACACACAGTATGAAGTGATGCAAATGCAGTCTGTAACTTGGCAACTGGTACACTTGTTCATTGTAAGATGGCTGGACTGAAGAGCTCTTTCCTCCATTGCTTCTTTAATAAATCCCACCACTTGGTGGTTCAATGCTGGCACAGCAACAGTTGAGGAATAGGTCCAGCTCGGAACCTCTCTTTTTGGACACAGTGTCTCCACAGATTCCAGTGTCACGTGGCCCCTAGGGACATTGTCAACATAACTAAGTTAGCATGAGCCCAGCAGCCATGATGCAGCATTGCGCACATTACTACATGGCTTTATTTTTGCATGACTCTGTTTGTGCCTTTCACTTGAGAACTCCTGCTGTGTTCGTTCTCTGCCTGTTCCTGGAGTTTAGTCTGAACACTGTGTTCAAGGTCGATAAACAATACCCCTTGTTATTCTGTTCTGGACAGTCCCTAGCACCTAGACAAAACATACTAATGCAGCTGCTGCTGGAATCTCGAACTTTGATATTATGGGGATGCATGTTTAGGTAACACACACTTGGAGAGGGATCTTTCCAAGTAGAAGAGCAACACGCACCTACGATGTAGAAATACCATCTATAGTCTAAGGTATGGGGTCTGCTGACAAAGCCCAGAGATCTTCTATTATATAATAATACTTCTTCATACCAAGGGGAGGGAGGTTAGGCATTATAGTCCTTTCTCCATTGTCTTTATATGATGACATCTCCCTTTATGATATATGGCCTAGCTGCAATTTTAACTATATTAGTGTTATGCATTTTTCTGCTTGTTGTGGCCCGTATACTGCATGTTAGAGCAAGATTGTTAAAATAAAATTTTTAAACCATATTTGTGTCTCGTTCAAATCTTATTGTGGACAGGTACGACAGTGTGAGGAAAAGGTGTGTCTTGTTACCACGATTTCTGAAAGATCCGGGAGTGTTGTGTTCTGGGGTGTCTAATCATTTGCTTCTTCGTGAGTTTGTAGGAGAGCGAGTGAGACACTATAGCTAGTCGGTAATGGGCTCGTGGGGACTAAGGTGGTGGGAAGGCCCCTATACACTGAGGTCCCATAATCCTGCGCATAGTTCTGTGTATGTGCAGAATCCCTGCAACATGGCACCACCATTGTTTGGTCTGGTACTTATTCATGGGCACCCTGAGTAGCGCTTGTGCTTGTCCACAATACCCTCTCACCAGTTTCAGAGACGTCTGTGGTGAGGGGGTTTACCTCCTATATTTGAGTTTTTATAGATTTTTCAAGCTTGAATTTTAAAAGGTTTATTTTTGTTTCTTATTTGACCCATTGTTGTGCTATCGTATCTGTAATGGCGATAAATATTGCTGTGCCAAACCATGCCCCCGTTACTGCTTATTTGGCTCGGTATGGAGTCCCGGTTGTGGGAGCAGATTTTATATTTGTGGTAGAGGCGGATGCAGATTTCTGCTTTGAGGTTTTTTACTCCTGGGTTAGGTTTCCCGCTGTTGATGGGAACGATAACTTCTTTCATGAATATGAATGTGGTGCTGTTCCACAGGTTTATCATCCATATTGTTTACTTGAAGTTCCGTTGTCGGCTTGGGAGCATACCAAATGGTTTAATGGCGCCCTTCCTCACCCTGTATCCGTGGTCTGTCTCAGTCTCTTATCGGTCGACGGGGCCACATGGCCCATTTTGGCGGGATATACACCACATCCAAATTATCTTCACACACAGAGCTACATGCTTTACACACTTCGTTAATTCATATACACAGAAGTGTCATTCAATATTTGTCTCGTAATACACCGGCGGCTCGGGCTGGTGCCGCTCAGTCACCAGGGCATGATGGTGGTGTGGTTATTAGTCCTATCATGATTAATTCAGTGATGGGGAAACGTCCACAGAATAGGGATGATTTTCTCTTCTAGTTGGCCGAAATGTTTGAGCAACTCAAAGCTGTTTTTCCACATACGTCTCCTGAGGATAAACACAGGATACTTACAATGAGCTTACCTAAAGGCCTTATTCCCAATCTGGCTGATTGCACCACTTGGGGGAAGGGGTTTGCAGCAGTTTATTCGCTGTGTTTTGGCACCCCCTCCATGACTGTGCTTCTGTCGGTTCTTAAGAAGGTTCAAGATGAACACAGGGCAGAGGCTGCCATGGAGTCGGGGATGAGATTGGTAGGTGTATTCCCTATTGTCTCCGACATGATCCTTGCTAACGTCAAGGGGGAAGCGGTTAGCTTACAGGTGAGTCAGCGTCTAGAGGCAGTTGCTGACGTGGATAAACAACGTGAATTGCCAAAGATTGTTGCGAACGTATATAAATCCTTGGGGCGCAATAATCTGGGAATTAGACCTTTTACTCAAAAGCAGAATAAGCCCCCGCCTGAAAAGGAGGAGCATCCAGTCTTTCCTAAAAAGGCTTGAATAGAAATCAGCGGCAGCAACAGCAGAAGCAAGGTTTGCATGCGGTTTCACCAACACCTGATGCTTCTGAACGTAGATATGATTTGCGTGACCGCTCTAAAATTAAGACACAAGAGAGGTTTCAGGTTCCTGATCCGCGCTCTCCTCATTCCTTTCAGGAATCATCGGATCCACAGTTCGGTGGCGGAGAGTGACAGGATCGCAGACAAGGCGAGACCACTCAACAATGACGTGATCCGCCACGCCAGTTTGACGTCAAAGCCAAACCGGAGGGACAACCTCCTTATCGTGCCCCTTTTCAGAAGAAGAAAGTTGCTGCTTTAACAGCGAAGTATGCCTCAGATGGTGAGAACCCTGCTCCTCGATTGGAGATGGGCGGTGACACTCCTCGACAACGCGGCGGAAGTTACCGCATGTTAGAGCACGATTGTTAAAATAAACATTTTAAACTATATTCGTGTCTCGTTCAGATCTTATTGTGGACAGGTACGAGAGTGTGAGCGAAAAGGTGTGTCTTGTTACCGCGATTACTGAGAGATCCGGGAGTGTTGTGTTCCAGGGTGTCTAATCATTTGCTTCTTCGTGAGTGTGTAGGAGAGCGAGTGAGACACTATAGTTAGTCAGTCCTTGGCTCGTGGGCACTAAGTTGGTGGGAAGTCTTAGCCCCTATACACCGAGGTCCCATAATCCTGCGCATAGTTCTGTGTATGTGCAGAATCCCTGCAACACCAGAAACCCCTCTCCTTCCATGAAAGAATAAAGGAGGAGTTCTACTGCTAATATTCTGGCTAGGTTCCTATTGTATAAAAGGATTTGCTCATGGTTATGGTGGTATGGTGACTCCTTGCTGAACATAGACTTGATAGTGGGTTGTTATGGCAGTTGTTTTAGGGTATCTATATCCCTCTTTTCCTTGTGCCATGCTGAGGTTGGTGTGGGTGATGACTTCATACTAAGAGTGACAGACTTCTTTCCATGATGATGACATCTTCTTCACCACCATATCTCATCACCACCTCTTTCTATCTTTTGATGAATTCTTGAGAGGTAAGCTTCCTTATAGAGCCAAACCCCGAAGAAATTGTGTGGTGGTTGTCTTTGACTTTTCCTAGGGTGGACTGCGGCTGGGTTGAGGGTTGGTACAGGTTTTTGGATTCTTGAAATTATGCAAACAGGTGATGGTGGTAATACATGACTCAGAGCAGGTAGAATAGAAGTGTTTTGAACTTCCTCTGTACCACTTTCAATATTAACAATCACTGGTTCATCTTCCTTGCTTTCAAGGCTTTAAGCAACCTTCCTTTTCCCTTGCCACGGTCATCTGATGGGGGCTTAGAGAAAATGTGGGAGTGCTCTCTCTTTTTCTCAGCGGGGAAAGTGAAAACAACGCATTCAATGGAAGAGCAGTCACAACATTCAGCAGTCACTGCTGTGCTTAGAGACATTCGCTTTGATTTGGTGGTGGTAGTACCCTTGTTGATCCAGGGATGATGCTTCTCCCAGTGTCTTCCTGAGCGGCCAGCATGCAGCTTTGCCTAAATAAGGATAAGGGTAGGTTCTATCACAAGCATCAACGGTATATATGATGGGGAGCAAGGCCAATCGGCTCATCTGACAAGATTGGAACATCAACAAGAAACAATTGAGAACTGTGCAAAATGACACAACTCAACACTGGCTGAAATAGGATGAAACTGACTATCACTAGCCAATACCACCTTCTTCAGAGATGAAAACCAACACTAAACTGCTTTGAAAGTAGCCATAAATTGGGATACAAACATTTGCAATCATAATATGCATGTAAAATTAAACTGGGGTAGACACGTACTAAATGGGCAGCTTTTGAGAATCCATAATTCAGCATAACAATACGATCTTGGCCTTTCTTGTCTTCTTTAGGAGATATGATGCATGTTGGGGATGGTTTTACACAGGGCTGAGGAAGGTTGTCCAAAGTTAGTGTCAGTCCTCACATATTTGTTCCATGACATACAAATTCAAAGGAAATGGGAGAACACTGCTGGCATGTCAGCTTCAGCCCTCCCAAGTGCATTATGGTATATGCAGTTCATTGTAATAGCTGTAATCTCAATTGATGGTATTCACCATCCAACATAGACGCAGCCAGTGCAGGACATCTATAGACACATAATTCAAGGTATTTGTCTATCATCCTCAGAGAGAAGCCTTTGGGGGTACAAAACAGACTGCTTTCAGTTTCTCAAACCTATAAATTCCCCCGTCTTATTTGGAATGCAAGCAATTTTGCAAGCAATGACTGAACTAACAAGCTCTAGTTTCGCACACATTCCTTTGAATAAAGTTATCTAGCTTTACTCGCCTACAACACCCAGACGTCTATGAATTCTGTTCATATTAAACAAAAAGCATCAGGCGTGAACCCAAGTCTTTTAATACATTTTGCACATAGCTTTCCAGGTCCTTTGAACGTTATAAAGAAAAACAATTATTGCCACTTTATATCTCTTCAGATCCTTGGTTTGAGCCTCAGCATCATCTTTTAGTCCATCTTTTGAAAGCGCACCCCTACCTCCAGGAGTCGGCATTAAGTAAAAAGCCGGTTGAGGAAGTGAAATACATCAAAGGCATCTGTTGTCTGAGAATTGACTACACTTTTCTGGAAAGGTCCACAGAGTCCAAAGAGTGTCTCAAGTGTGTGATTTAAATCTCTGGAAAGTATCCAAAAAGCCTTATTTAAAAGTCAAGTGCGGATGTGAGCTCATTCACAATTTTGTCTTTCCTTTTGAAGGTCAGGCTGCAGCTCCTGCAGCTACTGTTGAAGTCTGCAAGCACTGACAACAAAATTTCAAAGAAAGAATTTATTTGTTTCAACTGCACAAATAATACGTTTCTAAATCATAGTAGCACGTCATTTACAGAATGTGTTTTGCTGCAAGATTTTTCTATATGAGAGAAACCACATCTTGCATGTTCACTGTATAATGTCTGATTCTATGTGCTCTGCAAGTTGATTAATACACCGAAATGTTCGCTTGAATTTGAAAATAAACCCGTCCAGTGCAAGCATTTTTATTTCACTAGCGTCATCTTGCCTGAAAACAAACTCCCAAGAGGAAGGTTGTTTCCAAGGGCCAGCTTCAGCGTTTGTGGCACCTGGTCCAGTCTTAGTTGGCGCCCTCGTGCAATGACCTCCTTCTTCACGAATTCCCTCAATACCACCTTTCAATGGTGCTCCTCATCTCTCCTTAGCCCCTCAATCACATTTATTTATTTTATAGCCCTACTCATCCAATGTAGTGTGTGGGATAACTTTATATCACAAACATATTATACAGAGACAATGAGTAATGCACGTGTGTAAATCAATGTATAGGAAATGTTACTTAAAGACAAGGAGGACTAAATAGTGTAGGAGTCATATCATTCATACTGGTAGTTAGTATATGATAAAAGTGCTTGTTAATGAGAAAGGAAGGTGCAGATTTACTAAGTTTTAATTTAATATAGGAACTTAAGTAGAGAGCAGAACAGCACCATACCTGCTGAGATATGGTGCTGTTGCTCTCTCCTCTAGTGGTTGCTTAACACTTTACCATTTTATACGTGAGCTGTACAGTGCAGCACGAATGCAAAATTGGAAAGGTCTTCAGAAAATAAATCTTTTCTCCAATTTTACAACTTCCTTGAGGATGAGTAATTTATACATGCAGATGCCTTTCTACCAAGTTAGTAGCTAGGGATTAGCACCAACATCTGTTGCTCGAATATGAATTTATCTTGGAATAATGAAAGACAAGAGGCGTTTGGTAAAAACAGGGACCGTTGGTTTAATTAAATGCAGCGGCCAGGAGAACAGGCAACAGAGTCGGGACTGAAGACTGTCTCAAAGCACATTGGTTTCAGCCGTATTTTTATACTTGTTTTACAGACATTGTAAAAAATGTCTGTAAAAATAGTCTGCGGTCTTTTTGTCTTGAAACCTTAGGCCTCGTTGGGTCCAGTAAAGGTGCTGCACATAAGAGTCGATTGCAGACCTGTTGGATAAGAGCTATGGGTTGTAGGTTAGCTTTTAGAAAACCATACATCATTATTCCGTCTCGGAAATTTCTGTGTCTGTCCTTTTTGGGGCATTTCTGTGCATCCATTTTGCGCAATCTTTGATGAGATACTGTAAGGAGGCCCCATTTTAGGAATCAGTGAGTTTTTGGTCATGGGTTGCCTGAGTTTTATTTTGAGGGTCTTTTGGTCCTCACCATGACAGGGGTGAGCGTTTTAGTGGGGTGATCTTTGTAGGTGTGTGGATGACTTAATTTAGCTATCATTTTATGGGCGTTGTCGACCCATTAATACCCTATTATCTCTAGTGTGTGTGCGTGTGTGTGTGTTTGTGTTACTATCCTTGTGGGGACTTGAGTGTGATAACACACTCACGCTGTGGGGACTTGATTGCACTGTGGGGACCTGAACCTAGGTCCCCACAAGGCAATGTCTTGTAAATGATAAAAAATGACTTAAGGAACATCTGTGTCAATTCTTACAACTTTTTAAAAAATTGCCTTGTTGGGACCTGTGTTTCATTAAGTGTGTTTATATTTTTGCTCAGCTCTGCCCCTGTAGACAGGAGGTGGTACTGCAGTCCTAAACACACTGCATTTAAACAGACTTTGCTCACCAGAAACACACACTAGCAGCAGAAAGGGCAGGCATTTCAAAGGAAAGGCTGCAAAACGTGGTTTTATCCGAACAATAATGCAAATTAACCTTTTCGCTATTTATTAAAATATTACTTTATTTACTTCAAGCTATTGAATTTAGAAATTTGGTTCTGAACATTATTAGGGGTTTCATAAACATCGCTAAAAGCAATTTGGGTCAGTTTTGAATCCCAGAATATTTCACTATTGCTGTTTAATCCATATCTGCAATTAAAGAATGATGGTGCACTAACTGTGATATAACATAAACTGATTTGATTGCTTTTTGGAAATAACCTAGAACCATCAATGTCTATTGTTACATGTTAATGCTGGTCCCAGGATTTTATTGTCTTTATGTTGCTTTGTCTTTGTTTACATATTAATATGCACTATGGAATGCGTTCTTTTAGATGATGGCTAGATGAGTGAATGACTAGCATTGCGTAGTGCTAACGGCAGCTCAGCTCAGCATCATGTGACTCTGGGCAATAGCTCACTTAATCTCCCCAACAACCCCCAGGGCCTGGATACCCTTAGGGGTGATAGATCGCGCTTTGCAAATCTGGAATTATTATAAGTATATTTGAAACGGAAAAGGCATGTTCTTATAAAACTAGTCAACTGCTTAGAAGATATATTCACATATCACCTTAATATGTAATTATATTTAAATCCTTTGAACTGCTTAATTTAAAAACTGTTCCTAAAGCTTTACCAGTTAAAATAGTTTGTGACATTCCCAACGGTGGGTGAAAAAGAATCATAAAGCAACGAGGATGCACCAAATATGTTTGTTCTCCTGATTGCAAGTGTACATTGTGCTCGCCTATCTCATAGAGGTTTCCTGTTAGGCAGATTGTGAATTTTCTACACTATTGCTGCTTAAGGTTTATGGAAAGGACGCACCGCAAATGCTCTTCTTTATTTGAATAGGAAAAAGATCAGATTTTGCTTTTCGTTTACCAATTTGGAGCTAAATGTACAAACAGCCTGGTCCCAAAGAGTGGCTGCACCTATCTGTCTCCCACTGATATCTGTAAAAGGGCACTTTTTGTAGACAGTCTCCTAACAGCTCGCTTCTAAACGTGAAAACAGAGAAATAGCCACAGGGCTGATTCTATCTATTTATCTTATTTCCTTCTCAAGTATTAAAAAGCTAAATGAAAGGTAAACACTTTGCCAAAATGTATGATCTTTATTTACTTCAGGAGCAGGGCACTATTAAAGGGTGTACAAATGTCTGTTTCTCAAAACATTTAAAGCTGAAAAGGTTATGGTGTTATCTTCAGCACGAGTAGGAGGGGACAAAGGGATAGAATCTGTAAAAAAGTTCAACAGCCTATCTCCTGTGCCACGTCTCAACCCGTGAAACAAAAGTATACACTTGGACTGCTTCTAAACCATTTCAGAGACACAGATCATTCACAGTGACATTGAAACATAAAGCAGTATCAGTACAACTGCCTATTCACGTTCTCCAAAGAGCTTCATCCAGTGTCCAAGTAGGCCTCAGTTTTGCCACCGCTGCTGACATGGGACTGTTATCTCTGAATTGCAACCCCCACACTCAATCTGAAGTTGTGAGTCAGTTCCTGTTGTTATTTCATGGCCTCGGCAGGTTCAAGTCAATGAAGGTATGACTTCACATCAATGAGGACATTCGCCCTGGTGCCCAGTGGCACCACAGAGTCGCTTTCCACTTGCAAGAAGCTGTTGAGAAAGAACTAGAAATGCTTGAAGCATGACATCATTGAGCGCTCCACCGTCCTACGCCATGGGTTTCGCCCATAGTGGTGGTGCAAAAAAAGGTGCAGTGCGCATCTGTGTTGCTATGTGCGAGGCCAAAAAAGCAATTGAGAGAGAAAGACACCCTGGTCCACACATTGCGGATATTATCATACAACTGAACGGTGCCAAAGTATTCTCCCGTCTTGACCTGAACAAGAGATCCCATCAACTCGATTTGGAAGAGAACTGCAGGCACATCACTACTTTCCTGACTCATGTTGGTTTGTTCAGATACAAAAGGTTGCATTTTGGAGTGTTGTCAGCTGCGGAAATATTTCATGATGTTATACATTGAATAATTCAACCTGTTACACATGGTTTTAATTACAGTGATGACATACTGGTATTTGGTGCAATGCAAGAGGGGCATGACAAGGCTTTTACACAAGTGTGCCAGTTACTTGCTGATGCAGGTCTCACTCTGACTGCAGCAAAGTGTGAGTTTCACAAGACCAAACTTAAATTCTTTGGACACATCTTTTCTGATTTAGGAATGACACCTGACCCTGGTAAAGTGAAAGCTCTGTCAGCTACTTGCCCCCCACAAGATGTCACCATGCTGCGCTCCTTCTTATGCATGGGCAGTTATTGCTCAAGATACATTTGTGACTTTGCTTCTGTGAGTGCCCCATTGAGAGACTTGACTAAACTGAATGTCCCGTTCCAATAATTTGCTGAATGCAATCAAAGCTAC
This sequence comes from Calotriton arnoldi, assembly GCA_963921515.1. Classification (NCBI taxonomy): domain Eukaryota; kingdom Metazoa; phylum Chordata; class Amphibia; order Caudata; family Salamandridae; genus Calotriton; species Calotriton arnoldi. Next base: position 343,946 of record CAWUFW010015122.1, on the reverse strand, counting down.
AAAAGAATGAAACATGCAACTGAGAATGTGACTGAGAGGGCCTATTTTAACAACAAATTACAGACTGATATTACAATAGATCCAAGCCTGGTGGGGCTGGCGGCAATACTTGTTCAACAGAATGGTCTTCCAATTACTCAGAGACATATTGTGGCCTATGCCAGTCGAAGACTGTCGGACACAGAACGTGCCTATTCTCAGCCGGAGAAGGAGAGTCCGGCTGTGGTGTGGGACTGGACACAACCCAGACGCACAAACACGGACACAAAACCTGCAGACGAAAGAGATCAGGGAAGAATAGATTACAAAAACAAACTGAGATCAGGCAACAACAAGAACTGATGCCTAATACTGAGGAAGAGGTAGAGGTCATTAACCTATCCTCTTTGACACTTAATCACGATATGATAACTCTTCTTGAAAAAGGTTTAAGCTTTAACCCAAAAGATGAGGGAGATCTATGTAACATAAAAATTGATTTGTTCAAATTTGTTAGGAACTTGAAATTGAAAACGTTTTTCAACACTAATGCGATACCAAATAAAAATACTGTAAATATTTCTACTGGCTCACTTTCTGATGTGTTAAGCATCCAAGATGTACATGATACTCATCTACTTCTATCCCTGACAGAAACTGAAGATACACCACTTCACATGGAGACCTTATTAAGGGAGCTGGATGTACACACAGATCTCAGTATGGACAGTGGCTTGAAATCTAAATCTAGATGGACACCTATTCTTACTAGTGGCAACACCATAGACATGTTTTATAAATTGGTACTAGACGATTTAGACAAATTTGAGAAAAAGAGAATCAAGAACAAAATACAACATCGGGATAACCTCCGTCCAGGAGAAAGAAGTGCTCTTAAGGTATTATCCAATGACAATGGAATAATCATTAGAGAGGCTGACAAAGGGGGTAATGTGGTCGTGATGAACAGGGAGGATTACAACAATGAGATTTTGACACAACTACAGGATATAGAATGCTATGAACTTCTCACACAAAATCCTATAGGCCCTTTAACTATTGTGATTAATAGAAACCTCATGACTTGGCATGAAGAGGGCCTTATTAATAATGAGGAATATACATACATGAGAGTTCACAGACCACATTACCCATGTCTTTACACACTTCCAAAGGTTCACAAGCACTTACCTTTCCCCCCTGGGAGACCAATAGTATCAGGGATAGGAGGCCCTACAGAACGTTTAGCGGAATATGTAGATCTTTTTCTCAGACCCCTGGTCCAAAATCTGCCGTCCTATATACGAGACACCAAGCATATACTCAACATGTTATCTGATTTCATCTGGGAAGACAGCATGACACTGGTGACTTTAGACGTGATCTCGCTGTATACAAGCATTAAACCAGATTTAGGTATGAAAGCTATCTCACATTTTTTAAACAAAAGACCGGCATCACAATGGCAACACACTACTATGTTACTCAAGATGATGGAGTTGATTCTTAGCAACAATGTTTTTTTGTTTGAGAAAGACTGGTATAGACAGAAAAGAGGTGTAGCCATGGGTTCCAAATTTTCTCCCAGTTTTGTGAACCTTTTTATGGGCCGCTTAGAAGAAGACTGGATCTGGGGTGAGAAAGGTAGCCGCTTCAATGATTCAATTCTTTTCTGGGGTCGATACATTGACGACTGTCTTTTGATTTGGGCAGGTCCACAAGACAAACTAGATGATTTTTGTACCTATTTAAATTCCAACACTTATGACATGCGCTTCACATTTCTCAATAGCAAAACGAAGATCACTTTTCTAGATATAGAAATTTTCATCAGTGAAAACACCATTCAGACACGTATCTTCCGTAAGGATACTGCATGTAATTCTATTCTTCATGCTCATAGTGCACATCCACCCCATCAGATCCATGCGATTCTCTATGGGGAGTTCACTAGAGCCAGACGCAACTGTAGTGGTGAATATGATTTTGAAAATTGCCTTTCAGCGATGCAATCTAGGTTTAAGAACAGAGGATATACACATGCAAATTTGACCAAAGCTGCCACTAGAATTAGACACACATGCCGAGAAGAGACCATACGTGATAAAATCCGCAGGAAAGATACTAACACAGTAAGACTAATCACAGATTTTAATGATCTAAGTGGGGCACTGTCCAAGAGTTAGAATAAACACTGGAAACTACTGACCAATGATACAGCACTAGCCCAACACATCAACAGGTATCCACAAATCACCTACAGAAGGGGCAAGACGCTCAGAACTAGACTTAGTCCAAGCTATCCAAGACCACTTACTAATGAAACATGGCTTCATTTGCGCTCTCTGGGCTTCTACAAATGCGGCTCTTGTGGCATTTGCAGGTGGGCCGCCGATCGCAAGAGGAGCTTCACTGGCCCTGACAGAACTTATGATATTAGATATAACATTAACTGTAATACCAAGTACGTGGTTTACGTCCTTGAGTGTACATGTGGTGGAAAATATGTGGGCAGCACTATAAGGACACTCAGAGAGAGGATTGGAGAACACGTCAGAGCCCTTAAGCATCAGGATCCTAGATATCCCATGGCTACACATATATGGGAGTGTCCCTCTCAAGGCACACATAAAAGTTTCCTCTTCTATGGGATTGACATCACCACACTGAGTCCGAGGGGAGGGAACAGAGAACTACGTCTTAGACGGTCTGAGGCCTTTTGGATCATGCGTCTTAGAACCTATGAACATGGTTTCAATAGCGATCGGGAAATGCACTATTTCTTGGGAGATTAACAATCTGCATTGACTTAGATTTTGTTTTCTAACCTTTTGCGTTAGCCCGTTTGGTTAACATCTACCATCTTGCATGAGCTTTATGTTTTCCATGTTCAAAAACAAGAAGGCATTTTAACTGTTTGTTTGCTTTAAGAAATTTGGGTTATGATGTCATGTTGTACACTATTAGAATTTTATGCCTAAACGTTTGCTTTTTATGCCCAGGAACGTATGACGTATCAAATTGTGCTGTTAAACATGTATCACTTATGGTGTAGACCTCTCAGTCTCGTTTGCCTGAATTTTCGGGTGATTTTGTATTGTACACAACAGAGACAATTTTCATGTCAAGCTGTTGTCGCTTGTCTGTTAGACAATTTTGCACAGTGTATGAATATGTCAAAAAAAAATTATTTTGCCATTTCAATTACCGAGCATGGATATCATACGAAACAACTACTATTATAAACATATGTGCTTGTGACTTTCAACTCCGGTTTGGAGCCCCATTGATTGCTTTAACATTGAATACTATTTAAAACGAAGTTGGGCTAGGCGGAGAACACACATGCGCCGTTCACATTTCTCACTCTGCACTTCACTCGAGTACCAGGGGTTAGCGGTCTAGTCACGGCGCAGAACCGGAAGCTTAAATACTGCTTCTGTTTTCAAACTCCTTGTTCTCCGGTTTACTCGGTGCCGGAGCATGAGCCACGGGTGTACTCGCCTGCAGGTAAGCTTGTTTTATACTGTATGCAGCAACTTGCTGTAGGTGTTTTATTTGAAACTCTGCTTGGCGATATAACTAGGTCAGTTGAGTGACGTTCCCCTTTCATTCTGATTTACTTTTAGTGGATTTGCGGTTACTGACACCGCGTTTTCAGCATACAAGACTTCAAAATGATGAAGACGTGTCATTAAAATAAATATACCGAGGGGATTACTTATACGCTGTTAATACACCTTAATTCTAAGGTAAGCCGTGAGAATTTTCCTTGGGACAGATATTCAGACTCGTGTTTATTCATACAATTGGTATACTTCCGTTTGAACGGTTTATTCATAGAAACTTTCATTATACAGTCTTCATAGTGATAAAGAAAGGATTTATTGACGGTTTGGATGAAACTTTGTGGACCAGCTGGGTCGGAATTATCACCAGTCGTAAGGTGAGAGGAGAATATATGATCAACACACTATTTTGTATTCAACCACTAACGAGCACTCTTTGCACGTTATATTGGTGCGAATAGTATAGCCTAATTGTGCTATCAATTTATATCCATAGGTTCAAAGTCCTACATTTACGTTTGAGGTAGGCATTAGCGTTCAATTGTGATATTTCTAGTACTTACGATATACTTTTATCACGATTTCACTGCACGAATGCTGGGACGAATCGTAACCCCTTTTACATTTCTCAACTACTCACCTTTCATTGGACGTCACCAACATTATTAGATTTATTGTCTCTTGTTTCGATGTTTTTTCGTTCACTATAGCACACCGAGGTCGGATAATTAATTGACACATTTACTGGACACATGCCGTTTGAATGCACATTGCATTCTGCATGCAGACGACAGCACATCATTTCACGTTTGAATGCCGTGCATGAAACCATTTTGAATGTCACATGACTCATTTTCCTTCCCTTTTCCGTTGTTTTGATGTGGTACACATTCCCACCCAATGATGTGTCTTAATCACTCTATCTACCATGTCCACGTACTGGTTAGACATGTTATGTTGACCATGCCTTTTATGCAAACCCTTTGTGACAACAGCCATTTCATGTAATTCCAGCCCTGAAGAAGTCAAGGGTTACACACCCAATGACGAAACACGTGTTGGCTGGCATATGAATTCACACCTCATTAAAGGAATATCGGAAGAACGTTTCTGCAGTCATCCTTCGCATACAACGTTTACTGTGTGTTGTAAAACCTTTATGTGTGTGCTCAGGGCCTGTTATCATGGGACTGTGAACATTTTCATGTGTTTCTATATGGAAAACGTTTCATTATCATAACTGATCACCAAGCGCTGCTCATCATTTGTGGAAATCTGAAAGCTAAGAGGCCCCCGCACATCGAGTGGTGGCGTTTGAGGCTGCAAGAGTACGACTATGCAACACAATACACAAGCTGGGTAAAGACCAGAACACTGCTGATTATTTTTCACTAGTACCGCTACAATGTCACAGTTCGACATCCAAAACAGCTGAGGAGTACATCAACTTTATAATGAAATCTAGTATGCTATCGGCTCTATCCATTGAACAGCTTATTGCTGCTACTAATGCTGACAAGAACATGCTTATTCTCAAAGACATCATTTCAACTCAGTCCTGGGAGAAAAGTGTTTGACCTTTTGCTGACGATGTCGAATTAAAAAAAAATAAAAAATGTACATGATGAACTGACCATGACGTAGGAAGGTATTGTGTTGAGAGGCTCAAGAATTGTCATACATGAGAGCCTAAGACAACAGGTCATTGAACTAGCCCATGAAGGACATTGCGGCATTGTAGCTCACAAAAGAGCTCTAAAAGTCAGAGTGTGGTTCCCATTCTTAGACGAGCGAGTTGAGAGGGAACTACATGAGTGCCATCTTTGCAGCTGTCTTTCCACCAAAGTGAAGCAACATCCATTCACAATGTCTGACCTTCCTGTACAGGCTTGAGAAAGAGTTGCAGTTGATTTGTTTGGGCTCCTAGGAAGCGGACATCATCTCATGGTAGTCATTGATGAGTATTTACGTTTTCCTTTGCCAGAGGAGTTATCATCAACAACCCATCTCAAGGTCATTGAGAGGCTGGATAACATCTTTGCAGCCTGGGTTATCCCTGCCATTCTCATATCAGACAATGGTCCACAATTCAATAGCAAAGAATTCAAGGTGTTTCTAGTCAGACTGAATGTCAAGCATCAGAAGAGTACACCTCTGTGGCCTCAAGCAAATGGTGTCATGGAACGAATAATAGGTACTCTGAAGAGGGTAATTCAACAAGCATTGATTGAGAGGATCGAGTTAAGTCAAGACCTGTGTCAAGCCTCCGTGCTTATGGTTCAACTCCTCACTCCACAACTGGTGAAAGTTTTGGCATCTTGCTATTTGGGAGAGCCATCAGTACCAAACTGCCACAGTGGATAGTAGATCGATCCTTAAATGCTGATAAGGTTTGTGTCACAGACACATCTTGAAAATGCAAAATGAAATCATACACCGATCAGGGTCGACAAGCCCAGGAAACAGTCTTCAATAAAGGTGACTTGGTCCTGGTCAAGTAGATATTAAAGCTGTTGATTCTCTCAGGGTTGTTCGTGCGAAGGACACATGGTGACCGCCAATCGTTCAGAACAGTCCATCACATGGGACTCGTCACACTTCAAGTACCTACTCCCACGATCATCAGTAGACCAAGCATCAAGCATCAGATCAAGCATCAGAATCTGTACCATCGATGCACGAACTGAGTGCATCTCAACCACTTCATGCCACTCGATCTGGCCGATAAGTGTGATCGCCCGATGTCTTAGTAAGGAAATGTAATGTAACTGTTTGTACTCTTTATTTAACAAGGAGGGAGAGGTAGTATTGTGACACTATGTGTACTAGGACCCTTGCAGTTCTGGGCGGACTCAACAGAGGGATTACATAACTTGCTGGGAGGTGTTAAGATGTGGTTATTAACAGGTATGACATAATCAGTGCTCAGTGTGTGAATTTATGCTGAGGAATAAAGATGTGCAATCCAGAGCTCCTTGTGATGTATTCATTTGCATGCTCCGGGGCTGGGGAGGACGCTACACCACCTACCTCCCATTTACACACAGACACTGCCATCATGCCAATATCATGCACATCTTCCTACTTTCTGACATACTCTGCAATACCACACTTCATGCCATCCAGACCCCAAAACCAACATTAACGATTCAGGGAAGCCTCACCATGTATGCCTGTTACATGCATGCACATGAGCTGTAGAGTCACCCCTGCCTTTTAGCACATGTGTCACAATCTATACACTAGTATCTCTATCTGTATCTATAACTGGTATATTTTCATACGTATACCATAGGACAGCTAGACCTGCCTTTAACCTAGCACACCTTCCCCGGTTTACATCACAGAATCTCAATGATTACCTATATTTTAGTACCTCACTCTTGTAAGTATTGTAGTATGTATACTCCTAACAATAATATTGTTGGCCTATTCCTGCCTGTACCTCTGCTCCTTCCTACACGTCCACTCCTGCATCTACTCCAGTACCTCTAAAATGTCGGCCTTTTTTCGCCTATCAGAGGTAGGTGAAATTTGTGCCTTTTAAAGATTGTGTTATTTCTGCTCAAGTTGCCAAACTTCATTCCTCTTCCATTTCTTTTCTCGCTTATGAGGTGTATTTGTATAGCCTTTAAAAAAGGTACATGGCTTATGCTCCTATCACCAACTCTCATTTTTGCCGGAGTGGTTTTTATACTTTTTTGACAGGGTCTCTGCCTTGTGTATGTTACCCTATCAATTACTGGGCCTTCTCTGATTATCCCACTTTTTTGGTGTACACTCACACAGAACCCTGCTGCCGCACTGGCTTGGCTGGTGTTGCATTGCTGCTTATATGTTTTAGTCTTAATTACAATGTGTTCTTCTATCTCTCACATCTCCTCCTCAGTCACACTGCTAGGTGCTGAGCCCCAAAACAATTTTAGAGCTCATCTCTGGTAGTTGACACACCACACCAAAATACTTCCCACAAAGGATCACAACAAATTCAACAATCTCCAAACCATGCAGTCCCCTACTTTGTAGTGTGCTACCTGTACAAAAATGTGCTTTGACACACCCCATCAAGGTACGAAGAAGCTTTCTCCTACATTGCTCTTAAAGCTTAGAACAACCTGCCACTACACATAGGAGCCTCCTCCTCACTTCTTGAGTTCCACAAAAAGCTGAAGAACTGACTTTTTGAGTAGTCTCACTAAGCTCTGGGTTTGGGTAGGATCACACCTACTTAGCATCAGAATATCCTCGTGGGTGATAGTGCACTCTAGAAATCTACATGACATATAAACACTAGGATACAATGCAGTATTATACAATCCTCTGACCTACACTCTAATCCTACCTATAACGTGTGCCTGTACCCTTGTACCATAGTACTAATAATTATTTTTATACTCTAGTATATCTGCTTCTTTTGATACCTGTCTTAGCTGATACTCCAGTATTATACTACATGTATCCCTAGTGCTACCACCACTACCTATACTTTAGTACCACAGCCTATTCTCTAGAACCTATAGGCCCAATTATAGCCTAGTATGTCTGTCATAGTACCTGCATCTCTGACTATACACTAGTATCTCTAAGCCTGCCTCTGCTGGCACCTAGACTCTACTTCCTGTACCCCGGACTTTACTTTAGTATTGCTCCTTATGCTATTACATGGGCTAGTCCTTTTTATTTGTACCTTAGTACTTCTACCTATATATTTATTCGTGTATTGATACCCTTGCCTCTACCTTAAAACCTCCATTCTACCTACGCTCTAGTATCTCTACCCTTGCCTAAAACTCAGCTCTCATCCATAGTATCTCTCCTACTGCCTAAACCGTACTATATCAACTCCAGCCTTTACTTCTAAACCTGCTGATACCCTAGTGTATTTAACCCTGCCTCTACCCTGCTACCAACACCTATCCCCTAGTATTTCTACCACTACACACATTCTATTTACCTCTACCCCACCTTTGTCCTAGTAACTATATCCACGTTTATGCCTATAGCCCTCTCTTCACGCTAGAGTTTCTACTCATGCCTAATCCTTAGTAATATCAACATCGCTTACACCCTAACTTACACCTATCATATATACACCCCCTCCATTTCATGAGTCCCTTTTCCCAGTGTTTCTTCATGAAAGTCTCACAAATTTTTGGAGGACTAAAGTTTCCTCATTTTCAAAAATATGGAAATTTGCCAGCCTATGGTCATTGGACAAGTATTCTCGATTTTTGTTTTTGCTCTGAAACATTGTAAATGTTAGTGTATACTTACTGTAGCAGGCCATATCTCCATAAATCACATGAATACAATTAAATTGTGTGCTTAGACCTTGACACCAGGGGCGTAACACGGGCCCCCGCAGCCCCTGCGGTGTGGGGGGCCCCGAGCTGCAGGGGGCCCCCTCAGCACAGTACTCGGGCCCTATAGCTCCGAATTAAATCTGGAGTGGGGGCCCTTCCGTGTGCGTGGCAGGGGGCCCCCCTAAACTTTCGTTACGCCACTGCTTGACACCTGCCTCATTCTCACACATTCAGGGAAATTAATATTGTCTTCCAGTGCCTCCGTTTTTTTCGTCTATTTGGGTGAACATGAGAATAGCAAGAACACCATTTTTAAGTTCTATATGTATTGCATGGCCATTTTCCCGCTTGTCCTGTAAACTTGAGACATTTTAAGGTATGAGCAAAGTGGGCTAAATTACAATTGATGCCCACTACTCATAATATACATGTAACATTTTTATAGGGCACTTAACATCAATAATATTCTCTAAGACACAATAACATGATGCATTTTTTTCAGACACGCATGATTTCTTTTATTTTTAATTTGGAAAGATAGGAAATAAAATGTGGCCTATTAAATCCACTGCAAAGCAGATACATTAAACACTAAATCATATTTTACGCTACAATATATTTTCCACTCCCTAAATAGGGAAATGTTTACAAGAACCTCCAAAATGTCTATTAGCACGATTGCTATTGAGAGAGCGGAAATCAAAAAGCAGCATTCAGTGCAGAACTTCAGGATGGCTATTCACAGAAGTGCAAATGCGCAATTGTGCATCTCAAAAGGTCAATTAGCATGACAAGAGACTAGTCCCTGAAAACCCCAGAAGACAGTGAAAGACGGGAAACAGAATGGGGGATGGGCACTGTTACAATAGAGCACCCCTTGATAAACTTAGGGCCCGATTCTGATCTCGGTCGGAAGGGCTCCGAATCAGATTTGGAATTGCTTAAACCGATCCGGAGTCCTTGTTCCCGACCGAATCATTCACAGTTCCGAACGACCAAGTACGATGCCTGGAAAGCCTTAGCGCTGACCGAATCGGTTCCGGAAGACATCTGGAGAGATAGAGCCTTCCGGAGCTGATACGCACAGCTCTATGGAGTAGGTTTTCCAAGCGAGCAAGTACGATGAACGATTCGGACAGCCTTTCCAATTCGGTTTGCCTGGATCAAAAAGGCTTCCAGAATCAGTTGTTGGGCTCCCGTTGCTGGTCCCCTTCACCCGGGGCCCTCCGAATCACCCCCTTGGGGGTTTCCATGGGTACCCTTTTCCCAACCATGCACAGTGTGGCAGGCACCAAGGGGTGCCCGCCACAGGGTGCACAATTATCCCTAACCACCCCTTTTGTCAATGCGAGCCTGTGTTCACGTTCAGAACACAGGCTCCCATTGAAGTCAATGGCAGCCTGACCGAATCCTATCCGGATGCATTCAAATGCATCATATTCATTCAGTCGGACTCTCCCTATCCGAGTCGTCCGGAAAGCATTCCGGACCCGAGTCATTCGGTATGCTTTCTGAACGAGATCTGAATTGGGCCCTTAGTCTACAGAGAAGCAGCATTGCACACGACTTAGGGCCCGATTCTGATGCAGGTTGGAAAAGCTTCCCGACCGAGGGCCTGATTCTGATGCGGTTAGGAAGGCCTTCTAACGGCATTTGCTCCTTCCAAATCGGATCGGGAACGTGTCTTCCCGACCGAGGGCCCAATTCTGATGCGGTTAGGAACAAATGTTCCCATTAAAGTCAATGGGAGTTCAACCAAATCGTATCTGGAAGCATCCGGATGCATCCTACTCCGCCGGTCGGACTTTCCCGATCCGAGTGGGTCGGACACCATTTCCCAACCGATTCGGTCGGGAAGCTTTTCCAACCCGCATCAGAATCGGCCCCTTAATGTTTGCCTGATAACAGCAAGCATATAGGGCCCAGCACCTAAACAGAGACTCTCATTGATCATCACCTCGAGCTCACTACAAAATTATGGTTTCAAAAACAAAATAAAACAGCATTTGCAAGCGCCATACAAAATTCAACGTGTGTGCCTAAAATTATTCTGTTAATTATTGCATTCTAAATAAAACCATTCCCGGGTTGCGCATGCAGCAGAGTTTGCGTTCTGTGAAAAGAATACATACAAGAAACGGTTTAAAGCGGAATGTTGGGAGGTATTTACAGTCCTTTTTATATTTTTAACAAGTTATTCTTCGCCAGATAAATAATGATTAGTGGGAGAACAATTGCATACAAATAGACTACCCTGTCATTTCAGAAAAACTTTGCTCCAACTGAACAAAAGAGTGGAGAAAATAAAATGGGTGATTTACAAAGGCAAATGGGGAAGAAAGAGAGAAAACGAATGGAGACAAGGAGGAAAAGAGAATCGTAGAAAAAAGTACATGGAGAGGAAGAGGTAAGAGGAAGAGGAAGAGGAAGAGGAAGTAGGAAGACCAAGAGAATCAGGGCTATCATAGAGGGGAGATGAAAGTGCAGACAATGAAAAACAGGATCTGCTGAGAGAAGCATGAGTGGAATTGAAATTAAAAGAAAGTAGCAGCTACAGATGTAAGAGACGTCTACAGGAAACATGCAGGGAGATTAGTGCTGGCAAGCAAATAGGTGGGCAGAAAGGTAGGAAAAGCAAGAGCTTCTGAAGAAAATAGAGATACAGGGACTAACAAGGCGGAGAGGGGCAGACAGGAAAAATGCAGATAGGGCAGGAACTGCCGCAGAAAGAGGAGCAGTTAAGGAAAACTCCTGGAGAGCAGCGCAATTTTGCAAGGGTCTGTCCCTTGTCCAATGTGAGTAGATATTCTAGTTCTGTATATTTTTTTCCACTGTGATACATGTGGTCTCAAGGCCCGCTTTTATGGTGGTGCAACCGGTGCAGCTACACCTGGGGCTGACCTTAGAGTGCTGAATTGAGAAATAACTTATGAGTTTAAAAGCACCTGCTGCAGAGTTCCTTGTGTGCCCAGCGGTTTTCAGTTAACAATAAAAATTTGGGGATATCTTTGGTGATTAATGTTCCTGCTGGAGAGTGATTGGAGTTTGTTCTAGGGGCAGTTTTGACTCATCAAAAAGCAGTGCAGAGGGTTAATATGCCTGCTGCAAAGAGCGTGTACCATACATTCACAGAACTGTCTTTTATGTGTATAGTGTCTTTTATGTGTATAGCTGGGTTACTGCTTTTGTCACAGAGATCCGTTTGTTACTTTTAGTTCATAAGTTATAATCCTAACATAGCACAGTGACCTATGAACTGTTGTTAAAGAGTTGCTTGCAAAGTGCACGGTATAAGTTAGATTGCTATGCGTTTTCCCCATTCTTTCATTATCCTAATGTTGCTAAAAAGGGTTTTGTTTGGTTAGAAATACATTCTTATTAGTAAAGCCGACTCCAAGCACTTTGGTACATTTTAAATCCTGAGCTAGTGCTTCTCTAGGCCAAACTCTCTTAAAGTATACTGCCTACTAATATGGATGACATGTGAATCTTACACATGTTAACCCTCATTGCCTTATGTAACATTTTCTATAGACTCATTTACACATGTATCATTCATTGTCCCAGTATAATGTGTGTGTGATGTAAAGTGCTCTGAAATCCTACTCTGGTATAAATAGTGCTATAAAACAAATAGATGTGAAAGAGGGGCTATGGAGATGTGAGGGGCACTGTTGAGGGAGGTAGTGAGGGGATCTGCGGAGAGGGAGACCATGGGGGGAGGAGGTTGCCCAAAAAGATTTTTGCACCGGGCACTACCAGCGATAAAGCCAGCCCTGTGTGGTCCGGCGTTTGTAATGTGAAAAAGGGTTCAATGAGCAAAACATACCAGCTGCTGCATTGATTTAGAGATTATGGGGCACCTTGCTGCGCTGTGTTACCAGGAAAGGGCAAGAATGCACCAGATTTATTACAATACTGTGCATTCCTGTCCTTTCCCCTGCACTGGCACAAGCGCCAATGCAGGCACCCTTGAAACATGGTGCAAGGGTGCCTGCGTTGCATGCAGGATTGTTTTTGTGTAGGAAGGGGCACCTTCCAGCACAAAAACAATCCAAAGAAGCATTTTCCTCTTTCTATGTGAGCTGCAAAATGCAGCACACATAGAAAGAGAAAGAAATGAGGAGAGATAAAGATATTTTTCCTCGTTACGCCTCTCCTAAGAAGGTATATCTTTTTGCCACATTCCCAGGTCTACCAGCGATGGTAAATCTGGGAATGCGTTAAAGTCCATAGAGGTTGCATATGGACACACATGCAACTCCTGTGGAATGCCTTTCCAGGGTAGAGTAATGCAACACAGCGATTTGTGCTGTTACGTTACTCCTGATTTATCAAGCCACACAGGGCCATGCAAAGTGGCCTTGTATTGCTTGATAAATCGCACTTTAGGATTTGAGTCGCACATTCACCACACTGCGTCGTGCAAACGCGATAATAACCCTTGATAAATAGGGCCCTTACTGTATAGAACCGGAAGTGGAAAGATGAGCAATGGCGCAGAGTAACCAAAAGTGCGCCAGCGCAGTGGAGAGAGGATGACAGCGTCATATATTAACTTTGATTTTTGTACTGTATGTAAAGTATTTATAGTGGTCACTCATGCACTCCGAGTGCTGTACCTAGTAATAGAAGTATATCTCCGATTCTGGAAGAGCAAGCTTAACCATAACTTCCTTAAAGGTCCTAGCTGCTTCATTCTTGCACAAATCTTCTATTTTCTAAATCCTTTCTGTCTGTAGCCAAAGATGTGTCCCTCTGAGTAGTAGGTGAAATTTGAGTAGTGGGCAATGGAAGTAAATGACAAGGTAAAGTTCCTTTTTCAAACACGTTTTGTCCAATGTCATCAAGGTGATCTTACTAATCAGTGAAAAGTATTGTTCCCAGCTACGATGCCTCTTCTGAAGCCACAGAACTACCCAGAGGGGCTTCCTGCAATGGCTTGATGGATATGGACCATTGTTTATTGGATCTGTTTTTCCCATTTAATAAGAAATCCTATTTACGTAGCCTGACAATAGCAATTACTTTTGGGATGAGCCATATCTTTCAAAAGCTAGGTGCACATATAGAAAGTTGAGCACTAACCTGGGCTTATCCCACATCAGGCAAAATTAGCATGTCTTTTTGGAATTGTTCAAGCAGTACAGGGAACTCTGGCAATAATAATGGCTGGAAAAGGTACGAAATTCTAGGTACTACTCTTATTTTAATTAGAGTCCCCATGTGAGTGTTCTCAGGTGTCAGGTTTGGAAATCGCCTTGTATATCTTAGAGGTTTGGAAGGTAGTTTGCAGGATCATTTAGTCAATTGTGGGTGTAACCTGAATACCAAACTATATGATAGATTCAGAGGCCCATTGAAGAGTGAGTATTTTACCAAGCCTATCTTCCTGGTGAAGGGCTACCACTCTTTTAAGGGTTTCAGATTTTTTTAATGTTCATTTTGAATTCCTCAACCAAACTTTAATGGTCCAGTTGTTGCATCAAGGGAAAGAGAGATTTGATCGGGTCATTCAGAGACTCCGAAATGTCATCTACATACATTTGACAATTTGAAGTGTCTTGGCTAATCTTTATTCCTGTAATATCAGAATTAATGTGTTTGTTTTCGGCTCATGGTTGCAAGGACCATACAAAATAAGAAGCAGCAGGTGGCAGCCTTGACTAGTACCCCTATGAATAAAAATGACCAGTAGAATCTGCTGTTGGTTCAGATTGTAACATCTGATGCATGGTAACTGGTCAACACCATTCGCAGGACCTCAGACCAAACTTCTCCTCCCTAAGTGCACATTCCAGAAAGCATCAGTTTACCAGATTGAATGATTTATAAGCGTCCAAGAAGAGCAGCAGGGCATTTTTACAGCTGAGGTGTATGTTCGCAACTAAGCGCAATATCTTGTTTATGAATAGGACACTTTACCCCGCACGCTTTTACAATGCGTGCCATTACCCTGCAGTTTTTACTCCGCAAAATCTTTTACAATGCATGGCTTTACAACGCAATCCATTACAACGCATTCCTCATTACAAGGTGTAAAGCCATGTGTTGTAAAAAAAAATGCATTGTAAAAATGCGGTGTAATTGCATGCATTGTAACGCATGCGTTGTAAAGGATGTTTCCCCTTCTTTATAATGTGGCCACTATCTAAAATGTTAATGGTATACTGGTTCTAAAAGTAGATGTCTGCTATTGTTTTATGTTCAAAGCAGAAAAGCTAATTTGGAAAAGCCATAGTAGAAATCTAAGTGTTTAAAGCTGCCAGAAACCCATACATTGTTAATCATGCAGAGTATAAGGAAAGATTGTTCCAGGCCTTGGCCACAAGGAAACTGAACCAGCGACCTCTTAAACAAGAGGTGTAAGAGGAACCAATAAGAAGACAATCGCACAGCACGGCTCGCGGTATAATACAGAAACTGCTGGAGGTACAGGGCCTGTTTGATCAAAGGCACAGTGAACAAGACAAAGAGCTTTACATTTTATATGCAGAGTGTTGGAAATTGACTTTTTGCAGGGTTATTCCCAAGTTTTTTTTGCTTCTTCCTCCTATTTTTCCTGACCTGTTTTTGTTGGCTTTAGGACTCTGGGCACTTTACCACTGCCGATCAATGCTCAAGTGCATATGCTCTCTGTGTAAATTGTGATTATGATTGGTTATCCATGATTGGCATATTTGATTTACTGCTAAGTCCCTAGTAAAGTGCACAGAGTGTGCCAGGGCCTATAAATCAAATGCCACCCACCTGAGAAGCCCGATAAAGGTATCTCAGACCTGCCACTGCAGTGCCTGCACGTGCAGTTTTAAACTGCCATGTCGAAATGGCAATTGCACCCACTTGCCAGACCTTAACTTTCCCTTTTATTACATGTAAGGCACCCCTCTGGTATGCCCAAGGTACCCCATTGGCAGGGTGCAGTGTATGTGAAGGGTAGGACATGTACTGGTGTGTGTCACATGTCCTGATAGTGAAATGATGTCAATGTAGTTTTTGAAAGGTTATCTGTCCCATAGGCTAACATGGGAGTTGCTTTGTAACATCTTACAAGTATAACTTTCCATTGGGACAAGATAGAGAAATAACGGTTAGGCTCTCTGAACTCAGAATTTAATAACACATCTTTTTAAGAAGGTGGCTTTTAAATTGTGTGTTTGAAAATGCCACTTTTAGAAAGCCGCCTAACTTCCCCTATCCTGAATTCAATGCCTCACCTCCTCACGGATTCAATGCCTTGCCTCCTCCATGGCAACCAGGGAACAGGCTACCTCCATGACGCTGTGCATCATCCATAGACTTTGTTTCCAAGGTACCGTTGTTTGGGGGTCTGTGTGACTCCGTGCCCTACGCAGCGCACTCCGCGGATGGCGCCATACTTTGGGTTTATGCCTGTCACGACATCGTTATAGCCCCAGTTGGAGCTATTTGTTTCTACAAGTGCTATTTTTGAGCTACCTGTTCTAAAAGTCATATTTTGATACATGTATGTTGGATTTATATGTTGTTTTGGGCTTGTTTGGTTTAGATAAAGATACTTTATTTTTCTATATTGGTGTGTTGTCCATTTATGGTGTTTTCAATGTGTTACTGTGAGTTTGGAGTACAAATACTTTACATATTGCCTTTGGGATAAGCCTGTCTGCTCGTGTCAAGCTCCCAAGGGGCTGAGCAAGGGTTATCTAAAGTGTGTAACTCCCTTACCCTGACTAGAAGCAAGGGTCCCTACTTGGACAAAGGTGCATACCTCTGCCAACTAGAGACCCCATTTCTAACACATAGGAATAAAAAGTAAATGAAAAGGAACAAAGTAAGGAGAGAGATGAAAAATAACGAAGATTGTAGCTTTCTGAATATGAAAAAAGACAAGTTAATAGTCAAAGATAAACCTAATCACAGCAAATTACATTAGTCAAGGCTTGATAAACGCCCATTTGTGTAGTTGAGAGAAGTAAAAAGTAAAACAGGGTGATTTTGCACAGCAGACGAATATGGTAGAAGCATTATAAGGACATTTTATTACTGTACAAGATAAAGGAGAGAGAACTATGAAAGGCGAAGCCATTTTGACTTCCAAATATGTGGGGAATTGCCAATAATAAGGTTGCATTCTTTGCCAGTATTGATTTTAAGAGAATTGGATTGTATCCAGTGAAGTATTACAGTAAGGCAAGATATGAAGATTGTTCGAGATGTTACACCTAAATGAAGATGAACCAAATTGTGTGTCATCGGCATAAGTCATCCAGGTAATTACAAAAGAGCAAATTAATTTTGCAGGCAAGGCCACATAAATGTTAAACAAGACAAGGCTTGGAGTAGGGCTCTCACAAGGCTTAGAGCAGAGCCTTGTGAGACTCCATAGGAGATTGGCAATCAAAAGGATTTAAATGGTGGAGTGTGGACTGTCTCTGTGGAACCATGCAAATAGGAATCAATTCAGGACAATGTAGCTCATGCAAGACTACTGAAGAAAAGCGGGTCAATCAATACGATCTGATGTGTCAAACGCTGCAGATAGATTCAACATAATCAAAGTAACAGTGTCATTTTGACGAAGATCCTCAGGTCATGTAAGACAGAAACTAGTATTGATTCAGTAGCATGTAGAGCTCTGAATCCAGACAAATTTGGATCCAGCAGGTCAAAGACTTCTACAAAATTAGAGAGTTGACTATTGATCTCCCTTTCTAAGATTTAGATGGGAATAGGAAGATGAGCTATGTGGCAGTAATTACTGAGAGCTGCAAGATCAGGTGAACGGTTTCTTAACAAAGGGGCAATCTGGGCTTGTTTCGAAATAGAAGGGACTGTTGAACTGGCAATAGACAGAGTGCAAAGATATTGGAATATGGGACAAACCATATTGGGAATTTTTTGGAACACGTGCTAGACAGGGATCCAGATTTAACCCAGGAGATATGATTTTGCATCTAGGAATGTTGATGTATATATGGATAGAGAAGGATCATCAATGTTGACTGAAAAAGGCTCACAAGTGGGTGTAGTGTTAGGCCATGAGACATCATAGCAGAATAGTTATGTCAAATGTTATATCATTGCAAAACAGAAGTTTTAAGTATGATATTACAGCAGACAGGATTTTCAAAGGAGTTTACAATTTTAATTATTTCTCTGAAGCTGTTAGCTGCTGATGCATGACATTGGTATATTGTGCATCCCGTGTTGCACACAGCTTTTTTGGTAGTTCTTAAGGGAGGAGCGATAATGATCGAGAAATATTTCTATGCCAAGCTTTCTCTGCTTGTTTACAGCTATGCTTAAGAAGGTGTGAATCTAGATTGAATCACAGGGTGAATGTCCAAAAACAGTGACTGGCAGTTGAATTAAGAGGAATTAGCATATCAAGGTGTCAGAGAGTACATATCTCACCTAGCGAAGTGCACCGACCACACAATCCGTGCTAGGTGGGCATTATATCAATTGACTTCATCATACTCCACATATTCGCGAGGAGTTCTGCTCCTGGTTAAGCGTGGGGTTCCCCTTATGTTTACAAACTCCTATGTTGACGACCAGGGCAGGCTACTGATTGCTCAGGAGACAATTTCTGGCACTCCTATCACGCTAGTAAATACATACTCACCGAACATAGACAACCCCGACTTTTTTACTTCCACCTGGAGACATATATATTTTCCTTTTCACCTGTGAACATTCTTTGAGGAGGAGATCTAAATACATATCTGGATTCTTCTGTTGACGGCTCTGCGACTATGGACTGCCATGAGAAGCAAATGGCGAGAGTGGTCCAGGATGGAATGGAGGAGTATGGGCTGGGAGATGCCTGGTGTTTGCATCACCCTATTCGGCAGGAGGGCACGTTTGTGTCCTCTGTTCACGGTACATGGTCCAGAGTAGATTATTGGCTCATATCTACCGGAGCGTGCCCATGCGTAGAAGAAGTACGACATTTGTTCAAGACGTTGTCCGACCATGCTCTTGTCCTGTTACAGTTACAAATGCCCAAAATATCCCCTGCCCCATTCACTTGGCGGCTCCGGGCAGCAGCGCTATTAGATAAGGAGAAGGCCTGGAAAACGATTGTAGATTATTTCAAATTTAATACGGGCTCAGTACTGATCACTATGGGAAGCCTTCAAGGTTACAATACATGGGTTCTTTATTGATGCACAGGCAGGGATATTGAAGTTGATACGAGCGCAAATGAAAAAAACTGAAGATACTCGTCACTCCCTGGAGAGGGAGTATGAGCATCATCCAGATGCGGCTTCTTTGGCATCCATTAGGGAACACCTAACTGAGTTCGAGATACTTGTGGAACAGGAATTGCAATCTCTGTCCAAGCACAGCACCAAGCGTGCATATGGGGAGGGTGGCAGGCCCGGCCATAGTCTTGCGAAAAAATTTAAAATTTAAAAAACAAAGAGGCACAGATCCTATAGTCCAGCTCATGGACTCAGACGGCAGCACACTTTATTCTACCCCATTTATGCTCGAGGCCTTCAAGCACTTCTACACAGGATTATACGACACGCTCTGCCTCATTGGTTGAAATTGATCAACATCTTAGCGATGTGGCGCTTGCTTGGCTTTTGCCAGGACAGAGAGCATACATAGTGCAACCTGTGATGGTCAAAGATGTTAAAGAAGCTACATGCAGCCTAATGAATGGGAATGCTCCAGGCATCGACGGGCTGTCAGGGGAGTTTTATGAAGAATATGTGGAACTACTTGCCCCACAATTATATGCGGTCTATGTGGAGGCATACCCAGTGGTACATGGTGACATTTGAAGGTGGTGGGCATAAACGTTGGGCATGATTTTTATATAGCAAGCGATGTGGACAAGTTCTATGGATAAAAACCTGGGGTCCAGGGGGAGTCCCTCTCCTGGGAAAGAAATGAAACAAAACTTGGCAAATGGTGCATTTTAAAGAAAATGAATGTAGCAATAAAGCAAGGCTTATTCAGCAGTGGGAACTTATAGTCTTGAAATATTAAACCGTTAAAAACTACCCCATATCTTCTTGTATTAATTTGTTCACTAGTTACTGTAATATGTAAATTGTTCTGCATGACAACTTTAGCCCTTTAAAATGTATGCTTGCCCAGTGTCGTGCACTGAATGCAGCATTAACTTTGGAAAAATATGCTCTAACCAGACTTCAAGAAGCACCCACAGATGCTAGCTGTAACCAGTCATGTAGAAATATGTGCAGACAGGCCTTTAAGTGAGATGAAAAAAGTGGGTGCTCTCTATGAAGGAACATGCCAAATATATTTCTGTGATTCCCATAGTGTGCCATCAGACCGGTATTTTGGTTTCTCTCTGAGATGTAAGTTTATCCAGATAAATGTCACAGCAACTGACATACACCTAAAGTCTTTCAGTATGATTGGCTTTGTCACTGGATGTTAGCTGTTTAAGATAAATGAGTAACAACAATGATTTCTTATATATAATTAACATTGGAAATGTTTAAATTCTGAAATAGTGAGTCTGTGAATTAAATAGCATTGAGGACTGTGGAAAGAGTTTTGGCCTTCAATTATGTGTGCTTTGTTTATGATAGATATGTATCCTCTTTTTCTCTGCATATCTTGTCCATCTGCACATCTTCAACCCCCTCTCTTTCCTCTTCAGCATCCTTTTTTCACTCTTCACCGAATGCCCTTCCTCGCATCTCTGTCACTTCACCGCCCCCAACATGCACTGCACTCCCTCAAATTAAAGCACTTTAATTTCTCTTACTTTTGCCTTGCAAATATTTTGACATCAGTGTACCCCCTTCACACACATATCCACAGAATTTCAGTTGCAAATGGAATACACAAACATTGTTCTGTGTGCTCTGCAGAGAGGCCAACCCAATGACAGGCACTTTGTTTGGCTTTAGCCTTAGCGCCTGAGCGCTCAATCAAAGCTCCTCATAAACACCTGGCTGGCATGGCTCAAGCTTCAAAGTATGCACAGAAAGAAATACAGATAAACAACAACATTATAAAATAGCTAACTCGTGGGGAATGCAAGATTAAGTAAAGCATGTAAAATAAGAGAGGAACTAAATCGCTGAAATGCATTCGCCCAATGTTTTTACAATTCATTGTTTGTAAGTCAATCCATGTTTTTAGCGACAGTGTTAACTCAGGGGCATGTACACAGGGCCAGTTTTAATGCCATACTTCAGAGAACTGGCCAATGTAAGCACATGTTACACAGTAAGCACATCTCCCTTGCTTTGGGCCTGACTCGGATATTTGGATCCATTTCACAAGGGAGCAAAGGCCGCAGCTCCACTTCTAAAGCAAGCAATGTGCAGTGAGGGCCTGGGGTGTCACAGTGGGAGAGGTTAGAGTGATGAGGGTTCTCGGCACAATATACAGAACACGCATTAGCTTGCAAACACTTACCATTACCGAGAACAAGGCACCGGATCAGAAGTGCTTGCATCCACTCTCGCGTATGACGAAAGGGTGGGATCTACGTGTTTGAATGAATGACGTCTGAAATCACACAGGGATGACGTCTCCTACGCCCGAAACCATGATGCTTATTGCGTCACTGGCCTACAGTGTGCATACAACCAGAGACCCCAATGGCAATGAAGGGCTTTAAAACAGAAAGCCCTGCGTCGTGCCTCACGTTAAGAAAGTTGATTTACTGCCTGTCTTCCGTCTCCTGCTTCAGAGCGAGGTGGGGCAGGCAGCCTGAAACAGACAACCCAGACTTAAATACATCAATGTATTTAGAGATACGATTGCATCTCTAAATAAATCAATCTATTTTATATTTTTTTATGTAAATGTGTAGGAATTTTCAGAGGGGCGCAGCCCCACAGCCCTAATTAAGAAACCGCCCCTGGGCATACCATAGGCAAATCCTGCCACCATCACTGCGAGGGGCTCTGGTTGTGACGCTACTAAAACCAGATAAGGCCCCAGAGAAATGTGAATCCTAAAGGCCACTCTCACCTATAGTTGCCAAAATATTGGCTAAGGTGATAACATTGCGCCTACAGCCGCTAGTCCCCAGTCTAGTTCTGCCGGATCAGCCCGGCAGAACTAAACCCCCACCCAATCAATCAATTAATCAGGGGTTTGTTAAAGCGCGACTACTCACCCGTAAGGGTCTCAAGGCGCTAGGGGTGGAGGGGGTGCAGGTTCCATTCCATCAAGGAGGGGTTCTGTCGAAGAGCCAGGTTTTGAGGTTTCTTGCAAAGATGGGGAGCGATGTTGTCTGTCTGAGGTGGAGCGGAAGGGCGTTCCATGCTTTGGCCGCGAGGAAGGAGAAGGAGCGGCCTCCCGATCTGGTCTTTCTGGTGCGGGGGACCATGGCGTAGGAGAGCTGGGCTGATCGTAGGGTCCTTTGGGGTGCGTGGAATTTGAGTCGGCTGTTCAGGTATGCTGGTCCGGTGCCGTGGAGGGCCTTGTGTGCGTGGGTGAGCATCTTGAAGGTGATTCTCGCCTCGACTGGGAGCCAGTGGAGTGTGCGCAGGTGCTGGGAGGTGTGGCAGTGTTTTGGCAGGTTGAGGCCCAGTCTTGCGGCGGCGTTCTGGATGTTCTGTAGCTTGCGGGTGAGGTTTTTGTTTATTCCGGCGTAGAGTGCGTTGCCGTAGTCGAGTCTGCTGGTGACCAGGGCGTGAGTGACGGTCTTTCGATGTTCGAGGGGGATCCATTTGAAGGTCTCATGAAGGAGGCGGAGGGTGTGGAAGCAGGAAGACGAGACAGAGTTGATCTGGCGGTCCATTTTGAGCTCAGAGTCCAGGATGATTCCCAGGTTGCGTGCGTGGTCCATGGGGGTTGGTGGGATTCTGAGGGCAGGAAGGCTGCGCCCTGTCACCACTTCTGTTTGTGCTCACTATGGCGCACCTGGCATGCATTATTCGACAAAAGTACATGGACGCCACCTCAGATTTTGCTTACAGCCATTGAACATCTCCCTCTACGTGGATGATATCATGCTATACATTAGAGATCCATCCGTGTATCTCTCCCTGGTAATCCGTGAGTACATTAAATTTGAGTACTACTCTGGATTATGTATACATTGGACAAAATCTATTGTCTTTCCGCTTACACCTGCTACACGGCGATGTGACTTGCAATTTCCCTTAGAGTGGGTGACGGACCCAGTCAAGTATCTTGGTGTTTGGATACATAGGGATCCAGACACATTTCTACGCGTAAATTATGAAAGGGTGATGTCCAGGTTAGAAGATCAGGTGCGAGGTAGACGGCTCTCCCGCTATCACTGGCAGATAGACTTGCAGTTATTAAAATGATAGTTTTGCCAAAATTATTATATTCATTAATATTCCTATTGTGCTGCCAGATTCCTTCTTTAGACAGTTGCGCTCACTGTTGGTTACACTAACATGGGCAGGCAAGAAACCGAGAACTGAGGCAGACGTGGGGGTTCTGTACCTCAGACTTCCAATTGTATTATCTCTGCGCGCAGACACACTTCGCCCACTTTTGGTACGCAGCGCATGACTTTACACCACATGATGTGACCGAACATGACGATGCTGCTCCGGTCCCACTCAGGGCTATATTACCACATACACAGGTCGGGTTCTCTCGTGCTGAGATAAATACATTACGCACCACATTGGTGGCCTGACACGGGCTCCCGAGGCGAGTGGGAAGCCTCCATTGTATGCTACAGCGTTGACTTTACTACACCATCCTGACATATCGGTAACTCAGGAGGACAGGTCACTTTCAAAGTTACAGGAGGCTGGCTTGAAGATTATGGGTGACTTGCATCCTAATGGTACATTTCTGGCACTTGCAGATGTCCCAACATCGCAGGCAAATATCCTATTATTCACTTTTCTGTATTATCCTTTCCGGGGGGCTATGCGTACATTTAACTAGGCCTGGGCGGTAAATTCCGTTCCGCTCGCGGAATTTGGGTAATTTCGCGTTCCGCGGAGAACGCGAAATTGCCAAAAATTCCATGATTCGCGGCTTCGCTGAGTTTTTTGCTTGTTCGCGCTTTCAAAATGCGTGTTCGCGATATATTTCTCCCCGAGCATGCAAACAGTGTTCGCGAACAGGAAAAAAGCATCGCGAATGGGCGGAAGAAGCAATTCCGCGTGTTCGCGGAACTTTTGCGTGCTCGCGGAGATTTGTTACCGTTTCGCGTAGCTTTGCGTAGCACGACTACGCAAATTCCGCCCACCCCTACATTTAACCTGCACTTCCCTAGCTAGCCCCCTAAACTGGGTGCATTACAGGTACTCCTTGCTAGCATGACATGCCAACACCACATCATTAAACTCTATGCTGCAGCACAAATGGATGGGAGATGGGGGGGCACTTACGAAATGGAATGTTGTTCTTCCGCAGCCTATAACGGAAGCTGATTGGAAGTTTGTTGTATGCAACTCAGTACACTAACTTCAAACTGCAACCTGAGAATAATTCACTTCAAATTTCTACATCAAATGTATTACACTCCTTTGCAGCTTTATAAATTGGGTTAAAAGGGGCTACGAATTGTGTGCGATGCAGAGCTAGTGATGCTGACTTTATGCACCTGGCCTGTTCGTGCCCACCAGTAATGCACTATTGGAAACAAGTTACAAATATGTTGTCTGTTATGGTCTTGGCGTGGGTGGAATGTTAACGGGTGGTTTGTCTCTTGGGCCTACTGCAGAATTTTCAGTCACTGGATCAGCGATTCCTGTCGGTGAGCCTCCTTTTAGCAAAAAGGAGGTTCAGCTTGGGAATCTGATATGGTATACTGTAGATCACAACTGGAACTGTACGCGGAGGAGTTGCCTACCACGTCACAACCTAAAAATTATTGGGAACCTTTGATGGCTTATCTGTTATCCAACTCGGGGGATGGAAGGTAATGTATCAAATGGGAGAAGATTATGAATCTGGTTTTTTTTCTTAGACATGTACGATGCTTGGGACTACTGCTTTTATCCAATGTCCTCTTAATTTGTTTCTCATTCTTTCTTCTCTTTTAAAACGGTGTGCGGGAGCGACATTGTACTGGGCGCTGTTAATGTTGGTTGTGTTAGGCCTCACCTGTGAGTGAGCCAAGTTCATTTTATGTCATGTGCAGCAATATAAAAATGCCACTTCACTGTGCGCCACTGCACTGTACACCACTGTACTATATTACTTTCCAGTGTATGCCACTCCACTATATGCCACTCCACCCTTCGGCAATCCACTGTACGCTATTACATTGTACACTACTCCATTCTACACCACTCTACTCTACACCACTTCACTCAATGTCACACTATGCTACTACACTCTACGCTATTCCACTGTATGATACTCAACTCTACGCCACTCTGTTCTACCCTACTCCACTATATGCCACTACATTTTGTCACTACACTGTATGACAGTAAACTCTATGCTATTCTACTCTACACTACTCCACTGTACACTACTCCATTGTATACCACTCTATGCCTCTGTTCTCTGTGCCACTACACTCTAAGCTATTCTACTGTACACCATTCCACTCTACAAGATTCCACTCTACACAGTATGCTTTAACACTGTACACCAATACAGTTTACCCCACTGCACTTTACCCCACTCCACTCTACAACACTCCACTCTACGGTTTTCCACTCTTCAACACTCACTCTATGTCACTCATCTGTATGGCTGTGCCCAGTGCCAGGAACTCTATTCCAAGTGCCTCCCGCATCTACACAGCCGACAAACTCCACCTGCTTAACTCTGGATGCCACCACGAACGCTGCTGCTGAGCTGCACCTCAGTCCACTAGAACTAGTGGGCCCCTTTGCCTGCTCACATTGCCATTTCACCTGCCTCCACACACCTGCTCCTACCGCCCACACACATACCACACCCCTCACCAAGTCATAACTAAACAAAGTAAGTAAGTCCTTATTGGGGCGTGTATTGTGAGAAAAGGCATCATAGAAGGGAGGGTAGCCCATGCTGTTGATGGTAAAGCAGAAGTGTAAAGGTGTGAGTGTGCCCTGGAGTGTATTGAGATTCTGAAGTCATGGCCCTATGGGCGGGAGCCGTAGACCCCCCCGGACCAAGGGGTGGTTAAGGATGAGCACTGGGGAATTGCTGTCACGGGCTGTCAGTCAGAGGAGGTCGTCTGCTGTTTGGGCGATAACCCTGGGAGGTGGCCCCCGTCTCCTGTAGCACTCTGGAATGAGTGCCTCCATTTTCCAAGGCCTCAAAGGAGGATCGCAGTGATAACCTGGAGCATTTGCGGAATTTAGATGCTGGTGCCTGGGTCAACAGCCTGACCCCCATGGCACACAATTTACTCTTGACTCCCAAAAAAGAGGTCCTCTGTCTCTGGACTGTCAGTGTATAGAATGTAATGATTGTCCACCAGTATGGGGTCAGGACCCAGTGCCCGATCTAGTATTGCATACTAGTCTTTATATTGGAGTATTTGGGCCACTATGGGGGATGGAGGGGCTCCCACTGGGGAAGCAGGCCGGCACTCGGTGGGCCCGCTTGATGGAAAAGTAGGATGTGAGGCTGGGGCGGGGGACCAGGTCTTTTAACCAGGTAGTCAATCATATTGCAGTTTTGCGAATATTGTTGAGGCAAGAGCGGTCCTCTGCATCCTCCACTCTGTGTTCCAGATTACGGACCATGTCCTGTAAGTCTTGTACCTGAGTATGAAGGTCGAAAGTGTGTGTCTGTAGCTCAGCCAATGTTTCTCTCTGAGTGGGTGACGTGCCAGGCTAGGGGGTGGGAGGTGGTCCAGGCAGTGTCTGGGCCCCAGTCTTTTCTGCTTTGGTACATTGCATAATATAGGGAGATGGTGGGAACAGGAAAGGAGAGGAGATTAGGGGGGTCAGTGGAATTACTTGCAGCCACCAGCATGGGTGCCCCACCATATACCAGTGTGCAGCCGAAGTCACAGGGCTCCCCTGTGAGATAGCTCTGTTATGTAGAGGCACCCCCACCATGAAGGTCACGGCCAAACCCCCAAGTTCTAGACCTGGACAGCGCCTCCTGTTAAGCCTCTCTGTATGCACATATTCGGCATCAATAAAACTCAGCCTGGCCACTGGGGTCCCACGCCACCATCACACCTCTAGACCAGTGCCAGACGAGTGCAGGGTGCACCCCCTCAAGTCCGGACTCACCAATGTGGTCTTAGGAGTGCTAGCCAGGCAGCTGCTCTGGTATAGTTAGGGACTGCTCCAGGGCCACCCAGGGCAGTTCACCCCCAGCTGCTTCTGATCAGGCACCATAAGTCCACTGTGAGGGCTTGCCAGCCCCCAGGTGGTTATGGCCAGTCTCTCTGGGCTGTGGCTCTGCTGACCTGCTGTGTGGGTCTGCCGAATCCTCAAGGTAATCAGCAATAGGGGACCACAGCACACCATGGCCCCCCAGGACCAATTTCTTTCCTCCAGGAAGCACTCCGCAGGTCACTTTCCCCAGACGATAGGGATATTGCTGGGCCAAGGTATCCCCGTACTGCATCCGGCCCATGAGGCCTGGCGGCAGGGTCCAGGCTTTGCCTCAAAGCAGAACCGGGAAACAGGTGGTACGTCCCCCAGCCCTCCAGCACTGGCCCTCACACCTTGGGGTGAAATTTCCATTTGATGGACAGATAATAGCCTGATTAAAAGAGTTTGAGCCAGGAGGCTTGCTTCAGGTGCCTGTCATGTTGGCCACGCAGGCAACGTCCCACGACATGAACATCACTGTAATCATATAAATCTTTACGGGGACTTTAACTTCTCTATACCAACACACTATCTTTGTGGGTACTTGATCATAATTTCCTTCATACACTGTCTCTGATGGAACTTGAACATTACTGTCATTAAACACAAATATGTTTGGACTGGAGCATCATTATTTTCACACTCTCTGTATGGGGATTTAAGCATTGTTTTTTACACACTATTTCAGTGAGGTCTTGAACACAATCATCTTCACACACTATCTCTGTGGAGACTTGAACATCACTATAATAACACACTATCTCTGTGAAGACTTGAACATCATTATAGTACATTATCTTTGTGGAGACTTGAACATCACTAATAGCATACCATCTCTTTGGTTGTTTAGGCCTTCTTATGATTACACACAACCTCTGTTTGGAGTTGATCATCATTTGTTTAAGACTCTCTGTGGATTTAAGCTTTGTCTTTACACACTATTTCAGTGAAGACTTGAATACAATTATCTTCCCACACTATCTCTGTGGGGGCTTGAACATCTCAATAACACACTATCTCTTTGGGGACTTGAACATCATTATAATAACACTATATTTGTGGGGACTTGAACATCACTATGATAGCACACTATCTCTGTGGGGACATGAACATCGCTATAATAACATACCATCTCTGTGTGTGGACTTGAACACCATTAGTTTCATACTCTCTGTAATGAGATTCAATTTGGCTTTACACACTATTTTAGTGGGGACTTAAACACAATCATCTTCACACACTCTCCCTGTGGGTAATTGAACATCACTATAAAAACACACTATCCTTGTGGGGACTTGAACAACACTATAATAACACACTATTTTTGTGGGGACTGGAAAATCACTACAATATTATACCATCTCTGTGGGTGCATGAACATCAATATCATAACACACTATCTATGTGGGGACTTAAACAACTCTATACTAACACACTATCTCTGTGGGGACTTGAACATCTCAATAATTAACACACTATCTTTGTGGGGACTTGAACATCACTATAATAACATACCATCTCTGTGGGTGCATGAGGATTTCCTGTAATTACACACAAGCTCTGTTTGCACTGTTTTGTATGTGGATTTAAGCTTTGTCTTTACACACTATTTTAGTGGGGACACAATCATCTTCATGCACTAACTAACTAACTAACTAACTGATGACTTGAACATCCCAATAATCTCACACTATCTCTGTAGGGACTTTGACATGATTTCAGTCACACACTATCTTTGTGAGGACTACTATATTCATATGCTAATTCTATGGTGACTTGAATACAATTATCTTCACATTCTACCTTTGTGGGATCTTTCATTGTGGCTGAAGACACCATCTCTATACAGACCCTGGTGCTACTGTGATCACAACCACCTCTATTGACATTATCACACGCTATCCCAATGCAGTGATGATATACCACCTCTGTGGGCATCATCCGACACTACCCCTATGCAGACATTAACATTATATGCATACCTAGGGATGTGTTGTCCAATAGCTATTTTGGCAAAAATGTAAGCAGCTAATTAAGCTCAGGGTTCCACTTGACCATATTCCTTGGTTCCATTTGTTAATTTCTTTATCTGTTAGCTCCCTTATCTCCAAAGATTTTAAGCACTAATAAATAGATTGAGCACAGTTATAAGTGCCTTTCTGTAATCATTATATATTTTTGGACACATTAACAAAATCTGTCTTTTGTGTATACCCATAGTATATGTTCAGCAATTCATACATGAATAGATTATAATGTTGTTTGTGTATATTGTTAATAAAATAAACATTTACCATGTGCCTCTGACTCTATCCAATTACAAAGAGTATTATGGACTAGGTCCTCACAAGGATGGTAGCACGTGTTTAACTCCCCACAAGGATGGTTCTGTGCGCGCGATTAAATAACAATGTATTTGCAAATTTGAAGCAGGATCCTGGATCACAAATTTTTTCTTACCATTTTTCTGTTATTAGTATATTTTAAAAACATCATGAAAGGTTAGTCCCCACAAGGCAGGTATCTACATATAGTCCCCACAAGGATGGTAACACGTGTATGTATGTGTGTAGTTTTATCAATGCCAATGGTACCTTTTGACCTACACATGCACTACATGCCATGAAAGGAAGGGGGCATGACACAATTTAGGTGTTGTGGGTAATTGCACTGTCCTGAGAACACGTGTATGCCCCTCTGGTCCCTGCACATGGCGTGTTATGAGGTTTTCTCTAATGGAGTTAGGTGTTTTACAACACCCCTTTTCTGGAAGCTTTGTTTTTGGGACACTTTTGAGCTGCTTCCTGCAGGTCATTGGTGGCCTTCCTAAGGTCTCATGTAGTGTTGGATTTATGGTGGCATACCGGTGGGGGTTGAGAAGCTGATCTGTGTTCCCCGTGTAATTTGGATGTGGCAATGACTGGTATAGGGCCTGTTGCTCCCTTGGATGATGTTTGTAAGGCCCTGTGTTTTTTTATTCGACAAGCTGGGTGCATTGGTGAGCGTATCCGGGCACCTTGTGTGGGGTCTGCAATGGTCAGTTACAGAAACCCTTTCTCTCCTGGCACCCCTCTCTCCCTCGGATCCAGGATGCTTTGGGTCTGCCGCCCTCGATCAGGGACAGGGACTTCTTATCTGATGACATGCTACTCCTGTGCTTTTGGAGGAACATGATCTGATGAGCAGGCTTTGGATGTTTGGAAGCATTAGGGGAGAGGAGGAGGCAAAATAGCATGCTGACGACGAGAGTCAGGGGCGCGGTTGAAACTTGTCGAAATGCGAGTAACAAACTGAGATGGCTGACTGCCTTAGTGAATTTTCCTACTGACCTGGTGCCACATTGTCACTGATTTGTGCATAGACTAAGGAGTTCTATGAAAGACACCATTATCCCAAGTGCACCTAAAACCTGGCTTCCTGCACTGGATCGTCCCCTTGTTTTGGAACTGAAAGGGGGCCTCCACTAGCTGGAGGCCTAAATGGGGCCGCCTTTCGATCTCGTAATAGGAAACCTGTCCCAACTGGACTTGGATGAGGGTACGTTGGTGCCTGTTTTATGCACCGATTGGGGGCTGCCTTGCCCCATCATCAGACTGCCCTCCCCCGGGGCATGACCAGCCAACTCTGCCCTGGGGGGCTAGCAGCAGAGTGGGGCATATGCCCCTGCAAGGACCCAAATGGAGGATTTTAGCATGGATTCACAACCGAACAAACATACAGCAGCCCTGAGTATCCTGGACACAAGTAGAGGTTTAAGTTTTCTCCTTCTGCTGTGTCACTAGTCTTTATTGTTTTGGTGAGTTCCCTGGAGTTGGTGTGAAGTGGATGGGTCAGATTAGGAGTTTAGATTTACTGCGTATTTGGATTGGACGATTGAGTGAAGGCATTGCCTCCCCAGACAGTTACCCCGTGGCTGTGGCTCCGGTGCTTGCTGGGCTGGGTTCCCAACCTGCTGTTGTTGCCATGTGTTCGGCGAACCACCTCCTTGTTGCGGTAGTGTGTTTGCTGACTGATTTCCTTGTTGCTGAATGTGCTGTGTGCTCGGGTTAATCTGGGCTTGGTTTTGTGGATGGGGATTTGCGGGGACCGGCCCAGGCCTATCGAACTTTTCTCATGGTATGCCTTCAGGTGGCAATGGTCGATCAGGTGGCCCAGCCTGAGGCAGTAGAAACATTCTCTAAGGTCTGGCTTCCACCAGACTTTCTGACCTCTGTCACCATAATTGGGTGGAAACCCCCTAGGGTTCGGGGTGGAGTCCCTTTCAAGACTGGTGCCATTTGCACCCTTGTGGGCAATGCAGCCTGCTTGGGGAGGTTTTACTCAGTTTGTGGGGGCCCTGCTTAGTGGAGTTTTTCCAGGCTTGCTCCTGGTTTTGGCCCTTCCCAGTGGGCCATTGCATGGGAGATGAATGTGGTGGCCAGCCCCCTTCTCACTCTGGGACTCTCCCCATGTGCCGGTTGAGGAACTTCCTTTGGGTGGTGTATCATTTGCTGGATTTGCTGAGTTCCGTCCAATCGTCACTTGCTTGGGCACCACATTCGGCAGCAGGTAGGGGGCTTCGGGCATGAGGGACGCACCACATAGTGCTGAGCAACGTTGTCTGTGCCACATCCTCACTCAGGGAAGTGCCAGAGTGGCGACAGAGACTGAACCTGGTAATCCTGGGGGTACGAGCGGTTTGTTGGTCACCGCCATTGCCCCTATGTGCCTTGGGCCAGCTCCCCACCTAGCCTCGAGAAACTCAGCTAGCATGCACAAGTCGAGGTCCCGGATCTCTTGCTCCTTGTGTACCTTACTGGCTAACAACATTTTTGCCTTTTTGGCGGTTTTCACTAAGAGGTGGTGTGAGCGGCATATTTCACATAGCTCAAGGAGATTCCCAGTATACTCCAGGACAACCCCGGTGAATGCAGTCCGACTGGCTGGGGCGACCCTGGCTGGCGTCCATGTGGTGTGGGAGAGTATTGTTGGTGGGTGCCCTGAGGGGGGAACTCCAGGGAAGGAGCA
Source organism: Calotriton arnoldi (assembly GCA_963921515.1). Classification (NCBI taxonomy): domain Eukaryota; kingdom Metazoa; phylum Chordata; class Amphibia; order Caudata; family Salamandridae; genus Calotriton; species Calotriton arnoldi. Next base: position 311,888 of record CAWUFW010015122.1, on the reverse strand, counting down.
GGCTTTTTCAGTGTGGTCATTAGATCCTGTCCCAACATATTGGTCTGGGAGAAGGGAAAGTACAACAACTGCTCCTCCACCCTTTTCCCCCTATCTCCAACTCGAGGGGTTTTGTGAAGGGGATCCCTGCCAATGTGCCTGAGATCCCTTGTATGGTTGCAGTGCTCTTTGATAGCGGGACTGCCCCCACCCATCAGCATGAACTTGTCGTCCCCGTGTCTAGTAGAAGGGGAAAGGGGTAAGGTGTCCCGTTTATCAGCATCATGACCACAGGGTCCTCCTCAGGGCAGCCTGGGGTGGACAATAGTGGGTGTGCTTCTTTGTGTTTCCTGTGAGTTTCTGGCATGACTATTCCTGCATCCTCACCCTCGCTGTCGGATCCTGGGGGACTGGTGTCCTCTTCCTCACTATCGCTCGTCAGGTTACTGTTTAGACCTGCTATGAGGTTTGTGGCTGCTCATGGAGTGTATGCTTTGTGGGCTAAACGTGGCGGGTGGGGGGTCGAGCTTAGGGGGATTCTAGCACCAAACTTGGGTGAGGCTTAAGTCGCTTTGGTTAGCCAGTTGGGCAACCTCCCAGGCTTAGATCTAGTTGCTCGCTGTCTAGCGGGGGGCCCTCCAGGACCTAGACTGGTGTAACCTAGTGCATGAACAGCTGAGATAGCGGGCATCAGAGAGTGCCTCCATGCCGGTGCATGGTAGGGGAGGTGTGGATGCCTTGCTTGGGGATTCTGGGATAGAATTGTAGGTCGGGCCACCTTGAAGATGTCCCACAGTTCTAACAGTTCCAATCTTTTGGTCTTTTTCTGTCCTACATGTTTGGTCTGAATGTGCGCCCTCGTGTGTTCTAATATGATGGTGTTGAAGGTTCCCACCTCTGGCCAGGCGAACACATGCATCTTAGTGTGTGCGTGTCATTCACAGCAGAATTTCTCTAGCTTTTTAGCCTGCATGGGGAATCTGGTTTGGATGTGGTTCAAAGGTGACTCCCTGATGGGTTGGGAACTTTTTAGGGGATTTAGTGCACTTCTAACTTCTCAAGACTTTTTAGGTAATCCAAAATGTTACTTTCATCATGGGGAAATATGTACAATGGATTATGCTGGCAAGAACTACTTTACTACGAGTTCAGCTTTAGGGCAATGATGCATCAAACAAACTTTCTCAGTCCGTAAAACAACGCATATGACGGATAACAACCTGTAAGAAAGTGCAGTGATTAATTCAAAACATTGTGAATTGTACTTTTTGCAGTGGAATAGTAAATATGAAAAGTGGCAATTTTTTCATATGCACATGGAAACGTTAACAAGACATAACATTCAACATGAAACACAGTCAGTAAAACAGAAATCAAGCTCTTTGGTAAAGCTCAACTGCTTTGGTCCCTGGACTGCTGGCCATCGGATTTGGGTGCTGTACCTACCCCCAAATCCTCTGTAAAAAACCTGGGTGTTCGCTTGGACCAGACTCTTACTATGAAAGATCAGGTAGTGGTGGTGCAGAGACAGAATATCGAGTAAAAAATATTGAGTTGCACAAATATTGAGTCATTAATATCGTGGTTTAGAAATATCAACAGCAAGAATATCGTGGTCAAGAATGTCGACTTAAGGTAAGAAATATCTATTTTAAAAATATCGAAGTGTTTAATATCGTATGCAAAAATATATCTGTTAAAAATATAGTTTTTTATTAATCTTATGTATTTTAGTATATATTTTATATGTATGTGATGTATGATTTTTTGTATAAGAATTGTTTGTATTTTTAATATATGTGTGACATTTTTAGGAGTTAATATTATTTTTTTGAATTTTGCGTTTTTAGTTCTATAGCGGGTTGTGGGTTTATAAGGGAATAGGGTGGAAAGTAATTTAATTATATCAAATTAATTGATTATTTTTTATTTATTAATATTTGTTTAATTGAGATGTTATAGTTTTAAATGTGTAAAGTAATTTATTATTAATAATTGGTTGTTAATTAATTTTAATAATTAATTGGTAATTAATTATGGTAATTGTGTAATTAATTTTAGGTGTGTGTTGTGTTTATAGGTGTAAAGGGTGGGAAGTAATTTATTTTTAAGTTATGAATGAATAATGGGTTGTTAATTTTAATTAATTAATTGGTAATTAATTATGGTAGTTGTGTAGTAAAAAAAAATTTGGATAATCAATTTTTTTTTTTAACAAAACAAAAATACACCAGCGATAATCAAAATATATCACATTACAGTAATGATAGATCGTCACCACATTATGACCTTGGGTGTTATACACTTTGCAGTTCATGATTCCACGAGGCCCCATACAGTATGTACATTCGTGGAGTGATACATATTTACTTTATCTGACCCAGCCATTTGCCCCAAACCTTGCGACATTTAGCCAGGCATCCCCTGGCTACGTACAGGGTTTTTCCTGTGCCGCACACCAATCCACCCCTCTGCGCCACTTCGTTATACTAGGTGGGATAGTATTTTTCCAGTTGACAGCAATGTCTCTTTTAGCCACAACCATGGCCGGGTGAGGAATAGTTTGTCAGTCCTGGACCCATCCAACCCATCTGTGATTCCCAGGAGCGTGTTTAACCCCAGACCTCTGTGAGTTCTTTTTCTATAGATTCCCACTATTGCACTAGGAGGGGGCAGGTCCACACCATGTGAAAGAAGTCTGCTTGGTCTCGCTCGCAGCGAGTGAGGGATGCAGTCGGGTTCAGGCCAGCACTATGAAGGCACTTTGGGGTTAAGTAGGCTGCATGTTAGTAGTACAGTTGGATCAGACGGAGCCTGGCTGAGGTGGTGACCATTTTGGTTGCCATCAGTGCGTCCCTCCAATCTTCCTCCTCAAGGGGCCCCACCCAGCTCTCCCATTGACTCCTGAGCCGATCTAGTGCGGTTGGAGTGTTATTAGTCAGGGAACGATAAATACACGAAATTCCTCCCTTTCCCAGATTTCCCATCATGGTTTGTGCCTCTGGAGGGCTGTATTCTGGCAATATTGTACCATTTGATATATGTGTATAGAGGGCATGGCGTAGCTGCAAATATCTTTAGAATTGTGATGAGTGTAGGGAGTGTCGGGTCTGTAGGTCGCGAAAGGTGCTCATGTGGTCGCCTGTCCACACATCCCCAAGTTGAGAAATAACAATAAGGTCCCACATCCGGAATCCCTCTAATTCGCTAACCTCCTTGAGCCAGGTGCCCTGCCAGAGCGGTGTGCATTGGGTCAATTTGTTCGTCCACTGGGGATGGCGCAAGGAAGCACGCAAGGCCAGGAGAACTGCTTGCGTCACCACAGGCAGAGTTCTGGGTATGGGCCCCGTACATCATCGCCTGGATCTTAAGCAAGCCCAGGTCACTCAGTTTGACTCTGTAAGCCGGGTCAGACCAGCCCCCATTAAACCAATCATGTAGTTTGAGTAGGTGAGTTGCCAGGTAGTACAGCTATAGATTGGTCATGACCATGCCTCCGTCAAAGGGTGAAATCTGGCATTGGGCTAAGGCTATACGAGGTCTCCGCCCACCCCAAAGGAATTTAGTGGCCAGACTGTCTAGCTCCTTGAACCAGGTCCGTGGGAAGTGAAATGGGGTGTTTTGGATTATGTAGAGAAATCTGGGGAGGATCATCATTTTGAAAAGGGCAACTCTCCCTAGGGGGTTAAGCGGCAGCGTCTGCCATTTACGGAGGTCTTCTCTACCTCTCTTAAGTAATGTGGTTACGTTGAGTGACCAGGTGGGGTCAGGGAGCAATGCGATCTAGATTCCCAGGTATTTAAACTATTGCCGCTTGATGGGTATTGTGGATTGCCAGTCGAAGCAATCTCTTGTTATGTGTACAGGGACCAGGACAAATTTGCTTGGATTCAGTCGTAGGCTGGAGACCTGTCCAAAGGAATGCAATGCCCAGAGGCAGTGGGGCCCAGATTGAGCCGGTTCCACAAGGAAGAGCAAGACGTCATCCGTGTACAAGGCGATTTTGTCTTCTTCCGTCTTTGGCCACCTCCATCCCTGAACTCGGTCGTCAGACCGAATTAGGCACGCCAGGGGCTTCATCGCTAGGGCGAAGAGGAGGGGTGAGAGGGTGCAGTCCTGCCTTGTACCTCTTCTAATGGGAAATGTTTCCGATAGTGCCCCTTTGATGAGCGCCCGCGCGTGAGGTCAGGAGTACAAGACCTTAACCAGGTTGCAAAAATGTTGACCTAGACCCATCTCGACCAGTACGTCTTCCAAGTATTGCCAGTCCACAGAGTCAAAGGCCTTCTAGAAGTCAATTACGAGAAGTGCTAGATAGGAGGTTAGTGACTGGCGATTTGCTAGGGCCAGATGGAGGCGTCCGAGGCAGTGCCTTGTACCCCATGATCAACCACAAAAAAAAAGGTTTGGGTCCACTACTACCTTGTCAGGACCACTCAATTATCAAAAACAGCAAAATGACCAGGTAGTTTTTTCTTTTATAATTCAACAGCACTTGAAACCAATAATTGAAAAGTGCGTTTGGTTTTATTTTACCAAAATTCAATCATTTTTTATCGATATAATATATTCAAAAAAACATGTGATGAACATAGACACACATTATGCATAAAACAACATTAACTACACATAAAACTGTACATATCTCATTGCAATACAAAACAAGTGACATAGATTATTTACAACAAAAAACACCAAGATTTTCTAACAAGCACTCTCCTAAAAATGGGAAAGGCTCCAGTCTATATGTATTTCAGAAAAACACCGGCGGACCTCTACCAGTTCTAACGGTCCTGCCTGGATTGAGCTGAGAAAGCAATGTTAAACGAGGGGTCGTGTAGTTGTAGGGAAAGATACCATTTAGACAAATCCCAAAGACACCCCAAAGTTAATTTTCTCAACCCAAGTGCTTGTTAGAAAATCTTGGTGTTTTTTGTTGTAAATAATCTATGTCACTTGTTTTGTATTGCAATGAGATATGTACAGTTTTATGTGTAGTTAATGTTGTTTTATGCATAATGTGTGTCTATGTTCATCACATGTTTTTTGAATATATTATATCGATAAAAATGATTGAATTTGGTAAATAAAACCAAACGCACTTTTCAATTATTGGTTTCAAGTGCTGTTGAATTATAAAGAAAAACTACCTTGTACCCCGTGATGGCATAAATCCACACTGGTCGGGATGGATCAGTTTGGTAAGGTAGGGTCTCAGCCGATGGGCTAGGACCGAGGCAAATATTTTAAGCTCTGTGTTTATGAGAGAGATTGGGCGATTTTCGGCACAATTTGGTGAGGGCGGTTGTGTTTTAGGAATGACAACAATGGTGGCGGCATCTGTTTCTGTGGGAAATGAGCCCTTTTTGGGCGGTTTCAGCAAATATATCAGAGAGGAGCGGGACGATTATCTCCCGATAGGCGGCATAGTACTCTTGTGGGAGACCATCAGGGCCTGGGGTTTTACCCTGTGCGGTTCATGATATGGCTTCATTGATTTCTTCTCAGGTGATGGGACTGTCAATATCGGCTGATTCGGCCGCACTGAGGCGGGGAATGCGGAGGTGTTCCGAGTTGATCAACTCCGAGAGGGAAATTTCAGGGCACTGCGCTGAGTAGAGCCTACGGTAGTAGGTGGCAAAGATCTGGGCCATTGCTGGGGGGGAGCGGTGAATAAGGTCTTTTGAGTCCCTAATCTCTGGGATTATGCGGTTGGCCTTGGGATATGTGGCTAATCTGTGCAGGATCTTTCCGTTCTTGTCTCCCCAGCCATACACCCTAGCTATGGAGGATCTACATAGTAGTTTGGCAGCTTCCATGGAAAGTTGCCTGATTTCATCTCTTAGGTGCGCGAGCTGCCTCGTCTGGACATCATCTCGGTCTCCAGGCGGGCGCTTCTCGAGGAGGGTCGCCGGGCCTCCAGGAGGGTAATCTGACTGTTGTGGGCCAGGCGTTTGATTTTGAGTTGGCCTTTGGCAAAGCCACGGATGGTGGCCTTGCCTGCCTTCCACAGGGTACCCGGAGAGGAGACAGAGCCTCTATTGGTGAGAAAATACTGCTGAAGCTCTGTCTTAACTGCTTTTTTAAAATCTTTGTCATGGAGGAACCACGCATTCATCCTCCACGTCGGGTGGATTGTGTCGGGGGTTGCCCCATGCTCAGGAGCATGGGTGAATGATCCAAAATGCCCCTGGGAAGGATAGTGACATCTCTTAGCTTCTGGCAGTCAAGAGAGGGCATGAAAATGTTGTCAATTTGCGTGTGAGGCGCAGCTGAGGTGTGATTAAATAGCTTTCTATGGGGATGCCAAATTCTCCAGGTGTCACAGATGCCCAGGGTATCCGCCCAGTTTGCTAAGTGCTTAGCGTGTGTGGGCCTTGTGGTGGAGGGTGCGCTTGAGGTGTCATGGTCTGGGTGCATAACCACGTTAAAGTTGCCTCCAATTACTGTCGTCCCCAGGGGTAGAGACACAATGAGATCGGCAGTACGCTTCAAGGTCAGTGTAAGCATCGATGGAGGAGAGTATATGGAAACTAAATTGAGAGCGTTCCCTCCTATTGTTCCACTTAGAGCCAGAAAACATCCCTGAGGGTCACTAGTGGCCTGTGTGAGTATGAAGGGGAGATTGCGCTGCAGGAGAATTGCCACACCCCATGATCCCCGAGCAAACCCTGAGTGCCAAATTCTATCGTAGTCATATCTTGCGAGAAAGGGACAGTTGTTGCCCAGGAGGTGGGTCTCTTGAAGTAGGAGTATGCCTAACGCCTGGCGTTGGGCATATCGCAGGACTGCCTTCCGTTTAACCCTGTTGAGTAGCCAGTTGACGTTCCATGATAGTATTGGGAGGGGATCTCTGCTATTACTCGTACATGTCATGGTGGGTGTGGGTGGGCTTGGAGGTCTACAGGGCCTGGGTTGGCTGTGGGAATGGCTGGAGTATGCTCTGGCTGCAAGGCAGTAACTGTAACGCTATCTTGCGGGTGATATGTGTGACTATCATATTGCAGAGTGAAAAGGCTGGTGTGACAAACACGATGCAACAACAAAAACTCGGGACAACGGTCCCAACCCCCCTCCCTACCCCTTACCCCTGCCCTATACTTCGAGAACAGAAGCATCTGTCATCCTAATTAAGTAAGGTTAACTGACCAAACTAAAACATTTGGGTTGGAGTTGCGTGGCGGACCCCTCCTTACATGAGGATACTCGTTGTCTCTGCAGAAGAGGTCTGTGGATTTTAGCAGGATACGCCCACTTGGGTATATCTCTGTTGGTGATACGTTGGACAATATGGATCCGGTTGGGCCAATCATTCCAGAAGCGTTGGACTACGAGAGAGGTCCGACTCAGCGGAGTCTATGTGGAGAGTCTTAGGTGAGGTGCTTCTGGTTTCTAAGTGGTCTGTGGAGCTGAATCGCTGCAGAGAGTGGGAGCTGTTCAAGAGTGTTTGGTCTCTAGGGTTTAGGTCAGAACCTACAGGTGAGCCCAACCAGGCCCGGCGGGCTCCTCATCCCCTGCGTGACTGTGTGTGCCTTCTGCGTGGTTTGGGTGATCCCGCCCGGGTGTTTCCAGCTCGGACTCCCAAGGGCAGAGATTTGAAGAAATGAGTTTTGTTTTGGAACACCACACGGAGGCGGGCTGGGAAGAGCAACCTGTATTGGAGATTCAAGGTGCGTAGTTTTTGCTTCACCTCGATGAAGGCGTGCCTCTGGGCCTGGACCTCTCGTGTGTAGTCCGGGAAGTTCAATATGGGGTGGCCACGGTAAGTTAGAGTCTTTTGTTTGCGGGCCTTGCTCAGGATGGAGTCTCTGTCCTTAAAATTGAAAATCCTGGCAATTATAGGCCTGTGTGGTGCTCTGGGTGGAGGTCTGGGAGCCAGAGAGCGGTGGGCCCGTTCCACCACAAACCATGTGGACAGGGAGGCCTTAGGCATCCAAGATCTGACCCAGTGTTCGATGAAGTTTCCCATTTGCCCTTGCTCCGTTCCTTCCGGGAACCCCACTAGGCGAAGGTTATTACGCCTCAACCTGTTTTCGGCATTATCTGCCCTTTTATGGAGTTCCTTAGTGTGGGTCTGTAGGCAAGCTATTTGTTCCTTTAATTGAGTAACGTCGTCCTCGACTGTAGAAATGCGGTACTCAGTTTCTGTGATATGGGCCGTCACATTTCGGAGATCCTGCTGGAGGAGAGCCATGTCTACGCAGACTTCACCAATCTTATTTTCAAGTGAGGTCTGTGAGGCGCTGATCGCTTGTAGGATAGTGTTGAGGTCAGCAGCAGATGGGATAGATTTCTCGGCGGATCCGGCCACTGTCCCTGGGTCATTGGTTGTATATTGATCCATTTTGGTCTGTGTTGGGGAGGTTTGGGACCTCGGTCTTTCCCCATGGCGACAGCCGGCATGGGTAGCCGCTGTATTGGGTACTCAGGGGTGTAGACTTATTGGGCTTGAGAAAGGGGGGTACTCACTGTTTCTTTGACCTGCACGCAGAAGGAAGGGAAGCGATCAGTACCGCTAGTGCTTAGATCCGTTTCACCGCTCTGCAGGTAGGTCCTGGTGTGGAGACCAGCAGGCGGGACACTCCCAAGGTGTCACAGTGGTCTCAGCTTCTTGCCCCGTCTGATACACTGTATGCCGGGGAACAGTGCAGGCCCTCTGGGGTGTTGGACTAAAGCCCCAGGCCGGGGCCAGGACGTGTGTCTCTGGTGAGGGGGGCCTTCCACTCACAGCTGGATGGAGCGATAGAGGAGCGATCGAGCTCCCACGGGGTCCTGTCAGGTCTTCAGTCCACAAGTCAGATAGTCGGGTCTGGCATAGTCCCCTGCGCGCTGTGGTGCAAGCTTTGTGGAGAGCCAGGGGTTTGGTGCAGCTACAGCGCAGGCCTTTAATGGGGCAGAGCATCCGTCTTTCAGTTGGTGCCCTGCTTCTCAGGTCCTGGGGATCCCAGCAGGCCCCTTCCCCGAAGTTGCCGATCGTCACTCGCGGGAGGGGCGCGGAGATTGGTGTTGAGGTGCCCCAGCCTGCCAGCGGCCACGCGGGGCTCTGCTCGTGAGCAGCAGGCCACCCCAGGTTCACAGCACTTTCTTAATCCTTCTGAGGTGGCCTAAATGTGATCGGGTGGTCCATACGGGGGGGAGATGCCACGTCACTGTCTTCTCCCCAACTCTCCGGCCCCACCACTTACCAGGTTGTCTGAGGGGGGAGGGGCTGAGGCATACCGTCTTGCTCGGCCCAGGAGTCAGACTCTTTGCCGTGCTTTGGCGGCCCAGGCCTGGGCCACAGGTCGTTAGTCCCGCCGGCCCCTGTTAGGCCCCATTTGCCGTCTGGGCATGTTGATGTGTGCCGGGGACCGAGAGATATGCCAGGCCGAGGTGGTTCAGTGTCCCAATTCTCTCTATGTAAGGGATGTTGCTTGCCAGCTGTTGTGGGAAGGGGTCTAGGGTTGTGGATGCCGCCACAGCTCTTCAGGCCTCAGCCGCGCAGCCAGAGATCAGGTTCGGAGGCTCGGGTCCCCGGAGGCCGCTCCTGCCACATCTCTTCAATCAGGGCTCTTTGCTCAGCGTGTGTTTGGTGGTCCGGATGCAGTTCTCCAAGCCGCCTCTTCTCCGTCAAAGTTCAAGCCGTCCTATGATAGTCTCGACCGCCTCTGTGGGTTCTTGATGTGGTGTCTGTACACCACAGCCAGTGTCGGAAGTAGAGGGCTGCACCGAGTCAGGTTGCGTCGGCCAAGGCAGCTAGGTGATCCGTTCCCCCAGACGAGGAGCGCTCTTCAGTTGTGCAGCCAGAGGGAGCCCGGAGCGTGGGCCGTTGCAGATCACTCAAGTCTCACCTACGCGGCCGGGGGACGGCTCCAGGGGCCCGATCCCTCCCCTAAGGCCGCGCATGTCGCATCGGCCGCGGGCGGGTCTTTCACCCCTCAACTCCTCAGCGGCAGGGTCTCCTCATCGGTGGCCCTGGCTCAACTCCAGGCCACAGCCTCCGCACCCCAGCTGCACAGCAGAGCGGTCACAGGCTCCACCAGTGGGTCAGGAATCTCCGCCACAGGCTTTCATGTAGAGGTCTCACGGGGTGAGAAGGTATGGGACGCCTCTGGTTAGTTTTGTGGCCCTCGCCGGTATTCAGGGTTGTGCGGCCTCAGATCGTAGGCCGCGCCGCCATCTTGTATGAGTGCCCGGACACCGGCCTCCGTGACATAGGCCGTCCACGGCCACCCTGTGATGTCACCTCTTGCCAGGACACTTTGTGGGACATCAGTGGGGTATCAGTATGCGTTGAGCTGTATTAATCGTGCCGATGGTGAAGGATGCTTGGGCGGATGACAGAGGGGTCGGAGCACTCTTAGAGTGCAACCGCCATCTTGACGCGCCAAGCCACTCCAGTTGTGTAGTTAATTTTAGGTGTGTGTTGTGGTGTTTATAGGTGTTAAGGGTGGGAAGTAATTTATTTTTAATTGATGAATTAATAATTGGTTGTTAATTAATTTTAATTAATTAATTGGTAAATAATTATGGTAATTGTGTAATTAATTTTTGGTGTGTGTTGTGGTGTTTATAGGTGTAAAGGGTGGGAAGTAATTTATTTTTAATTGATTAATTAATAATTGGTTGTTAATTAATTTTAATTATTTAATTGGTAATTAATTATAGTAATTGTGTAATCAATTTTAAGTGTGTTTTGTGGTGTTTATAGGAGTAAAAGGTGGGAAGTAATTTGTGTTTAATTAATTAATATATAGTTGTTATTTTATATTAATTATTTGATAATTACTTTGGGTAATTGTTTATTTTTTGTGTTGTTTTTATTTTTAAAGGGGTAAAGTGTGGGTCTTAAATAGATTTTAAATATTTTATTATTAGTTGTTAATAGTAATAGTTTTTAATTTAAAAATAAATTTTTATTTTGTTTTATTATTTTATAGTTTAATTTAGGTGTGTGTTGTGGATATAATAGTGTTAAAGTGTGTGCAGTCAATTAATGTTTATTAGTTTTTTTATTAATAATATATTTTAGTTGATTAATAATTATGTTAATTACGTAACTAAATGTTATTAAAAATGTTAAAGTGTTTTGTTATTGGTGTGGTGTTATAGGGTAGGAAATAAAATAAATACATTTCTGTTTTAATACATTTTTTGTGTGTAAATATTTTCTAGTTTAAAAGAATTATTTTTTATAAATGTATTTATTTTATTTTACATAATAATTGTCGGTTTTTGTTATATGCAATTAATATTATAATATGTGTTCTTTTTGTATGTTTAATATATTAGATTTTTTATTTTTAAATATTGTTTATTTATTTTTATGATTTTTATAATGTTTAATATATATATATATATATATATATATATATATATATATATATATATATATATATATTATCTACTGGCGGTCGCCAGTAGATAGTTATAGTTAGGACCTATTATCCATAGGAAATCCGCGACATTCTATTTCAAATAACGTTGGCGCCGGTTGACGAATCTTCGCGAAAGTTTCCAACTTGTTGGGGCGCTCCGCTCCGCTCCTACCCTGAAAGTCTCGGGTTGATTCGTCAAGCGGGGGCCGAGTAAAAAGGGGGGTCCCAAAACGCATTTTCCCCATTCATTTTTCCATAGGAACCTTTAGTCGCAGCTACAGCCCGAACTGCTGAACGGAATTACACCAAATTTGGCAAAGAGGTAGCCCTTGGTTCAGACTGGTGCCTTTTACTTAAATGGTGTAAATCCGTTCAGTAGTTCCTGAGAAATTCACAAGTAAAGTCACATATATATCTATGGCCGAGTAGGGTCCGCGTACCCTCCCGATTACGAGCTGCATGCTAATTGGCTGTCAGCTGGCTGTCAACATTCCGATTCAGGAAGTGTTGGCAGCCATTTTGTCCCTCGGTAGAACCGAGGGACAGAAACAAGTGCGCAAAGCGCACAAAGGGGCAGGGTAGAAACACCCTAACCCCCTAGGCCTGCTCAGGGGTCCCACAAGGACCCCCTGGGCAAAAAGCATTTTTATTATTTTTAAATCGGCAGGATGCGCTCAGGGTGTGCGGATCCTGCCGAGAAAAAAATCGAGCGCGGTCTCCCGCGCTTCGATGTTAATTTGCCCCCGGGTGGGCCAAGTCCTGGGGGCATGGTGGGGGGGTTAAATTTATGTATGGGGGCCTCTAAGGGCCCCCAAGCCCTGGGGACCGCCACCCCCGGGGCTTTAACAAAAATGGTGCGGGAGGGCTCTTTGCCCTCCCGCTGCCCCGAGGACCGCCACCTCCCGGGGCTTCTGTTTTATTTTTTAACCTTTGTGGGGGGCTCCAGCCCCCACACGCCCGAGGACCGCCACCTCCCGGGGCACTAAAAATTAAAAATGGGGGTCCGTTTTGGACCGCCGAAGCCCCGGGGACCACCACCTCCCGGGGCTTTGAAAATGTGGGGAGGGGGCCGGCGGCCCCCTCCTGGAGCCAGTGATGGCCCTGGGGACCGCCACCCCCAGGGCCGGCTCCTGCAGTGTCCCGGAGTGCCTACCCCGGGACACTGCTGTTTGCAATGACAGGACGGGAGCCTCGCGGCTCCCGTCCTGTCATTGCAAACTGCTTGGATATTGGAAGAGAGGGCAGGAAACCTGCTCTCGCTTCCAATATCCAAAGCTGATTGCTTTCCACATGGGGAGCAGCATGTTAGCTGCTCCCCATGTGGAAAGCAATGCCGGCTCGCGCAGGAGGCGGGGAGCCGGCTGGGACTGTGGGGGATTGGGGACCCCCACAGTCCCCAACCAGAGGCCAGGCCCGGGGGATGGGGTCCCGGGGCCATAAGTGGCCAGGGAGGGGGCCACGCAGCCCCCTCCCCAAATTTAAAAAAAAAAAAAGTGCAAGGCCGGCCCGGGGGATGGGGTCCCCGGGGCCTTAAATGGCCTGAGGAGGGGGTCCACGCAGCCCCCCTCCAAATAAAAAAATCGAGGCCATGCCCTGGGGGATGGGGTCCCTGGGGCCAATACAGGCCCAGGGAAGGGGGGCCACGCGGCCCCTTCCCGTTTTTTTTTAATAAAAAAAATGCTCAGGCCCCGGGGGATGGGGTCCCGGGGCCAAAAGTGGTCAAGGGAAGGGGGCCACGCAGCCCCCTCCCATTAAAAAAAAATAGAAAAAAAAAACGACCGGCATCGTGCCGGAGGCCCGCCCCCTCCCTGCAGTACTCTGCAAACGCGCCCCTGGCGCGTTTGCAGAGAGGAACAATTCCCCTTGAATACTAGGGGTCCCTGGGGGCCAACTAGCCCACCAGGAACCTCCAGTATGCGCCAGGGGCTGCGTTGCAGAGACGTGTACAGAGGCCACGCCCCTTTTACACCTCTCTGCAACGCAGCTCTGTGGCGCTTTTGGAGGTATATGGTGGGCTAGTTGGACTCCAGGGACCCTCAGGATTCAAGGGGACTTAATCCCCCAACTTAAAATGCGCCACGGGCGCGTTTGCACAGTGGTGAAGGGAGGGGCGGGGCTTCAGGTGACATGTGTGCAAACAGGCCCCGTGGCACGTTTTAAGATGGGGAATAAATTCCTTTTCAATCCTGAGGGTCCCTAGGGGCCAACTAGCCCACCAGGTACCTCCAGTAAGCGCCACGGAGCTGCGTTGCAGAGTGTTGTAAAAGGGGCGTGGCCTCTGAACACCTCTCTGCAACGCAGCCCCTGGCGCATACTGGAGGTACCTGGTGGGCTAGTTGGCCCCTAGGGACCCTCGGGATAGAGGAGGAATTAATTGTCCAACTTAAAACGCGCCACAGGCGTGTTTGCAGACATGTCACCTTAGGCCCCACCCCTTCCTTCACCATTGTGCAAATATTCCTCTAAAATCAGCCAAACTACGAAATCCGATTTACTCACCTGTTATCAGGAGAGACCTCAGTGCTGCATCTTTGAGCCCAGTACTGATCCTGAAAAGTAATTCTAACCGTACTTACCAGTAACTTGAATTTCCTTCCATAGGATATCATTGCCTGCTTTTTGCTGAAAAAGTTTCAAAGTGTCGATTTTTGAAACATACAAATATTCCTCTAAAATCAGCCGAAATACGAATTTCGATTTACTCACCTGTTATCAGGAGAGACCTCATTGCTGCATCTTTCAGCCCAGTACTGGTCCTGAAAAGTAATTTTAACCATACTTACCAGTAACTTGAATTTCCTTCCATAGGCTAACATTGACTGGTTTCACTTGGAAATTCTTCTAAGTGTGGAGTTTTGGAACTTTATAATATTCCTCTAAAATCAGCCGAAATACGAATTCCGATTTACTCACCTGTTATCAGGAGAGACCTCAGTGCTGCATCTTTCAGCCCAGTACTGATCCTGAAAAGTAATTTTAACCGTACTTACCAGTAACTTGAATTTCCTTCCATAGGATATCATTGCCTGCTTTTTGCTGAAAAAGTTTCTAGTGTCGATTTTTGAAACATACAAATATTCCTCTAAAATCAGACGAAATACGAATTCCGATTTACTCACCTGTTATCAGGAGAGAACCCAGTGCTGCATCTTTTAGCCCAGCACTGACCCTGAAAAGTAATTCTAACCGTACTTAACAGTAACTTGAATTTCCTTCCATAGGCTAACATTGACTGGTTTCACTTGGAAATTCTTCTAAGTGTGGAGTTTTGGAACTTTATAATATTTCTCTAAAATCAGCCGAACTATGAATTCCGATTTACTCACCTGTTATCAGGAGAGAACCCAGTGCTGCATCTTTTAGCCCAGCACTGACCCTGAAAAGTAATTCTAACCGTACTTACCAGTAACTTGAATTTCCTTCCATAGGAATCCATTGTCTGGTTTTCAGCAGAAAAGTTTCAAAGTGTCGATTTTCACAAACTACAAATATTCCTTAAAAATCGCATGTGTGACTTAAACGCATTCTTTCAACTGTTTACAGGAGATGCACCAGTGCTGGTTCCAGGATCCACCACTGAGTAAGAAAAAGTAACGATAACACTACTTACCTGCTAAGTGAATTTCCTCCCATAGGATAACATTGGTGATTCTATATGAAAAAGTTTCTAAGTGTCAACTTTTAAAATACAATAATATTCCTTAAAAATCACTACTGTAACCAAAACGCTTTTACTCAACTGTTTACAGGAGATGTCCCAGGACTGAATCTAGGATCCAGTCCTGTGGTTAGAAAAGTAATCCATAAAGTAACTAATTGCATTTAGCTAGAAATTCACATTGAGCTCAATGTTGCTTTGTTTTTGAAATTGTGTTGCCCATTGCAACAACTGTAACTACTGTACTTAAAAGTCTATTGCCTATTTGCAAAGTATTTAAACTAAAGTAATTCATTCTGAGAAAGTATATTTTGTAATGTAATGTATAATGTAATTACAATGTAATTTAAAAAATAAAATATCTAAAAATAAATAGTTTAAAAAAATGTTGTAAATCAGTATCAAAAAAATAAATATAACAATTAATACATTTAAAAATTGTCATTTACAAAACCTTTGAAATTCACTGAAAAAACCATAGGTTTCAGACACGTTATAGTTAGGAATTAGCATTTAAAAAACCTTTGAAATTCACTGAAAAAACCATAGGTTTCAGACACGTTATAGTTAGGAATTAGCATTTAAAAAACCTTTGAAATTCACTGAAAAAACCATAGGTTTCAGGCACGTTATAGTTAGAAATTAGCATTTAAAAAACCTTAGAAATTCACTGAAAAAACCATAAGGTTTTAGGGACAGTTATAGTTAGTTGGACATTGCACTCGTACAAAACCCGTGAAATTCCCCGTTATAGTTAGTTCAGGTAACTATAACTCGCGCCCCCGCAATGCACTGCTGATGACGTCACATATTACATCATTCATGACATGGTCAGTAACATCACTGATGACATCACTGATGACATCTCAAATGACATCACTGATGACATCATCCATGTGAGAATTTAATGCACCTCCTCACACCCTAATATAACCTTTGATACACCCACTCTAAATTACAGACTGCCATTCTCAAAACCATAGACACTCCAACACCAATAACTACATACCCACTCACTGATTCTTAGGTCTACACACACACATCCACTCACTCACCCTTACAGTCACTCATACTTATGGTCACTCAGTACAGGACTATCATATGCACTCATACTCCTATATAGACACTCAAACACCGCCACTCATCCATAGAGGTACTCACACACCTAGTCAGTCATGCAAATAATTAAACACACTGCCATTTACTCACCTATACAGTTATACACACACCAGCTCACTTACTCATACAAATACTAGCACATTCTTACGCTCTTATACAATCACTGATACAAGCACACACTCATCCATACAGTCACTCTCACAATCACACACTCTGCGTATAGCTATTTATATACTCCAACACACATATATACTGCCTTTCACATATGTAGTTACTCACACATGTACCACTGGGACATACATTCACTCACTAACACACTCTTACACACACTTACCCACCCATACAGTCTATCACAGATGCACTCTTGAAACCATCCACCCAGTGAATCACCCACTCACACATCTATGCACAGAGTCGCACACACCCCACCCACACAAACACTCAGGCACCCATACAGATACTCAGACAACCAATCAATAACTCATATAGACACTCATGTAGCTATTCACAAACCCATGCACCACTTACACAGCAACAGACAGATGGATACAGACATTCACCCAGTTTAGTCACTAACCCATGCATTCAGTAAGATACGTTTAATCACTCACTTATCGAGTTAGTCACGCACCTACTAAATCATCCATACAGACACTTATACACCCACTCATTCTTCAATACGCCTTTCCCTATATATATTAAAAATATTTAAACTTTACAGAAACACACAGTCACTAGATGATGTCATCAGTGATGTCATTTGAGATGTCATCAGTGATGTCATCAGTGATGTCACTGACCATGTCATGAGTGATGTAATATGTGACGTCATCAGCAGTGCATTGCGGGGCGCGAGTTATAGTTACCTGAACTAACTATAACGGGGAATTTCACGGGTTTTGTACGAGTGCAATGTCCAACTAACTATAACTGTCCCTAAAACCTTATGGTTTTTTCAGTGAATATATATATATATATATATATTTTAACTGTTTGAGTGGGAATAGTAATTTTTACCTCTCAGCTATCCAGCACTTTCCCTACTGTTGCGCTCACTGGAGTGGGAATAGTAATTTTTACCCCTCCACTATCCAGCACTTTCTCTACTGTTGCACTCACTGGAGTGGGAATAGTAATTTTTACCCCAGCGCTATCCAGCACTTTCCCTACTGTTGCACTCACTGGAGTTGGAATAGTAATTTTTACCTCTCCGCTATCCAACACTTTCCCTACTGTTGCACTCTCTGGAGTGGGAATAGTAATTTTTACCCCACCGCTATCCAACACTTTCCCTACTGTTGCACTCACGGGAGTGGGAATACATTTTTTTACCCGTCCGCTATCCAACGCTTATCCTACTGTTGCATTCAGTGGAGTGGGAATAGTAATTTGTACCCCTCTGCTATCCAACACTTTCCCTTCTGTTGCACTCTTTGGAGTGGGAAGAAACTTTTTTAGCCCCTCCTCTATCCAACACTTTCCCCACTGTTGCAGTCATTGGAGTTGGAATAGTTATGTTTACCCCTTTGCTAATCAACAATTTCCTTACTGTTGCACTCAATGGAGTGGGAATAGTAATTTTTACCCCTCCGCTATCCAGTACTTTCCCTACTGTTGCACTCACTGGAGAGGGAATAGTAATTTTCTACCTCTCCGTAATCCAACACTTATCCTACTGTTGCATTCAGTGGAGTGGGAATAGTAATTTTTACCCCTCCGCTATCCAACACTTTCCCTACTGTTGCACTCATGGGAGTGGGAATGGTACATTTTACCCCTCCGCTATCCAACACTTTCCCTACTTTTGCACTCACTGGAGTTGGAGTAGTTATTTTTACCCCTTCGCTAATCAACAATTTCCTTACTGTTGCACTCAATGGAGTGGGAATAGTAATTTGTACCCCTCCACTATCCAGCACTGTCCCTACTGTTGCACTCACTGGAGTGGGAATAGTAATTTTTTACCTCTCCGCTATCCAACACTTATCCTACTGTTGCACTCAGTGGAGTGGGAATAGTAGTTATTTACCCTCCGCTATCCAACACTTTCCCTACTGTGAGTGTAACAGTAGGGAAAGTGTTGGATAGCAGAGGGGTAAAAATTATTATTCTCACTTCAATGAGTTCAAAAGTAGGGAAAGTGTTGGATAGCGAAGAGTAAACTTACTATTCCCACTCCAGTCAGTTCAGCAGTAGGGAAAGTGTTAGATTACATAGGGGTAAAATTACTATTTCCACTCCAGTGAGTGCAACAGTAGAGAAAGTGTTGGATAACGGAGGGGTAAAACTTACTATTACCACTGCAGTGAGTGCAACAATAAGGAAAATGTTGGATAATTGGCAGGATAAAATTTACAATTCCCACTCCAATCAGTGTAACAGTAGGGAAAAATGTTGGATTGCAAAGAGGTAACAATTAATATTCTCACTCCAGTCAGTTCAAAAGTAAAAACAAACAAAATGTTAACAACAAAAATATTTTAAAAACAAAATAAATTAAAAAATATAAATATATTAAAAATTAAAATACAAATATATTTACTATTACACATTTTTAAAAACATATTATAAGTGTTAAATGCATATTGCAAATACCTACAAATATTATAAAAATAAAATAAAAAATAATTTTCAAACAAATACATATTTTTAATTAGAAATTATGTAGAATCAAAAACATTCATTATTACATTATTTTTTTATTTTATTTCTTACCCTATAACACCACACAATCCACAACCCACCTCTAAATTTTAGTTAAAAAAATATACTTACATAATTAATTACCAATTAAAAAACTATTATTAATTAAAAAACAAATTAAAACTGATAAAAATTAATAAACTTACCACACTTTACCCCTCTAATCCCCACAAGCCACTGGTAAAATTAAACTGTAAAAAAATTATTTACACAATAAAAACTTATTTGAAATTAAAAAACTAATAGTATATAAAAACGAATTATAAAGTAAGGAAAATTAATTTACTCCCCACTCTTTACCCTTAAAAAAGTAAAACCCACACACAAAAAATATAAACAACTACCCTAATTAAATATCATTAATTAATTAACATTAATAATCAACCAATTATTAATTAATTAAACATAAATTACTTCCCACACTTTAGCTCTATAAACCTCATAACCCACACCGAAAATTAATTACACAAATGCCATATTTAATTTTCAACTAATTAATCAACATTAATAATAACTAATTATTAATTAATTTAAAATAATTACTTCCCACCATTTACCCCATAAACCCCACAACCCACACCTAAACAAAATCACACAATTACCATAATTAATTATCAATTAATTAGTTAATATAAATTAACAACTAATTATTAATTAATTAAACATAAATTACTTCCACCCTTTACCCCTATAAACCCCACAACCTGCACCTAAAATTGTTTACACAATTTCCATAATTAATTTTCAATCAATTAATTAATATAAATTAACAACTAATAATTAATCAAAAATAAATTACTTCCCAACCTTTACCCCTATAAACCCTACAACCACGCACCTAAAAATAAAATACACAACTACATAATTAATTATTAATTACTTAATTAATATTAATTAACAACCAATTAATAATTAATTACAAATAAATTACTTCCCACAATTAACATTATAAAATGTAATTTAAATCATTCATTTCTTGTTATTAAATTACTTCCCATCCTATTCCCCTACAAACCCACAACCCGATACGGAAGTAAAAAAGGCAAAATTTAATTAAAATAAAATTGATAACTACTAAAAATTCAACACATATATTAAAAAACATAAACAATACTTTTACAAAAAAACATACATTTAAAATATAATCTAAAATACAAAACACTAATTAAAAAATCGATATTTTAAACAACTATATTTTTGCAAACAATATTAATGACTTCTACATTTTTTAAACGATATGTCTTTCCTTCAATTCGATATTCTTGACCATGATATTCTTGCTGCCGATATTTCTGAATCACGATATTTCCAACTCGATATTTGTGTAAGTCAACATTTCCTACTCGATATTCTGTCTCAACACCATAAAATAGGCATTATGTCAGATTTCTGTTAGTGGCAGGGTGCTCAGATTACATTTTTATGCTTCTTCCTAGTTTGTCATACTCCAAATGCTGGGACTAAGGATCAGAGGTAGTCTCTAATCCACTGATGGTGGCTTCAGGACAAATCTCCACCCCGGGGATTCAGCAGAACATACAATAGATTATGGTGTCTGCTCACCTTTCGTGCAGCGCAGATGTGAATCCGTACAGGTAGGGTCCTTTTTTTTCGGCTGCAGTTGGGCTCGAAGAACCAATCTCTCCTGGCTGGCTCACAAAAATATTGCTTGAATTGACAAGAGGCGTTTGACAAAAACAGGAACAGTTGGTTTAAATAAATGGAGTGGCCGGGAGAACAGGCAACAGAGTAAGGGTCTGAAGATTGTCTCAAAGCACATTGGTTTTGGCCGTCTTTTTGAACATTACATGAAGCGTCATAAAACAATTTGTACATTCTTTTGAAGACAAAAATATGGGCCTAGTCACAGGGCCATAAATCTGGTCATTTGTTAAGAAGCGCAGGTGGGTCTCAAAATTGCATGAACACAATGTGGGCCAGAGGGTACGTGTCCAGATGTCCGGCATGGGAAGCACGTGGTCACTGCGTGTAGTGTGCATTCTGTGTTCCTAACTTGGGGGGTCCCTACGAAGTCCGTCCGCCATCGTATCTGTTTTGGACTGGCCGCCTATGAGGCGGCGGTCCTGCACATGGCATTACAATGCGACCTCCACTGTGGCGGTTGCATTGTGCATGTTTACCATTGCTGGATGCAGCACCCGCCACAATGGTAAAAATGCATGTTGTGCATTTCCCTGCACTACGTGGCAGGCACCACGCGGTGCCTGCCACTTGGTGCAGGGAACTGTGCCCCCAAGTGCACATACAATCAGCCCTTGCACAAGGGGGGCCCGCAACGGGCCCCAAATGTCAATCCCTGCCAACCTTTCCATGGCGGGGGAACTGCCATGGAAAGGCTGGCGGGACGCAGCATCCTAATGTGGCAGACGGTGCCTCCTAGGCACCACCACCATTCTAGGGATGCGGGCAGGTCCAACAGGCAATCGTAACGATTGCCTCTGTCGGACCCGTGGCGGACGGGCTTTCCACCCGCCAGCACACTGCCCGCCATCCTTATCTGGCAGGCGGGGAATGGCCTTACGATGGCGGTGAACCCGCCACCGGCAGCATCGTAATCAGGCCCTTAGTGTGGCATCAGATTTTATGGCTTTTTGGGAAAGCACCCCTCCAGTCAAATGTGCTTTATTGGCCAATCTCCTAAAACCATTGTGGTGTCGCTGCCTATCTGTGGGATTGATCTGGATTTTCCTGTTCATGCATTCTCTAAGGGTTACGTGTCAGCTCACCAGTGATCTATCAATCAGTTGCTTCAGGCCTAAGTCGCAGGGCCTAGCTGACCACGTACTTCTGACTCTGGGTTGATGGGGAGGTCATATCAGGTAGATTTAACAACAGCAATGCAAATTCATTGTTATGCACACATATCATGGCGTACATCAACATCGTATTTATCAATATTATGAAATCCATAGGTGGGTGCATGAGAACATCGATCTACCACCCACAGTAAGCCTCCATTACGCAAAGTAGTGCATAGTGCTACTTTGTGTTACTTTACGACTATTTCCAATTCAATTCAGGATTTGTGCTGGAAAGTAAACCCCAAAACATGACTTTGCACCAGGTCTGGATCACTTTAGTGATGCAAACCAGGTGCAAAGTGATAGTAGCTATGAGCTATAAACTCAGCATTAGAAACCTAACAAAATTGTTTGGAGTGTCATACTATTAACATTGTATTACTACCCAAAGGAATCCTATTTAGCAATCCTAGAATAACAAAAGTTTGTTGAAAAACCACTAAGGTTCGAAACCCATGCTTCCACTTTGCATGCAGTGTTTTGGTAGCTCAATGTGCTATATTGGAAGGATTGTAGCTTATGAACTCCAAGGAACAAAAGGATCTCTGTGACAAAAGCAGTAACTCACTGAGTTATCATAAAATATAAATCTGTGATCTGCATGTTACACGTTGTGCTTTGCAGCGGAAATATTAACCCCCTATGCTACATTATCATGATTCAAAGGGAAACAGCCTTTGCAACGAGGGTCTCACCTCGTTGTACCTTTACCATGCTTTTTTTACCACGCATGTTTTTAGAACACATATGCTTTTACAACGTATGCCTTTACTATGCATTTAAGGTAAGTACAGGGGTGTGTGGGGGTCTCCCCTGACAAATGCATTGTATATATATATATATATATATATATATTTTCTCCAATTTCGCCAAAGCAATAAGGATCGCACTCACTCTGGGTCAGTTTTCATTGCGCTTTTAATGAAAGGTTTGTTTTGCCAAGCCCTACGCGTTTCGGTCCTAACACTCGGACCTTGATCACGGGATGATTCATCATCTATTTGGGACATCTTTTATTTCTTAACTTTTTTTAAAAAAACAGTTACTTCCTGTTTTAACTTTTGCAATGCATTCTGGTTAACGTAGTTAATAAAAATGTGAGTTACTCTGTGCATGTGATTAATTCAACCTTATTGTGAAAAAAAGAGAAAGAGACGAGTGCCCATAGTGATGTGAATTTAAAAACTTTTTGGATGGAGAGGCTAAAGTGAAGCATTTATGATAAACATTTAATATTCTTAGAGGAGTCTCTTCGTAAAGTCTTTTGCTTTTTGCAATTCTTTTTCTTTTCTTTTCATTCTATTCAATTCCCGCTGGTGGGAGACAACTCCTATTTGTTCATTAAATTTCCTTTTTATGTGTCATTTTATTGATTTTTGATTTCTCCAGTATTCAATTTGAATTTTGATTACTGGATATCTAGCTAGTTCATTACCCTCCGGTGGGTGAGTTCTTCATTTTAATTAGATTGGTTTATCATAAGGTTCATTCTCTTTCTGTCGCCAGGTTCAAGTTTTAAAATGTCATTCTTTGGTTGTTAATTTAAAGGTGTACATAAAGTTCTTCGTCTTGGTTGAGGCCTCTGGGATTTAATGTCCTGAATGTTATTATATGCTTGGACTCCTTTTGTCTCAATAATCGTTCTCGATTTCCTCCTCTATCTGATTGTGGTATTTGTTCTATGGCATAGAATTTCAAATCTTCCCAATTTTTATTATGTACTGATTCCATATGCTTGGCTATGGCATTAGCCCTGTCTGTATTTTTCGTTGCTCTAATATGCTCTAAGATTCTCTTTTTGAGCTCACAGGTCGTGCTGCCTATATATTTGAGTTTACATGGGCATTCTACTATGTAAATGACATACTTGCTTTTGCATGTAATGTGTTGCCTGATTGTCCATTTCATGCCATTTCCAATTTCAACTTCCTTTATTAGTACTCCAATTCGACAAGCCTTGCATTGTTTGCATGGCCAAAAGCCTTCCTCTTTCATCCATGATGGATGCTTTGTTTCCTTGAAATGACTGTGCGTTATTTTGTCCCCTATATTGCTTGATCTGCGGTGTGTAATATGTGGATGATTACCTATGATCTTTACTAATGTTGGATCTAGTTGCAGAATATTCCAATGTTTATTTAGGATTTTCTTCAAATTGTTTGCTTCCGCACTATATGTTGTAATCAGTCTTATTTTTTGTGGAGTAGCAATTTCCTTTGAATCTGATTTCTGTTCTTTTTTGTTTTTACCTCTCAGTATGTCTTTACGTTTTTGGAGTTTCACTCTTTGCAAACTGTTATCAACAACCTTTTAGGGGTATTTTTTTCTCGAACCTCAATTTTGATGCTTCGCTATGTTTGGAGAACTCCTGATCAGAAGAACAATTTCTCTTTAGCCTCAAGAATTCCCCATAGGGGATGCTCCATTTCAAGGCTTCTTTATGAAAGCTTTCACCATGTAGAATGGCATTTGTCGCGGTTTTCTTTCTATGTAATGTGGTTTGTAGCATGTTGTTTTCCACATATATGCATGTGTCCAGGAATGCCACTTTTTTGAACTGATGTCATATGTGAACTTGATTTTGGCTTCATTTCCATTTAATATTGCAAAATATGTTGCAAATTCCGCTATTGTTCCATCCCAAATAATGAGGAGGTCATCTATGAAACGGAGCCATAATATTATTTTCTCCGTAAAGTGGTCATTCTCTGTTGTCCATGCAATATTTTGCTCAAACCATCCCATCGTCAGATTGGCATAATTGGGCGAGAAGGAAAAACCCATAGCGCAGCCTTTAATTTGCTTGTACATTTTCTTGTTGAATAGGAATATGTTGTTATATAAGCAAAGTGTAATCATTTCTAATATCATTTTGTTCTGTTGTCGATATTGGATGTTCCGTTTGCCCAAGAAGTACTTGCACGCTTGTATACCAATCTGATGTTCAATGTTGGTATATAATGAAACCACGTTCATGGTGACGAGTTTGTAATTCGAATGCCACGATATTCCTTCCAGTTTTTGGAGGAGGTCACTGGTGTCATGCAGATATGAGCTAAGATCTTTTACCAATGGAGCAAGAAAATGATCAATATAATTTGAGATAGGTTCTAATAGTGAGCCATATGCGGAAACTATTGGTCTTCCTGGTGGGTTAACTTTGCTCTTATGGATTTTAGGCAGGAAGTAAATGGTAGCTATTACCGGAAAACTTGTTGTTAAATACTTTTTCTCTTCTTCATCAATTAGGTCCTTTTCCAGCCACATGTCCAAGAGAATTAGGAGTTGTTTTTCTATATCTTTTGTTGGATCCTTTGTCAAGCATTCGTAGCATTCAATATCTGTTAGTTGCCTGTTGGCCTCATGAATATAGTCAATTTTGTTTTGAATTATAATGTTACCGCCTTTATCGGCTTGCTTGATCTCAATACTGTTATCCTGTTGAAGTGTATTAAGGGCATGTCTTTCCCCTACAGTTAAGTTATCTTGTTGGTTTGTGTATTTAATTTTGTATAGATCTTCTATAATCGCCTCGTGAAAGAGATCCACTTTATTTCCCGGTGGTAGGAATGGGTAGAAGAAGGATTTCGGCTTCATGCCGCTCTCCCCAGCTCCCAGAGGTGGTAGAACTTCTTCCAAGCTGCTTAGATTTACCATTTGCAATGCTGGAGATTCTTCACCCATTGTTATCAGTTTTCTCTAATGCCAGATGGTCTTCAGCTAGAAGTGTACTTGCGGCATCATTTTCTTCATTAGTTCTTAGATTCAATTTGTCTGCATATAATTTGGCCAGTTTGAGTTTCCGTGTATACTTATACAGGTCTATTCTTGTTTGAGCTATGTTCAGATGTGATTTTGGACAGAAATTTAGACCTTTCTTGAGTAATGTACTTTCTTTTTCCGATAGGATTCTGTCCGATAAATTAATTACATTTAGTTCTTGACTAGAATCCAAAGTTATTTCTTTGATTGTCTCAAACGGCCCCTGATCGTTGTGTCTGACTTCGGGTCTTCTGTTCCCCCTGTTGCCTCGTCTTGTTTTATTCTTGTTCCCCTTCCACGTCCTCTTCCCTTGCCACGTCCCGGTTGTTTGTCTCGGTTTTGTTGTTGTAATGCCAGTCGCATTTCCGATAAAAAGTGGACTTTTGGTGTTACTAGAGCTGGCTTGATTTCCACCCTCCACATCACTCGCATCCGTACTGCATAGCGATTCATAACTGGAGAACTCTTTATTTGTTGTCTCCAGTTGTTCTCTGTTCCTTGATGTTTCAAATCTTCTTCCAAAGGTGAAAATTCTACCCTCTTCAAAATCTAGCTTGTCTCTTTGGAACTTGAATTGCTTCCTCTGTTTTACTCTATCCTCATGTTTTTCCAGATTCATTAGCATTTCATCTTTGAGTTTTTTCAGTTCCTCAGATAATTCTATTTTTTCTATACTTTCTTCAACCTCCTTTAGCTCAATTTGAATATCTTTTAGGACTTTTTCCAGATGTTTGATGAGTATTAGAATTAATCCTGTGGACGATTCTAATAGATGTTCGCCCACTCTTGCAATAATTCCCCACTGGTATCCTGATGGCTGGGCATTAGTGTCAGCGTAGACCCCTGGGTACTCTTTTTCACTTCCACATATTTTCTTAATGTTATAAGTTCCCACCATTTGTTAATTTCTTTTCTTGACAGTCTTTCCCAGTGCCTTAGTGTTTCTTTGTTGTTACTAGGCTTTCCATTATTCTGTTTTGTTTTTGCATTGAAATTACTTGAACCTGCTTCGAATACTTCCGACAATTCCGCATTCCT
Source organism: Calotriton arnoldi (assembly GCA_963921515.1). NCBI lineage: Eukaryota > Metazoa > Chordata > Amphibia > Caudata > Salamandridae > Calotriton > Calotriton arnoldi. The sequence goes on along the minus strand of CAWUFW010015122.1, from coordinate 285,450 downwards.
TTTTGCCTCTCTTTTCTCCATGGCAAACTAAGGTGTGCTGTTCGCCTATATTCCTTATCTTTGTGATTTATAGCTGTGGCGCAAGACGCAGAGTATATATCCCACAACGCCGTTCCTTCTCACTTCCCTTCCTCTGGGAAAAACGGACTGCGAGACCTCAGTTTCGTGCATGAATTAATTTATTTTGCCACCATTTTCGCCATGACGCGTTTCGGCCTCACTCGGCCTTGATCACATATATATATTATCTACTGGCGGTCGCCAGTAGATAGTTATAGTTAGGACCTATTTTCCATAGGAAATCCGCAACATTCTATTTGAAATAACTCTTACGTCGGTTGACGAATCTTCGCGAAATTTTCAAACTTTGTGGCCCGCTCCGGTCCGCTCCCATCCTGAAAGTCTCAGGGTGATTCGTCAAGCGGGGGCCGAGAAAAAGGGGTCCCAAAGCGTGTTTTCCCCATTCATTTTCCCATAGGAAACTTTAGCCACGGCTACAGCCCGAACTGCTGAACGGAATTACACCAAATTTGGCAAAGAGGTAGTTCTTGGTTCAGAAAGAACCCTTTTTGTTAAATGGTGTAAATCTGTTCAGTAGTTCCTGAGAAAATCAAAAGGAAAATCACATATATATCTATGGCCGCGTCGGATTCGCACACCCTGAGCGCACCCTGCGCGCACCCTCCCGATCACGAGCTGCATGCTAATTGGCTTTCAAGTGGCTGTCAACACTCCAAATCAGGAAGTGTTGGCAGCCATTTTGTCCCTCGGTAGAACCGAGGCACAAGAAACAAGTGCGCAAGCGCACAAAGGGGGCAGGGTAGAAACACCCTGACCCCTAGGTCTGCTCAGGGGTCCCACAAGGACCCCCTGGGCAGAAAAAGCATTTAAAAATAAAATAAAATCGGCGGGATGCGCTTAGGGTGCGCGGATCCCGCCGATAAAATCGAAGCGCGGTCTCCGCACTTCGATGCTAATTTGCCCCGGGTGGCCCAAGTCCCGGGGGCATGCGAGGGTAAGTTTAGATATAATGGGGGGCCTCCAAGGCTCCAAGCCCTGGGGACCACCACCCCCAGAGCTTTAAAAAATAATGGTGCGGGAGGGCTCTCGGCCCTCCCGCAGCCCCGAGACCGCCACCCCCGGGGCTTCTTTTTAAAAATAATATACCTGTGTGGGGGCTCGAGCCCCCCACACACCCGAGACCGCCACCTCCCGGGGCACTAAAAAAATGCTAATTTGGGGGTCCGGAACGGACCCGAGCCCCGGGACCACCACCGAGCTCCCGGGGCTGTGCATGTGAAGGGAGGGGGGGCCATGCGGCCCCCTCCTGGAAGCCTGTGGTGGCCCTGGGGACTGCCACCCCCAGGGCCGGCTCCTGCAGTGTCCCGGGTGCCTACCCCGGGACACTGTAGTTTGCTATGACAGGACGGGAGCCTCGCGGCTCCGTCCTGTCATAGCAAACTGCTTGAGTTTTGGAAGAGAGAGCAGGAAACCTGCTCTCTCTTCCAAAAACCAAAGCAATGCCTTTCCACACGGGGAGCTGCATCTTAGCAGCTCCCCATGTGGAACTAGCAATGCTGGCTCCCGAGGGACGCGGGGAGCCAGCGGGACCATGGGGGTATTGGGGACCCCCCCACGGTCCCCAACGGAGAGGGCCAGCCCCGGGGGATGGGGTCCCCGGGGCCAGTAGAGGCCTCAGGAGGGGACCACGCAGCCCCCTCCATAAACAAAAATATATGTTGGCCATGCCCGGGGATGGGGTCCCCGGGGCCAGGATTGGCCACGGGAGGGAGGCCCACGCGGCCCCCTTCCCGTAATTTTTTTTTTAATTAAAGGGGTCAGGCCCTGGGGGATGGGGTCCCCAAGGCCCAAAAAGTAAAAGAAGAGGGGCCACACAGCCCCCTTCCAAAAAACAAAAAGCAAAAACACACGATCGTGCTGAGGCTCCGCCCCCTCCCAGCAACACTCTGCAAACGCGCCCTGTGGCGCGTTTAGTTGGGAAATGAATTCCCCTTCAATACTGGGGGTCCCTGGGGGCCAACTAGCCCACCAGGAACCTCCAGTATGCGCCAGGGGCTGCGTTGCAGAGAGGTGGTCCAGGCCATGCCCCTTTACACCTCTCTGCAACGCAGCTCTGTGGCGCTTACTGGAGGTACTTGGTGGGCTAGTTGGACCCCAGGGACCCTCAGGATTCAAGGGGACTTAATCCCCCAACTTAAAAACGCGCCACGGGGCGCGTTTGCACAGTGGTGAAGGGAGGGGGCGGGGCTTCAGGTGACATGTGTGCAAACAGGCCCGTGGCTCGTTTTAAGATGGGGAATTAAATCCCCTTCAATCCGGAGGGTCCCTGGGGGCCAACTAGCCCACCAGGTACCTCCAGTAAGGGCCACGGAGCTGCGTTGCAGAGTGTTGTAAAAAGGGGCGTGGCTTCTGAACACCTCTCTACAACGCAGCTCTCTGGTGCATACTGGAGGTATCTGGTGGGCTAGTTAGCCCCTAGGGTCCCTCGGGATTGAGGAGGAATTAATTCTCCAACTTAAAACGCGCCACAGGGCGTGTTTGCAGACATGTCACCTCAGGCCCCACCCCCTTCCTTCACCATTGTGCAAATATTCCTCTAAAATCAGCCGAACTACGAATTCCGATTTACTCACCTGTTATCAGGAGAGACCTCAGTGCTGCATCTTTGAGCCCAGTACTGATCCTGAAAAGTAATTTTAACCGTACTTACCAGTAACTTGAATTTCCTTCCATAGGCTAACATTGACTGGTTTCACTTGGAAATTCTTCTAAGTGTGGAGTTTTGGAACTTTATAATACTCCTCTAAAATCAGCCGAACTACGAATTCCGATTTACTCACCTGTTATCAGGAGAGACCTCAGTGCTGCATCTTTGAGCCCAGTACTGATCCTGAAAAGTAATTTTAACCGTACTTACCAGTAACTTGAATTTCCTTCCATAGGATATCATTGCCTGCTTTTTGCTGAAAAAGTTTCTAAGTGTCGAATTTTTAAACATACAAATATTCCTCTAAAATCAGCCGAACTACGAATTCCGATTTACTCACCTGTTATCAGGAGAGACCTCAGTGCTGCATCTTTGAGCCCAGTACTGATCCTGAAAAGTAATTCTAACCGTACTTACTAGTAACTTGAATTTCCTTCCATATGCTAACATTGACTGGTTTCACTTGGAAATTCATCTAAGTGTGGAGTTTTGGAACTTTATAATATTCCTCTAAAATCAGCCGAACTACGAATTCCGATTTACTCACCTGGTATCAGGAGAGACCTCAGTGCTGCATCTTTGAGCCCAGTACTGATCCTGAAAAGTAATTTTAACCGTACTTACTAGTAACTTGAATTTCCTTCCATAGGATATCATTGCCTGCTTTTTGCTGAAAAGGTTTCTGTCGATTTTTGAAACATTCAAATATTCCTCTAAAATCAGCAGAACTACGAATTCCGATTTACTCACCTGTTATCAGGAGAGACCTCAGTGCTGCATCTTTGAGCCCAGTACTGATCCTGAAAAGTAATTCTAATCGCACTTACCAGTAACTTGAATTTCCTTCCATAGGCTAACATTGACTGGTTTCACTTGGAAATTCTTTAAAGTGTGGAGTTTTGGAACTTTATAATATTCCTCTAAAATCAGCTGAACTACGTAATTCCAATTTACTCACCTGTTATCAGGAGAGACCTCAGTGCTGCATCTTTGAGCCCAGTACAGATCCTGAAAAGTAATTCTAACCGTACTTACCAGTAACTTGTATTTCCTTCCATAGGAATCCATTGTCTGGTTTTCAGCAGAAAAGTTTCAGTGTCGATTTTCACAAACTACAAATATTCCTTAAAAATCGCCTGTATGACTTAAACGCATTCTTTCAACTGTTTACAGGAGATGCACCAGTGCTGGATCCAGGATCCACCACTGAGTAAGGAAAAGTAACGATAACACTACTTACCTGCTAAGTGAATTTCCTCCCATAGGATAACATTGGTGATTCTATGTGAAAAAGTTTGTGTCAACTTTTAAAATAGAATAATATTCCTTAAAAATCACTACTGTAACCAAAACGCTTTTACTCAACTGTTTACAGGAGATGTCCCAGGACTGAATCTAGGATCCAGTCCTGTGGTTAGAAAAGTAATCCATAAAGTAACTAATTGCATTTAACTAGAAATTCACATTGAGCTCAATGTTGCATTGTGTTTGATATTGTGTTGCCCATTGCAACAACTGTAACTACTGTACTTAAAAGTCTATTGCCTATTTGCAAAGTAGTTAAACTAAAGTAATTCATTCTGAGAAAGTATATGTTGTAATGTAATGTATAATGTAATTACAATGTAATTTAAAAAATAAAATATCTAAAAATAAATAGTATAAAAAAATGTAGTAAATCAGTATAAAAAAAATATATAACAATTAATACATTTAAAAATTGTCATTTACAAAACCTTTGAAATTCACTGAAAAAAACCATAGGTTTCAGACATGTTATAGTTAGGAATTAGCATTTAAAAAACCTTTGAAATTCACTGAAAAAACCATAGGTTTCAGGCACGTTATAGTTAGAAATTAGCATTTAAAAAACCTTACAAATTCACTGAAAAAACCATAGGTTTTAGGGACAGTTATAGTTAGTTGGACGTTGCACTCATACAAAACCCGTGAAATTCCCCCGTTATAGTTAGTTCAGCTAACTATAACTCGCGCCCGCAATGCACTGCTGATGACGTCACATATTACATCACTCATGACATGGTCAGTGACATCACTGATGACATCACTGATGACATCTCAAATGACATCACTGATGACATCACTGATGACATCATCCACGTGATAATCTGATGCACCTCCTCACACCCTAATATAACCTTTGATACACCCACTCTAAATTACAGACTGCCATTCGCAAAACCATAGACACTCCAACACCAATAACTACATACCCACTCACTTATTCTTAGGTCTACACACACATCCACTCACTCACCCGTACAGTCACTCATACTTACGGTCACTCAGTACAGGACTATCATATGCACTCATACTCCTATATAGACACTCAAACACCACCACTCATCCATAGAGGTACTCACACACCTAGTCAGTCATGCAAATAATTAAACACACTGCCATTTACTCACCTATACAGTTATACACACACCAGCTCACTTACTCATACAAATACTAGCACATTCTTACGCTCTTATACAATACCTGATACAAGCACACACTCATCCATACAGTCACTCTCACAATCACACACTCTCGCTTATAGCTATTTATATACTCCAACACACATATATACTGCCTTTCACATATGTAGTTACTCACACATGTACCACTGGGACATACATTCACTCACTAACACACTCTTACACACACTTACCCACCCATACAGTCTATCACAGATGCACTCTTGAAAGCATCCACCCAGTGAATCACCCACTCACACATCTATGCACAGAGTCGCACACACCCCACCCACACAAACACTCAGGCACCCATACAGATACTCAGACAACCAATCAATAACTCATATAGACACTCATGTAGCTATTCACAAACCCATGCAGCCACTTACACATCAACAGACAGACGGATACAGACATTCACCCAGTTTAGTCACTAACCCATGCATTCAGTAAGATACGTTTAATCACTCACTTATAGAGTTAGTCACGCACCTACTAAATCATCCATACAGACACTTATACACCCACTCATTCTTCAATACGCCTTTCCCTATATATATTAAAAATATTTAAACTTTACAGAAACACACAGTCACTGGATGATGTCATCAGTGATGTCATTTGAGATGTCATCAGTGATGTCATCAGTGATGTCACTGACCATGTCATGAGTGATGTACTATGTGACGTCATCAGCAGTGCATTGTGGGGGCGCGAGTTATAGTTAGCTGAACTAACTATAACGGGGAATTTCACGGGTTTTGTACGAGTGCAATGTCCAACTAACTATAACTGTCCCTAAAACCTATGGTTTTTTCAGTGAATTTGTAAGGTTTTTTAAATGCTAATTTCTAACTATAACGTGCCTGAAACCTATGGTTTTTTCAGTGAATATATATATATATATATATATATATAATATATATAAACAATGCGTGGTAAAGGTATACGTTGTAAAAGCATTTGCGAAAATGCTGGGTAAAAATGTGCGGTAAAGGCATGCAGAGTATTTCCCTGCGTTGTTCCGTCACACAACCTGATTTAAAACTAGAACAAGAACAAATCACGGATATCTCTATCAAGTGCATTAACCTCCAGTGTTGTCATGCTGTTGATATTATCCTCTGAAGAATGTCAGGCTCACAATGATCTCTGCAGGCTGCAGGCTGATTTTATCTCGCCTCACCCTGGGCCGCCCCATGGAAGTTGGCACTAGACACACTGCCCTACAGCTGGCACTATAGTTTTCTCTAAACAAGAAGTATATGGCCCAGTGGTCTTTTTCCCTGCCTGTGGGGCCTTTTAACAATTTTCCTGCAGCAGCATGGAAAATGAGTAATGGTAAACCTAGCGTCAAAAGGGAAGAATGACTGTCACTGTGACCCAGCAGTCCTGTGGCAGACAGACCAGTGGGTCAAGTGTTGCTTCTGACCTTACCAGCAGAGGCTCCACCAACAGTAACCCAGCAGTTTTCCTGAGCTAAATAGAGAGAACTGCAGCTTTGGTGGGGTAGAAGAAACGCCAGTTTATGGTGTTCTTCACATTCTGCCAAACCCAGATAAGGCCCAGAATCTCAGTAAACGTCTGCATGCATTGCTAATCTGCCAAAGCAGCAGTTTCAGCACTTTTGTCCTATGACCACAAATGCATGCATGGTTGTCAAAATGAGAGCAGGAGAGTGAGGGGGATTCCATTTGAAATCATCCTTATTCTGAGGCATTGACATGGCAGGACTCTGCCTTTAAACTTTAAAGCAATGCTGAAACTGCCTAAAAGCTTGAATATATCAAAGTAAAAGCAAACAAAACACCCGTTGTTGGAATGGAAAGGTCCCCTGCATTGCGAATGTGCAACTCTGCCTTGAATTACCCCCAAAGAACTCCTTGGTGTTGTTGACAATTTTTGTTTCACCTTGGCACACATGACAATCCTTTATGTGAAGAGAGCCAAAGCATTTGGGATTTGAGACCCAGATGTAAGCCTCTGTGGTTTGGACGGGTGCACCAAGCAAGCCCTCCATAGTGAGCATGACAAACTTCAACTTTTAGATTATACCAGATTGGCAGGGGAACAGCCCTTATCATGCATCCTTTACCACGCAAAAGTGCCACGCAGATATCATGCAGTACTCTACCATGCAGGTAATTTTAGGGTTTAGGGGTGCGTAGAGGAAAAAGGAAGGTAAGGGTGATTTTAGGGTTCAGGAAAGGGAAGATGTGAAGGGAGGTAAGTAGCAAAACTAAAACTGGGTTTTTGAGGCGTTAGGTCATACATTCCACAGGAAAAGTATTTTTTCTGCTAACTGAGTCTCACTCACAGTAAGCTGTGGTAAAATGGATTTTAAAACAAGGCTCGCTGTTGTGCACCTGCAGTAAGAGGCTCCGAGTTGTGCACACGTGCAGGCTGAGTGAGTGGGACTACCTACAAGCTCAGCCCTGTATCTGCACATAAACAAGTTGTCGTAGAAGGTACTTTCATGGATTGGTTCTGACCTACGCAGGCCTTAGAACATGAGTGGGTATTAAAAGTGTAAATATGTAGTGCCTCAATGAAAAGTGTGCTTGCTTCACTTTATTGTGCATTATGAATGAAATATGCATTAAAGTACAGTTACGCCATTTTTAGGCTTACAGACGAGGGTGACACACCAATTCTATGGTAAATAAGGATCATAAACGCAGATTTAATGGATTTTTTTCTTTTTTCAGTCCTTATCAGCATCCGCTTTTACTGGCCCAAAATCAACTGGTGAGAATAGGACTACCAAATAGCTCAGCCCAGTATCTGCACACAGACAAGTTGTCACAGAAGGGACATTTCATGGATTGGTTCTGGCATATGCAGGCCTTAGAATGTGAGTGGGTATTAAAAGTGTAAATTCATACTGCTTCAAAAAAAAGTGTCTGTGCTTCAGTGTACTGTACATTCTGAATAAAATAGGCACGAGAGTACATTTACGACATTTTTAGGCTTAGAGACAATGGTGACACACCAATTCTATAGTAAATAAGGATCACAGGAGCAGATCCAATGGAATTCTTTTTTTCAGTCCTCATCACCATCTGCTTTCACTAGCCCACAATCCACAGCTGGGAATCTATTGCCAGGCAGGTGAAGTTACATAATGCTAAAACCACTAAAAATAGTGACCGTTCCAGCTTTCAGTCGGTGTAATCATCGCACCTCCAGTCTCCCGTACAATTTTAGAAAGAAGCTCCATACTCTTCCTCCTGACCTGGCATCACATTCCATTTCTATTTTAATTATATGTATGATTGCAGTAAGCCAGTCATAAATAGAAGGTGGCTCCGTGGAGATCGACCTCCTATGTAGCTCCCTTCTACCTCATAAAATCAAATAAAACATCAGGTTATTTTGCATAAAATTCAAGGCTGAAATAAATTCTGGATCTTATCCCATAAAGATTAAAGCTTGGCTTAGTTTAATGTTGCGCTCAAGTATGCCATATTAGGACCGCATACTTCCTTCCAGAAAACGGCTAGCGGTGGGCAGTATGTGAACATATGAAGGTCACTGGCCTTTCTCAAGGCACACCTTTTGCACCTTGGTATTTCCTCTGAAAATTTGCTAACCTCTCTAGTGTCCAGTATATACTGTGTAAAATTAAAAAGTAATTCCTTGTTAAGGTAGCAATCTTAACATTTCTGTGGAGCAAAAATAAGGATACTTGACATAACGCTTCTGTACCCTGCACCGGCATGCACTCCTTTCATCTACTGGAATGTTGCATTTGCTTCTCTTTCTCGCGGTCACCAGCTCCCAATCCCAAGTTGAAAGTTTTTCCTTCAAATTTTTATCTTCCTGGATCTCATCCTCATAGTCCCCATTGTCTTTCCATGTCCCATGCTGACTAGACCAAATAGCAACAGTAGGTAAGGAGCTGTTCAACGGGATTCTACATAACACCGGTACTATTCCTCCATTTTGCAATGAGGCAATGATAACCTTAATATTAAAACCAAACAAAGATCCTAAAGACCCGGATTCGTATAGACCACTGTCATTAATAAATGTAGACTACAAGGTATTTGCAGAGATCCTTGCAAACCGTGCAATGAGAGTCATCCCTGATGTTATGCATACAGATCACCAAGGTTTCACATCAGGCAGGCTGTTAAATTAATTGACACATCTTCTAATAAGCTGCATTGATATCGCCAACAAATATAAGTTATCACTTGCCATTGCTACCATAGAGGCAGCTAAGGGTTTCGATAAGGTGAATTGGGCTTACCTGTGGGAAGCAATGACTGTGTTCGGTTTCAGTAAAAAGATGATAAACACGATTAGAGCATTGTACAATATGCCTATGGCCAAAATATTAATAAATGGAGCCCTATCAAATAAAATACGTATCATGAGAAGGATCTTGCAGGGCTGCCCGCTTTCTCCACTGCTCTTTAACCTTTATATAGAGATTTTTGTTCAGCTAATTTGAATGGAGATGAGTATAACCCTTTTTAAACCTTTGGGCCTTGTAAGGAAGGTGGCTTTATATGCCAATGATCTATTAATCTACACACCTGACCCAACACTGTATGTCTTTTTTTTTGTGTTGTGTTCTCTAGGAGAACCTTGGTGCTGAGAAACCAGAAAAAAATATAATGTCCCCTCACCCTAGGAGAAGACTGCCAGTGTGTAGGGGCATTAGCTTTTTGTTTTCCCAAAACAAACTCCTGCTTTCGGAATTTGTGTGAAAAACAAAATACAGTTAAAACTTTGGTAGGATGCCATTAAAACCAATGGCGGCCATCCACCGGACAGTTCCCTTCAGTGTATAGAGATGGTCGCTGGGCCAGCGGTCAGCTCTAGATTTGGTGCGCAGTAGTCTTTAACAGTGGGAGTGGTAATGTCCGCCACCACCCTACCTCGCTGTCTTCCTTCTACCAAATTCTAAATAAACACTTAGTCATGTTGCTGCTAAAGATCTAACAAGCACTTTATAGGTTAGGTCACCATAAAATAACAGTGGTTTCAGCCATGAAAGTTAGGTTCATAAAATAACTTTTTGTTTCAAAGCTATTGAAACTTTGGAGAAAAAAAAGTGTGGCGTGTAAATGAATTCAAGAGCAAGAAGATGTTTCTCAGAATCGTGACTAAGTACAATAAAAATCATATATAATTGCGGAGCTGCTGCAAGGTAGATTAATAGAACTCACATAAGTACAGGTACAGAGAAGCACAGGAAATTGCACTGATTTACCTTACAGAGTTATTTAAAAATATGAAAGATATATTTTCTGGTAATCATGTGTTAAAGGTGTAACAGAGAAGATAGTGCACTGGAAGAAAATGAATGATAACCTTTGTGTTTTTATTAAACAGTCTTATAAAAGACAAGACTAATTGAGAGGTTGTTGATAATGGACAATATACCTATTTACATCCAAAGGAAAATTCATGGGTGGACTCCATTCAGCAAGCAGTATTCCCATGATGGGGGAATTTCCAAACAGGATGCTTCTCGGATGTGGCACTTCCTCCAGAAATCTGAAGATTTTATATTGCCAAACAAATCCAAGTATTGCTTGCCTATCTCTGTGGTGGAGGAAATTCCACTGGTGTATTTTTCTCCAATTTACCACTTCCTCCAGAAATCAGAAGATAATCCATTGCCATCCAAATATACATTGAGAAGCAAATTTGACTTGGTTAATGAAAGAATTCAATCCCCTCCTTTGGGATGGTCAAGTGTGAGCCACAGTCTACACAGATACACCGCCATTTGCCTCATACATGTGGCAGCTGAACACAGTAAAAGTCTGTAGGCCTGAGTGTCGAATAATAAGCCTTTCTAAGATGCTATACATTTATAGTCAATTAAAAAAATGATAATTTAATCTATACTTTTAGAGTGAGAGCCAGATGTACTATTTTCTGTTTGCAAAATGCTGGTCACAATTTACAACCAGCATTTTTGGAATGAGTGAAGAATATTTTAAGCCGACCTTTGTACTAGTAGAATGGTTTTTACAATTCTGAATTGCAATTCATTGCAAATTGGGGCTCACTTTGATTAGAGGCCATCACAGTGATGGCGGCCTTCTGGAGTCAGCAGACCACTATGTCTGTGATTGCTTTTAAATAAAGCTAACTTTTTTTTGTTTAAACCAACCCGTTTTCCTTAAGGAAACTAAGTTTAAGAGTAGGCAGTGGTCCTTTGACCACTGTCACGTTGCAACAAACTTTTTTTACATTCACAAAGAGTAATGGGTCAGAAGGGCAATCATTCCTTTTTGCAAATGCACTACCACCTCATTTGAGGTGTTGATAAATGTTCAATGTTTTGCAACCATATGTTGGTCACTATTGATACATATGACACCAATTCAGTATTTCGGAGGGAAGCCTATAACACACCCCTTCCAAATACTGAATCAGTATGTGTGTTTTGCAAATATTAATCAGAAAGTGACACATCTCAATCATCTCTCAGCTGCCCGTACATCCCTTTGCCCTACAACATGTGAAATGTGCTTTTATGTTGTTTGGTGAACTACAATTGAGAATTGCAGGTACAGCTGTGCTATGAGCTGTTGTAATTCTTGCATTTGTTGCTGAGGTAGTTAGCTTTGGAAAGGAAGTGTCTGTCCCATAGAGCACCAAAACCCCACAGCAAAGTGCACTGTCTATCTGCAGCACAGAGACATATGCAATTGCTCAAAGACACCCCTCTCTCAAAATGATGGACTTCAAAGAGCTGCCCCCAAAACACAGTGTAAAAGGCAGAGAAATAATATGCGCTGTTATTGAACCTTTCTCATTACTTCCCAAGTTCTGCAACAGAGCCTCCAGCTCCTTTTTGGATAAAAAGAATTTATATTTTTCATTCATGTTTAGCTACATTTTGTTTAACATAGTGGGATGCCTGAACCAAATGGCGAGAAGAGCATTCAATTTTTCTCTTAATGTTACTGTGAGAATTTGGGTGTAGTATATGATATGATTGTGGGGCCTTATTGTGTAATGCACTTGCAAAAACTGTCTTGGGTACAGTCAGGTTTGTTTGTAAACCTTAAACTCAATCCTGGGTAGCTGTGGCTTCGAACAGCAAGGATCAACAAAGGAACAATGTGTAATAATTTACCAGCACCAAACAATGAAAAAAGGAAATCACACAACAAGAAAGAGACATGACAACAATTTATAAAAAATAGAGCGTATTTTTATGAATTTTTGGAGACCTTGATGATCAAAATCCACCGGCGCGTTCTGGAGACACAGCTTTTATAATTTTTAAATACTTTTAAATAGAACTGCAAACAAGCATTGGTCAACAAAAAGTTTGTAAACTTTTGAAAAGATTAAAAGAAATAGTTTGGCAACTCCGGCCCGGCTTGGGTGACTAATTCTGACATGATGGAGGTATAGGGGGCTGAAGAGGATACATTGAACAGTTACCTGGCCAACAGAGCATTTTTAGTGCAGGTTCCAAGCTGGACAGGATGGCCACCATAGACTACAATGGAGTTGTCCTGATGCTGGGGATGCAGGCAATAGATGTTCAAACTAAGGATGCTCTGGTTGAGGTGTGGTCAACAGGGATGTCTTTGTGGTTGTGTCTCAGTCCTCGGGTGATGAAGGGCTACTGTGGCTACAGCGATCATCCTCTATGCTGCAGTAGTAGGCCAGCCGATGCTGGGCTACTGGTCTTGTTACACTGCTGTTGGGACGAAATCCTTAGGTGGGGCTAGGGTCCCTTGGTTATGACCTATCCAGCCTCTGATGGCACTCCTGGGTCTGGCAGACATGGGTGCAGACTTTCGCTATCTCGGATTTGTACTTTTTTGCACCCAGTGACTGGTATCGGCAAAACTTCAGTGCTGGCTACCAACTTGTGGGTGTGGGCTCTTTAAGCTCCTGTGTCCCTGGAGCTGGTTCCAGGAGCTGCAGGCACAGTCCAAACTTCACTAGCCCAATGTGCAGCAGGTGTAGTCCTTCCGATGGTTCAGCTTCTTTCTGGGCAGTGTCAAGGCCAGCAGGGCAGTCCTTCTTCAGTCCTGTCTTCAAGTCACGAGGGTTCTGCCGAGCATGGAGCCAGGGGTGCCATATTTATCCCAGCAAAGTGACCCGAGGGGACCTCGTGGTCACTAGCCAATGGGCTACTGGGTCCCTCCCGCCTAGTGACATGTTTCCTGCAAAGTGTGGGATCTGGCTATCCCACAGTGCACTATTCTAGCCACACTAAAAATGTTGGGTCCATTACTCAGCTGCCAGAAGCTCGGTAGCCCACCCTAGAGGTGTGGCAACCTGTGGACTACACGCCCATGGGAAAACTGGTTTGGCGATAGGATTTCCCTCTTTGTCCTTGTCTCCAGCTTGTCTGCAGGTACAAAAGGCATCCTACCCAGGAGTGTTGCTGTAGGTGGCCCTTCAAAGGTGATCTCCCCTTTGAAGCTCGCCTTTTGGGCTAACACCCCAAGTGGCCTTCCTGGGCAAGGAGGTAACACCTCACTCTGCAGCAACTGCCTTTGTACCTTATCCTGAGAGTCATTCACACATCTCCGCAGGCGGGCAGAAAGTTGTCTGTGTGCTAAGTCCTTTGTCACTGTACTAGTTGGACACAGAGTGGTAACTTTCAAAAAGTTGCTTAACATTAAAAGTGATATAAATATTTGACTTGGGAATCAAGCCTAATTTAATGCCATAATTAATTTGATACCTTAAAGTAAACAGTTAGGTAGTCCAATTCAGAAGTCAGCCTAGCTGGTATGCCAGCCGGTAACCCCATGTAAGCCAATGGTACAACTAACTTTTCCCCAGTAAAACAACAATTTCGAAGGGCTGCTGTTAAGACACACAAAATATATATGTCTTGCTTAACAATATACAGCTCCCTGCCATAGTACTTCATAGGCCTTCCTTAGTGGAGTCTTACATAAAAGGTTAAGGGAATGGTGGCTTTGCCATTTGTTTTAATGGCAAAGTTCAACTAGCAGTGTGCACACCTCCCTTCTAGTCTGCAGTGGAAGGCTGGGAGCCATTTTGGCCCTTGCCACACTCAGGGTGGCACAACTAGTGCTGCAGCCCTGTGTGGAAACTCTGCCTTACATGCCCTGGGTGCCATATACTGGGGACTCATAAGTATGTCAGTACTTGCCAATTGGGTATAGCCAATTTGACATACTTTTGTTATGGGTTAGGAAGACTGGTACAGAGTTCTGGTTAGCAGGCCTCAGTGCACTCACAGAGTTGAGGAACCAGCAGGATCAGTCCAAAAATGTGGGGTTGAACATGCAAAAAGATGCATTTCCTTACATTTACATAGCGCTGTGATATTCCCTTAATGGAGAAGGTAGGACACTCATTGTTTTCTGCTGGTGACTGATGAGGAAGACATGTTTCAGAAATACCACCTGTGTTCTATAATTGTAGTACTGCATGCTAAACAACCTCTGCTTAAAGCATAGTTGATATTTTTTAGCTTACAACACCAACGAAAATGATCATACACCAATTAACTAGACTAATAACTTAAGACTTTGTCATGAATACCAATAGAAACCAGACACTGGCCGATTAATTTGAGCTGATCAATTCATGGTGCTCATCTACAAGAACTAATGGCTTAAGGGGGCTGACTTTTTGTTACTCTCTCTGAATAGATTTCGTATGGTCAATGAGACAGCAGTTGATCTTTCTAGTCCGACCTCAGACTAAGCAATTTAGCAAAACCAAATCGCATGAAAATTTAGGGAGTTTTGACTGTACACCGGAAAACTTTTTGTGTGTGTCAGCTGTTTTTTTTAAGATTCTAAAATGAGTCTTCAACCTAGATATTTAAGTGCATGCAACCCAAAGGTTTTTGCTCAATCCCGAGGTTGCATTCTACAGGAATTTCCATACAAGCAAAGCACATTAAAAATCCTCTTCTTCAACAGAGAACTGGGGGCACGTTGAAATGTTTTTATATGATAAAACTAATGCTTGAATATTTTTATTCACGAATTGTAAAGATTGGCTGCATGTATTTTTCTTTATAAGTATTTGAATGCGTTTAAGAATTTCAATGACCTCTGGAATAATAGATATTTTAGAAAGGTCTTTCAAAGATGTAGTGCCAACAATTGACATTTTATCATGCAATGAATATTCCGCAGAAGCCATTCAAATTAGCAGCACTTTAAAATGATCACGCCAATTACACAGCTAAGCTAATCTGTTCCAATAGAATCCACGGAAAAGGTATAACTTTAATTAAAATCTGTCACAAAAACAGTAATTTCATGCTTGAGCTATTGGTGAAGATACAGATGATTTAAATATGTGCTATACTCTCTATTACAGTTCAAAGGTTGAAAAATCCAAGCGTATGTAAGCAATGCTTATTATGAAGGAATAAAGACCCTTTATTAATCAGAGAACATTACAACTTTACTTTCAATTTCACAGTTGAAAGCAACTTAATTTTTAAATTGAAACTCATTAGTATAATGCAAATCGGTATTTGATATCTGTGCAGAATTGCTGCCAGAAAATAAACAGATTTTGGAATTGGTAACTGCACTCACCCCACAAGACGAACAATTCCACTTGATGAGGGCACAACACGATTCACAGTTCATCCCAACGACTTCTTATGTATCAGTGGTTAAGACTATGCATGCTTTAGTGTGAATTATGCATTTAATTGATGGCAGAGGTCGGGGTGAAATGATGTACAGCTGATCTCTCCAAGTTGCCTTCTCAGATCACAACTTCTGACCTGAATTAAAAGCAAACAAGAGCAAATGTTCCATCGTTGGCATTCTGACGGATTAATGTGAAAAGGGAATATGGGGCTATAAGTTATGTATATGTAGAGCAAACCAGCTGGCAACTCAGCATAGATATTCCACTACCGCCCATGAATATTTCTTTAAACATTCTCTTTATTCACTGTGTCGTGTAGTGAGCTCAGTAGAGTTACAGAAGGCTGGGCTGTGAGTTTAGAGTGCACCCCTGTGGATGTGAGTTGGCAGAGCCTGTGAGGTCAGTGGCCCTGTAAATGGCGGTTCAAGGTGGAGGCAGGATTTGGTGGTGATTAGTAATAAAGATTTGCACATCAGCTTGTTTGGTGTCTCGTATTTAGCCTGGTGGCTCCTTGTCATAACATTGTGGCGATGAGGAATGGGATCCAGCTCCGCTCCTCCTAATTATCAGTGAACAAGCGGTGGACAGGCATTGAGAAAACACAATGGTGAGCAGGCTGAAAGAAACTGTGCTGTACATTTCGTCTGGCGATCCGAACAGTGTACACACAGCGCTGCCGTCACAGGCGTTCAACATTGGCAATAAGTGGTGGAGCGCAACAATGCGCGAACACCCAGGGGGCGGAGCTTGCCTGACCCCAAGATGGCCGCGAGTTAGTGCAGCTCTCCCGATCGCCACCAACAATCCGGCAAAATCAGAGCATAAATCCTGCTTGTAACCCGGCTGAGAGGTGTCATCGTCTTTCTGCCGCTAAGCGCTACCTATTGCACCCAGCGAAATCCAAATTGATGCGATAACACAGAGGTTATCGGCGGTGACGCACATCGACTGCGGTGAAGCGCGAGGCCTTTCAACTGCTCACACCACCATTACGGGCCGTCTGGGTGCGAAAAAGCCTGGTGATCATCCCCTCTGTGAAGCGTTACGAGCCCCGTGAACAGCGCGGGCAGTGGGACCTGCGGGGCGCCGGCAAGCGAAGGTACGAGATGCACGCAGTGACTGGAGCCACGCGGTGGCAGACGGAGCCAAGGGCCCGGGCTGTGAGTTCTCCCGAAGATATCTGCTGCTACACTGAGAGGGAACACGCGTCGGAAGCCACCCGGTACTAGCAGGTAAATCCGCTCCCGCAAGACGCACGATCCCCGTGAGGCGGATTCCCCAACAGTCTTATTCCGGAGTGAGGCCCCGGACCCGGGCCGGTGGTGATCTGCGGGGACCCCAAGGGGCACGTTACACTGGATCCCAGACAGACACAAGCGCCTACGGGCGAGAAAGATTCACAGGAGGCAGCTGACCGGGACCCCTGGGAACACGAGAACAGTCACAGAGCATGCCAATAGTCCTTGGGGGCCAGGGAAGAATGCTAAAGAGGCACGGTAATGCGATGACCGGTTAGCCCATCATAAACCCACATGTGACGCCTCTCTGGAGTGTGGGGTGCAACTGCAGTGGGGTCACCATCAGGTGTGAGATAGACACTGGTCACACATGAGGACATTGCAAGAGAATTGTGAGAATTGCAGTGCAAGCGTGGAGATCGACCCTGAGGCCTAGCGCTGTCCTGAAACTTCGGCAAGATTGGGCCCCCGGACAGCATTGCTTCGCGCTAACGAGATACCCTGCGTAGCACACCCAATCCGTGCATATCCCCACATCATGGGCAAAATGGACAAACTCCAGTCCAAACTGCATTTTGATTTGCGCAAAACCCCCAGTTCAAGAAATCCCACGTCTACTGAGCAAGATGCTGCCTTGGACGATCCGGAAGCAGGGGCGGACATAGATGTGAAGCACGCATTTTGCACCATACAACAAAGTCTCTCGAAAATAGACAGCAAAATCGACGCACTGTCTTTCCGAATGGACCGGATGTCGGAACGGCTGGACAAGCATGGGGACAGGCTTGATACTGCGGAACAGCGCATATCTGACATGGAAGATGTCATATGCGTGGATGCGGAGACCGACAAAGAAAGGGAGAAGATTCTACGAGCGCTGCAAGCAAAAGCTGAAGATCTCGAAGCCAGATCCAGGCGGAACAACGTCCGCATTTTGGGTGTGGCTGAATCATCCAATATTGGCAACATGGAGCAGTACGTAGAGCAGCTACTTGTTACACTACTAGGCCGGAGCACCTTCTCGGAGATATTTGTCATAGAACGCGCGCATCGTTCATTGGCACCCAGGCCAATTCCAGGGGCACCCCCTCGGCCTATTATTGCGCGATTACTGAACTACAGGGATCGAGACGCAGCCCTGCAAAAAGCACGTGAATTGGGAACTCTGCGTCACAAGGGATCGGAAATATCTCTTTTCCCTGACTTCACATTGCAAGTACAGGAGGCGCGACGGCTCTTCATCCCAGCGAAAAAGAAGCTCTGTGACTTGAATCTGGAGTACAGCATGCTCTATCCTGCTAAGTTAAGGATCAAAATGGACGGTAAGGTTCACTTCTTCACTGACCCTAAAGCTGTCCTGCGCGCCATCAAAGATAAAGAACAGCGCCTGAAGCGACAAGGTTCACCGACCGCTTCTCAGTCACACGCGGAGGACTCCCCAGGCAATCGTGAAGAGCAAGAGCAAGAAGAGTGACTGCATAAGCTACACTGAGGAGGACACCTCATGGAGTAACACGAGACACTATGGGTAACTGGCGCGACATGCCGCACTGGGGTGGTAAGCATTGATAAGTTAAGATACGATTCAAGTGCATTGATTGGAGTTGACCTGATAGATGCTCCCGTGTACAAAGACTGATTGACTGATGCAGGCGCACCTCCCTCGGTGCACAGACTGTGTCGTGCAGCCGCTCAAAGTGAAATCTGCTTAGGCTGTTTGCAAATGGGAGGGTAGACATGGTGGCATAGGGAGATAGAACTGATGGTAACATCTGCCCCCAAGTGTATCACACTATCAGCATTATTTTTTCTGGGGTTTCTGATTGTGTTCAGGGAATGGGGAGGGGTGGGGGGAATGCAGATAGCCGCAACTGTTGTGGGTTCTCGTGGCGTGGGAGGGAATGTTTGTTTTCTTTGCGAGGATGAGTGTATTGACGCAGCTTTGTTACGTTGTTTCCGCACAGTGTATACCGCAGGCATAGGGTTCCATCCATTACAGTGGTTACTTCCATCGAATGGCCACTGAAGGTGAGAGACCGCAGGGTCTTCCGCTCATGACTTGGAATGTCCGCGGCCTCAATGATAACAGGAAGGTTAGAAGAGTATGTGCCTACTTAAAGAGACACTCTGTGACTATTGCAATCTTACAGGAGACACACCTCACCCCAGAGTGCAGCAGGGAGGTACATAGAAAATTACAGGGGACATGCTATTCTGCAGACTTTACCTCCCACGCTAGGGGGGTACTGTTATGGCTTGATAAAAAGGCGTGGGTGGAGATGACAGGCTTGTTTAGGGATCCACAGGGCAGGTTTGCAGCAGCCCTCTGCAAAAAGGGAGATTTGAAATTCATATTAGTGGGCGTATAGGGCCCGAATTACGATGATCCCCAATTCTATAATTCACTGTCGGCTAAATTGGTACAATGGAGGGGTGTCCCACAGGTTTGGGGAGGATTTTAATTGTATTTGGGATCCAACTTTTGATAGGTCACGGGGCCCGCCCAGACGCCCAGCGGCTGCCGCAGTAGCCTTGCAGGACATAATGCATACAGACGGCCTCATAGACATCTGGAGACATAGATCTCCTGCAGAGTGGGGTTACACGCATTATTCATCTGTCTTCGACACCCACACCCGTATAGATTTCTGGTTAGTATCTGGGGGATTGGAGACAAGGGTAATCACTCGTGCGCATCTTCCACGCACATACTCAGACCACTCCCCAGTTTGACTAGTACTATGTTACAACGCACCACGAATTCGGGCGTTCACGTGGCGTTTCCCTCCTTACTCACTATTAGACACAGTATTTAAAGAGGGGCTAGCAACAGCGATAGAAGACTTCTTTTTCAATAATATAGGCTCAGTACAATCATTCACCACAGTCTGGGAAGCAAGTATATGTTAGGGGGATGGTGATCTCTACACATGCAGGAGTGCTGCGTTCCATCTGAAGCAGGTTGGAACTCTTAGAAAGGGATATAGGACACATGGAACGGGATTTGACGGGGACTGCCAAAACTACTGCAAGCCTCAAACAAAAATTGGTGGCGTTCCAGGATACCGCTAATGAGGAAATCAAACATGTGGGGAAATGTGCAACTGCACGCAGTTATGGGGAGTGGGATCGACCAGGTGCTACGTTGGCAGGGTTACTGAGGCCCAAGAGGGAACTAGATAAAATGGTAGGCATGATGGACGAGAATGGGAGTCCTTTGAGCACCGCTGCAGAAATTGCAACGCATTTTCGCGCTTATTACCAGAAGTTGTACACTTCCCAAATCCCAACAGATAGCGCTGTCCTAGAGGAATACTTATCGTATATCAAAATACCGTGGCTAGTGACTGAACATAGGGAACATTTAATGGCGCCAGTGAAATCTGATGAGATACGAGACGCGTTGCTTGGGATGGCCCCGGGGGCGGATGGTCTTTCTGTGACCTTCTACAAAGAATTTCAAGATTTACTGATCCCTTATCTCAAAATGCTTTATGAAGAGATAGCGGAGTCAGGCATCATGCCACCCTCCATGCATGAAGCTGTCATCGTCACTTTACTAAAACCGGGAAAGTCGCCCAGCAATTGCTCCTCATATAGGCCCTTGTCCTTGCTTAATGTGGACGCAAAGGTCTACGCAAACATTTTAGCTAATAGGCTGGCCCCAACATTACCCGGCATTGCCCAGCCAGAACAGGCGGGGTTTGTCCCCAGCCATAACCTATCCCAAACCTGAGGACCCTGTTTGGCGCGGTGCAGAGACTGAGTCCAGAGGTCAAAGCTGCGGCAGGATTTCTCGACGCCGAGAAAGCTTTTGACTCAGTGGAGTGGGGATTTATGTTCACGGTATTGCGCAGGATAGGAGTTGGGGATATATTCCTTCGTTTAGTATCGGTGTTATACGCATCGCCCACTGCCAGAGTGAGGATCAGGGATGAAGTCTCCCAATCATTCCATATTACACGGGGAACACGGCAGGGCTGCCCTCTTTCCCCGCTCCTGTACGCGATAGTCGCGGAACCATTGGCTTGCACCATCCGTGAGTATCACACGTGCAGAGGGCTAGGATTTCCCGAGTATACACTTAACATTTCCGCTTACACGGATGACACTTTGCTATACATTTATGATCCGGAGGTAAATTTGTCCCCCATACTGCGAGAGGTGGTCCAGTTTGGTGGTCATTCGGGTCTACGAGTAAATTGGGATAAATCCATCATATTCCCACTCACTTCCACCACCACGGAATCTACCATGGAGTTCACGCTGCGCTGGACCACGGAAGCAGTGCGGTACTTAGGTATTCAGTTTCACACCGACCCGACACTGGTGATTCTGGAAAATTATGGTAAGGCCACACAACGACTAACTGAAAACGTAGATAAATGGATTAGGCTCCCGCTATCATTAATGGGAAGAATCGCCATTATGAAAATGGTAATCCTACCAAGATTCCTCTTTCTATTCCAAAACATACCCATTCCCCTACCCAAGCGCCTATTCAAAATCTGGCGTATACAGCTGATACGACTCGTCCTTTAGGACCCCCTCTAAGGCCGCCATACCGTCATGCGCACTTGGCATGTACTCCATTGTGTTGCACAGTCCCGTGGAGTACAAGCCCAGCCTCTACAGTCACTGCCTGAGCATCAAAACAGGACGCTCAGACCAATCCTGCAGCATCGTGATTGGCTGGGAGAATCCAGAAGCCTGGGTGCTTCTGGTGCTTCCAGCACAGCAGATGGAGGAGAGGCGTGTGGCGGCTGGAGAGGTGTGCGGCGGTAGAGCGGCGGAGAAGGTAAGTTTATTTATTTTTTTAATCCACCCCCGCGCCCCACCACACAGAAAGGAGCGCTCACAAATATCCCAAATAATATGTACAGAATTGTGGTAAAGGTTACCATGGCCAGCAAATGAGTGGGGCTGCCACCCCACCTCAGCATGGCAAGCATCCCGAAAAACGGGCTTGTTTGTTTTCTTTCAAGGCTCTTCCGTTCCCTCCTATCTTTCCTCATCCTTCTCCTGTAACCTCACCCTGCGGTAGGAGAGGGCGCGGGAGGGACTGGGAGTGGTTCAAGAGAGAAAGGACTCGGTTTGAACAAGTTTAAGCAGAGGAAAGAGGATGCCCGTTCAAAGCCCCGGCCCATCAACAATGGACCCCTCCCCAGCACAGACTGAACACCAGGGATGCCCAGTGGGTTTGTGTGAGCTGCTGGCAGGCGCACCTTGTGGGGAGAGGGCGCACCAGGTCAAAGTGATGCCACCTGTTGCTGACTTGGACAAAGAGTTTTAAGATGTCTTCCAAGGCGTAGGTTGCCTGAAAGACAAACAGGTGTGACTTAACATTCACTTCACAATATAGCATACAGCTATGCAACACCACAGAGTGGCTTTTCAACTGTGCCCTAAAGTTGAAAAAGAACTTAAAAACTAGAGGAGGCTGACCTCATAGAAGTAATTGTGGAGCTTAACTCGTGGATCTCATCAATCGTTGTGACAAGGCTCCCTAAGCAGCCTGAGAGGTCCGCATCTATGTGGAAATGTAGGAGCCCAAAATCAGCTGATGCTGACACTTGATGATAAAGTGGGAGAACTCAGAGGAGTGAGCTGGTTCTCAAAGATGGACCTATGCTCAGGGCACTGCCAACACCTTCTGGAATGTACATTACAACTTTCTCCATCCACGTAGGGGTGTGCCTCTACAACCAATTAAATGTGAGTGCCTCTGAAGTTTTCCAGAACATTGGACAGGGAAGTACTGTCAGGGGTGCAAGGGGTACTAAATTTCAGTGACAGCATCTTGATGGACACAGCTACTCTAAAAGAACACCACCACAGGCAGAGAAAAGTCCAAAAATGGCTATGAGTCTGTGGCCTGACTCTACATAGAGACAAGCACAAGTTGGTAAAATCTTTTATCAGCTTCTTAGAGCACCAGTTCTCTGCAGAGTCCGTAGCCCCAGGCCCAAAAAAGTAGCTGACATAAAAACTGTAAGTGTGTCTTCCTTGATCACTGAAGTAAAGAGTTTTTTGGAAATGATCAATTATTGTGGGAGGGTCATTCACAACCTGACAACTCTCACAGCCTCATTGAGAGACTTGCTGAAATCATGTACACCGTTCAGAACAGGAGGAGGTGTTTGTTAAGATTCAAAAGGCTTTGTGTGCAGATACTACTCTAGCCCTCTTTGACCCAGCAAAGGATAAAGAGGTATCAGTTGATGCCAGCCCAACAGGACTGGGGGCTGTTTTGTCCCAATGGACACAATGTGGCAAGTGGGCACCAATAGCGTATGTAAGACAGGCTCCTACTCTACTGAACAACGCTATTCCCACATTGAATGAGAAACCATTGCAGTGCACTGGGGGTACTGGTATTTTCACCTATTGGTATACAGAAACCAGTTTATAGTGCTCACAGAATATATGCTTCTCATTCCTTAATTCTACGGATCGATATCCAAGCCACCTCCTCACATAAAGAAGTGGGCACTGCTCCTCCAAGAACTGCATGAAATAGCAAACGTGGAGCTCAGAATTAAAGTTAATATTTGTCTCAACAGACCCCACCTGCTGATGAGCAAGAGGCATTGGATGCTGAGGAACAAATAAGGCAGTACAATCTGGAAACTGGAACAAACTTAAGCAAGACTTAACATGATGGACAACCGTGGCTCAACAAGTGTTGAGGTTTCCATACAATGTCAGGCAAAGTAATAGTAATATTTCACAATGGGGCCAATTCTGGATAATATGGCATATTCCACTGTTACTAGAATCTATTTATGATATTGGCTGATGCTACTAAAAAGCATGTAATATCCATGCATACATGGTGGAAGGGAACTCACATAAAGGGTAGAGGCAGAAGGGAGCATCCAGTACCTTCTCACAAATTATTTGCTGGCATACAGGACACCATACAGGACACTCTTGACAATAACGCTAAATCTGTGCACATAGACACAATTATCACGGTTGGCCTATTCTGTGTTTTTTTTTTGGGGGGGGGGAGGGAAGTAGCCTCTCTAGATATGTATTTACCAAACACTAAACACTTACCTTTGAAATGGTTTAGGAACAATTAGCTCTATCTAATTATATGTAGGAATAATCAATTCAATATTGTGATCCTTTTTCAAAAATAAAGCAGTGGCCTATCTTGCCTTCATGCACTACTCCTGGATTCTCTCCTGCTTTTTTTCAGAACTTCCGTCAGGGAAGGATCTTCAGATGAAGTAGCCCTGACATTTCTAGAACCCTCTCATTTGCCTCCTGATTTAGTCAGGCTCTCTGTTTTTAGTTATAAACATCCCAGTGAAGGGACACCTTTCAAAGCGGCCCTCCTTTCTCTTCAAGTTTTGCCCTCTTTACTAGGATTATTTTAGTAATCTCTTCAAATTGGGTGTTAACAGTACTGATAATTAAGCCTTTTTGGTTACTGGTCCAAATCTATTTCCCTGTTTGAAGAGGAATTATTCGGGTAGGATATTGTTTAGAATCTACGTGAACACATAATCCACACTCCTGAAATGTCTACTTAAGCAGCAGCAAAATCAATTCGAGAAGCTGACCCTCTGACACGCCGCGTGGTGCCATTCTCTATAATTTTTCAACGTGGAACGATCTCCCAGCGCAAAATCACAGTGCGAGGCTATTTCCACCCGTTCGTGGTATTCCACGGAATCTTACAAAGTTTTTTTGTAATTCCACAGAGTGAAACTCTGTGAGTTCATCCCAGTCCTAGATTCAACAGACCGGGGAAATAGCAGGGCATAGAAATAAACAGCTTACTAAATTGAAAAGTTTCTTCTCATTTACATTTTTAAAAAGTTTTAAAAACACTAACTAGCCATTCATCTTTGCTTTTATACAATACCTGAAAATGAAAAACCTCCCCTCACTATTTTTCAAAAACTGCCCAATATTTCCTCAAACATCCCCATCTGATCATTTAGTTGATAGATAGATTTGTCAAAAGAAGCCATAGTAGCCATGTCTCGCAGCCATGACACACTCAGTGGGATTTTATAATTTCTCCACAATCTTAATATCCCCTGTGAGACCACTACTAAGGCAGTTAAGAGCCATTTCATATGTCATTGGGTGAGTATTGGGTACATAGATGTATCATACAAGAAAGCAGTCTGCCCCAGGGTCTCGTATCCCCAGATTCTTGTTAAGGCTTCCTATATACTTGATTAGTAGTGTTGTAACATCTGACATTCACATGTTTTACGAAATATGGCACTGTCTGCATAATTACACCTCCATCGCACTGCTGATGGTAGGAGGCCTGCCCTACTCACCCAAGTAAGGGACCAATGCTCTCTGTGCAATACTTCATAGGAAATAAACTTTAATCGTACTTCTCAGAGTTGTTTATAATGAGACCATAAGAGGTCTAACCAGTGAGTCCTTCAGGCCTTCAGATTTTGGTTCATTGGATTCAAGAATAAATGTGTTTTTACTTCTCAATATAGCTCCTTTATATGTTCCCTAGATTCCAAGTATTTTGATAGGCAAGGTACACGCAGCCCCTGGAACTGGACCTGTGCACCTAATTTTTTTTAGACAATGGGTACACTGTTGTTATCCCCAGAATTGATACGTCTACAGCCCTATCTCCTGACATATTTTTGCAAACATTTTAAACCTTTTACCCATGACCAGTGTTCCCTGTAAGGTGCGCGCCTGTGCGCCCGCGCACCTCACTGACCCCGAGCGCGCAGTGTCTTGAGTGAAGCGCGCACACATCCTGGGAGAGCATTTGCGCCGCCGCTTTAAAAACGCGGGCGGCGCGAAAAACAGTAATTTTCATGTTGCGGGGTCGAGTTCTAAAGCAAGTGTCTCCTGCACTTGCTACATTTCTTTCTTAATGTGCCACGGCTGCAGGCTGATTGTGGGCCATTGTGAAAATATTCCTGTTAATTGCAGTGCAGGAGGGTGCTGCAATTAAGAGGAATACTTTCACATGTGCCCACAATCAGCCTCTCAGCCGCTGCTATTAAGAAAAGACATGCATCAAGTCTCAAAAGCACGACGTGTAAGCACACGTCGTGCTTTTGGGGTTGCTGCATTTCTTCTATTAATGGAGCGCGATTGAGGGCTGATTGTAGGCACTTGTGAAAATATTCCTGCTAATTGCAGCACCCTCCTGCGCTGCATCAGCAGAATGATGTACAATAGCCCACAATCAGCCCTCAGACTTGCTCTATTTGGCTCCCCAGTGAGTGCCGCCACAGAGGCTGCTGGACAGTCTCAGTTTGGTGGTGCCTGCTGCCTGTTATGGTCATGCCACGTGAGTCCGAGCTGAACGCGGCTGCCAGAGAGTATTTGGTGCATGCAGCCTCTCATAACGATGGCCCCGCCAGTACCCAGAGCAAGAGTTTTAAAAGTATTTGTAAACCACTGAGCTGCAGTTAATTGAATGGTTTCTTGCAAGTATAAACTTTAAAAGAACATAGACTGCAAAACAAAATTTAAATCATGCATACATAACTCCTTTTAAAGAAAATGGCCGTTTTTAAATTCCTAAGTCCATCCACACTCACTTCCCACCCATATGAAACTTCATGCTAGCATAAATGGGGCATGTTCGTGATAGCAGGTTTAAGTGCAAATTTAAATTTATATAGACAGATATATTTGGAAGGTTAGTGCTTTGCAGTCTACGTTTCAACTGTCCATGGTTTCCCAGTTTTTGTTTTCACTTGATGTTATATGAATGCCATCAAATTCTCTATTTCATGTAGGAACGCATAAAGACCATTCATAAATTGTGAACAAGGGAAACCTTCATACAATGGACTTGGTTATTGAATCTATCCCGCTAGAGCTATGTTTATGCTGTTGGCTCACATTTGAGCAGTCTAGGCTCTAGTCTAGAGGGTGATCAAGACTTCTTTCTGTAATACCGAAAAATATGTCAGCGTTGCCAGCATGAGATGCAGGATAATGCCTCTCATAACGATGGCCCCGCCAGTACCCAGAGCAAGAGTTTTAAAAGTCTCACCAGGCCTAGTCAGCGCTGCCCAGCCCTGCAACCTTAGAAGTCAATTTAATCAGTTTTTTACTTTTAAGTTTTACATTTCTGGCCAAATCACTTAATCTTCCTGTGCCGGAATCTCCACCATCGGGCCAGAATCTCCACCTCCGGGCCGGAATCAACACCTCCGGGCCGGAATCTCCACCACCGGGCCGGAATCTCCGGCCCGAGTGCGGACATAAAGTTAGTATGAGTAAGTGCATTCTGTGAATACCAAAATGAGTAAGTGCATTCTGTGAATACCAAAATGAGTAAGTGCATTCTGTGAATACCAGAATGAGTAAGTGTATTCTGTGAATACCAAAAAGTACTAACTTTACGTTTTTGACGTAAGTTAGTTCTGTGAATCAGGCCCCTGGTTTTGCAAGGGGGGTCACCTGGGTTTTTGGCCCCGTGCTCGGCGGCCATCTAGGGAAACCTACCTAACCCACACATTTCTGAAAACTAGACACCCGGGGGATATCAGGGATGTATGGCTTGCATGGATCCCCCAACGTTTCCTTACCCAGAATCCCCTGCAAACCTTAATTGTAGCTGAAAAAATCACTTTTTTCACACATTTTTGTGTGGGAAAGTTGTGGCATCACCGGGCTGACACAAATTTCCTACCACCCAGCGCTCCCCTGGGTCTCCCGAAAAAAATGGTGCCTCACTTGTGTGGGAGGCCCAAGTACCCGCGATAGGCAAGGGCCCAAAACGTAGTGAGGCGACATCAAAATTGCCTATCACAAAACAACCTGGTTTTGCAAGGGGGGTCACCTGGGTTTTTGGCCCCGTGCTCAGCGGCCATCTAGGGAAACCTACCAAACTCACACATTTCTGAAAACTAGACACCTGGGGGATATCAGGGAGGTATGACTTGCATGGATCCCCCAACGTTTCCTTACCCAGAATCCCCTGCAAACCTCAATTTTAGCTGAAAAAATCACTTTTTTCACACATTTCTGTGAGGGAAAGTTGTGGCATCACCGGGCTGACACACATTTCCTACCACCCAGCGTTTCCCAGGGTCTCCCGATAAAAATGGTGCCACACTCGTGTGGGAGGCCCAAGTACCCGCGACAGGCAAGGGCCCAAAACGTGGTGAGGCGACATCAAAATTGCCTATCACAAAACAACCTAGTTTTGCAAGGGGAGTCACCTGGGTTTTTGGCCCTGTGCTCGGCGGCCATCTAGGGAAACCTACAAAACCCACACATTTCTGAAAACTAGACACCCGGGGGATATCAGGGAGGTATGGCTTACGTGGATCCCCCAACGATTCTTTACCCAGAATCCCCTGTAAACCTCAAATGTAGCTGAAAAAATCACTTTTTTTGCACATTTTTGTATGGGAAAGTTGTGGCACCACCGGGCTGACACAAATTTCCTACCACCCAGAGTTCCCCCGGGTCTCCCGATAAATATGGTGCCTCACTCGTGTGGGAGGCCCAAGTTCCCGCGACAGGCAAAGGCCCAAAACGTAGTGAGGCGACATCAAAATTGCCTATCACAAAACAACCTGGTTTGCAAGGGGGGTCACCTGGGTTTTTGGCCCCGTGCTCGGCGGCCATCAAGGGAAACCTACAAAACCCACACATTTTTAAAAACTAGACACCTGGGGGATTCCAGGGAGGTATGGCTTGCGTGGATCCCCCAACGTTTCCTTACCCAGAATCCCCTGCAAACCTCAATTTTAGCTGAAAAAAATCACTTTTTCACACATTTCTGTGTGGGAAAGTTGTGGCATCACCGGACTGACACAAATTTCCTACCACCCAGCGTTCCCCAGGGTCTCCCGATAAAAATGGTGCCTCACTCGTGTGGGAGGCCCAAGTACCCGCGACAGGCAAGGGCCCAAAACGTAGTGAGGCGACATCAAAATTGCCTATCACAAAACAACCTGGTTTTGCAAGGGGGGTCACCTAGGTTTTTGGCCCCGTGCTCGGCGGCCATCTAGAGAAACCTACAAAACCCACACATTTCTGAAAACTAGACACCCGGGGGATATCAGGGAGGTATGGCTTGCGTGGATCCCCCAACGTTTCCTTACCCAGAATCCCCTGTAAACCTCAAATGTAGCTGAAAAAATCACTTTTTTGCACATTTTTGTGTGGGAGAGTTGTGGCATCACCGGGCTGACACAAATTTCCTACCACCCAGCGTTCCCCAGGGTCTCCCGATAAAAATGGTGCCATTTTTATCGGGAGACCTGGGAATCTGGGTGGTAGGAAATTTGTGTCAGCCCAGTGATGCCACAACTTTCCCACACAAAAATGTGCAAAAAAAGTGATTTTTTCAGCTACATTTGAGGTTTGCAGGGATTCTGGAAGGAAACGTTGGGGATCCACGCAAGCCATACCTCTGATATCCCCCAGTGTCTAGTTTTCAGAAATGTGTGGGTTTTGTAGGTGTCCACTTTGAACAAATCCTTAAACAATTGCACAGCAGTGTAGAAGTTATCAAGGTACAAATGGTGGCCTCTGTTAAACAGTCCTCTAGCAAGATCCCACACAATTTTCTCTGAAACTCCAAAAGTGGACGGACAACCAAGGGGGTCAATAGTGGAATCCCTACCCGTGTACACACGGAAATTAAAAACATATCCTGTCCTACTCTCAGACAACATATACAGCGTAATTCCATAGCGTGCCCTCTTGCTAGGAATGTACTGCCTAAAAACCAAACGGCCCTAGAACAGGACCAAAGACTCATCAATAGATATTTCTTTCCCTAGAGTATAGATCTTTGAAAATCGATCTACAAAGTGATCAAGAACAGGCCGAATCTTAAAAAGATGGTCACAGTCAGGGTGATCTCGTGCCAACGCCAAAGCATTATCAACAAAATGCAGCATCCGAAGCAAAAGTAAATACCGATCACGAGTCATAATTGCAGGAAATATGGCCGTTGCCATCAAGGGACTGGTAGACCAATATGAAGCCATGGACGGCTTCCTTATCAAACCCACCAATAAAGTCAAACCCAAAAACTTCTTCATCTCTTCCAGATTTGTGGGAGTCCACCGGGTAGCTCTAGAGTGGGGCCTAAGTTTGTCACTGTTGTCCCTCAAAAACTGTTGAGCATACAAATTAGTCTGCTCAACAATCTCACCCAAAAATACATCATCCAAAAACAACTGAAAAAACTGTATAGGCAAAATATTTTCACAATCCACTCTACACCCTGCATCACCACTAAAGGCAGGCAACACCGGCTGCACCATGTTTGGATCAACCCAGAGTCCAGCACTTCCAGTAGGAAGCCTAGCAGCCTCAGGCTGCAATCCAGATGCCTCTTGCACCATCGGCACAGCAGTATCCTCCTCTAAAACAGGCACTTCATCCACACTGAGAGTAGCTTCATCCACACAGAGAGTAGCTTCATCCGCACTGAGAGTACCTTCATCATCCGATGATTCCATGTGGAGAGAAAACTCACTGCCTGAATCTTCCCCTCCCTCCTCTCCCTCAGACGCACTGTCAGTCTCATAATCCTGCTCAGAGGAAGATTCAAGAAGCATACCAACCACCTGCTGAGCAGTCATTCTACGGCTAGCCATAATGCTTAATAATAAAGATAACTTGTCAAACAAGTCAACACCAACAAACCCTTTGTAAAAAAAGAAATAAACAAAATGTAGCTTTATCACAAAGACCTATATATTCCAACACTATACCACTCACTTGACAGAAGCAGCTATACTCACCACCACCTACTCTGCACAGACACAGTAAGGATCAACAATATCCCACTAAAAAGAAAAAAAAAAAATTACACATAAGACAATGCAAAACACATCGCAAAGAATTTCATGATCTGAACACTAACAAATATGCTGCCATTATGACACCACTTACAAAAAAATTCATTCATGCATGACAATAATACTCACTTGGAGTAAACACAACAAAAATGTTTTTCTTACCAAATAAATGCAATTACGCAAAACTGCAGAACAACCACTGCCAAAACCGCAAACAGGAATCAAAAGCTTTACACTAGAATAAAAAGGAGAACATAAACCATTACAATTACATATTCAAATAATACACCAGTCCACACACAATCCACCAGCTAAGCTAAGGGGTAGGTGGGCCTAAGAGTATAAATAAAATGTTCACCCCTGTAAAAGGGGAGCAACCCTTGCCCTTGAGGCCACTCCCCAATTCAAAAATTTTAAAACCCCTGTTGTCTAGTGGCTTCTGCCCCCCTTGGGACAGATGGGCCTAAAAAACATACTGCTGCTCTGCCACCCAAAGAGGACAGAAATGGCCACAATCATCCTCCCATAAAGGGGAGCGCCCCTTGCCCAAGGGGTCACTCTCGCTACAAAAAATCCCTGGTGGCCTACTGGGCCCTAGACAACAAAAAAAGGCGAGATCTGCCCCCCCCAATGGGGGCAGACAGCCAAAAACATAGCCCCCGAAGGGGAATGACCCTTGCCCAAGGGGCCACTCCTCAAAAAATATTCAATGGTGGTCCAGTGGGCCACTGTAAAAAAAATGGCAAAATCTGCCCCCCGGGGGGGGGGGCAGACCAAGCCAAAAAACATTGCCCCCCTAAGGGGAGCGACCCTTGCCCAAGGGGCCACTCCCCACAAACAAATCCCTGGTGGTCTAGTGGGCCAAACATAGGGAGACATAGCCCCCAAAGGAGAGCGACCCTTGCCCAAGGGGTCACTCTCCCAAAAACAATTCCCTCGTGGCCTAGTGGGCCCTAGATAAAAAAAGGCAAGATCTACCCCCCCATGGGGGCAGACAGCCAAAAACATAGCCCCCAAAGGGGAGTGACCCTTGCCCAAGGGGCCACTCCCCACAAAGTATTCACTGGTGGTCCAGTGGGCCACATTAAAAAATAAATGGGGAAATCTGCCCCACAGAGGGGCAGACAAAGCCAAAAAACATTGCCCCCAAACGGGGAGTGACCCTTGCCCAAGGGGCCACTCCCCACAAACAAATCCCTGGTGGTCTAGTGGGCCAAATATGGGGAGAGACAGACCCAAGGGAGAGCGACCCTTGCCCAAGGGGTCACGCTCCAAAATAAAAAAACCCTGGTTGCCTAGTGGGCCCTAGATAACATAAACAGGCAAGATTTGCCCCCCCCCCATGGGGGCAGACAGCCATAAACATACCCCCAAATGGAGTGACCCTTGCCCAAGGGGCCACTCCCCACACAAAACGGACTCTTGGTCCAATGGGCCAATTTCTTTTAAAATGTATGCAAAAATCTGCCCCCCCAGGGGGCAGACAAAGATATTTATATATGCCCCCAATAAGGGGAGTGACCCTTGCCTAAGGGGCCGCTCCCCGCACACAGTATTGCCCTGTACATAAAAAAAAAATTAAAAAATCCCTGGCGCTAGTGGGCATTCCTGCTGCACAATCGCACGATCGTGCAGCAGGAATGCAGAAAAGAGGCATTGGGGGAAAGGGAAACCCTTTCCTTTCCCCCGATGCGTCTTTTGGAGAAATCCCCCCCTCCCCAGCCACAAAACTTACCTGTTTGTTTCCCGATGCGCTGGAAGCAAATGGCTTCCTGCGCGTCGGGGAACAAAGGGAAACCTCCAATGACGTCAGCGCGCCTCGCGCACTGACGTCATTGATGATGCGGAGGGAGGGGCCGGGGGGAGGCAGGGGATGGGCTTCCCCTGCCTTCCCCGGTACAAACCCAACGATCGGCGTCCCATGGGGGGAGCGCCAGCGCTTCCCCCGTGGGTGGGTGCCATGACGGCCTGGAGCCGTCATGAGCACACGCCCACAGTGCATCATGACGGCTCCAGGCCGTCATGAGCACCGAAGGGGTTAAAAAGGAAAAACATTTCTATTACAAAAATGTGTACATAGGGTGGTTGGAAATACCTTTAGGTGACACCTTTCTATCACATTACATCCTTAGTGGTTCCTGAATTCCATAGTCACAATACACTCCACCAGTACCAGTTGCGAAATCACAATATAAGGGTGCCATTTTACCTAAGGCAGGTCTACTGTCTTTGTCAGTCTGTCACCACAATAATATAATCAGCCACATGTCATGTTTCAAAACAACATCTGTAGGAAAGTAGGATCTGATTCTAGAGTTACCCCCATGTTTCGCTTGATGTATTGCTGCTTTCTGACTTGTCTGACTGGGATCATGCTAATCAGGACCCAAGTCTCTCTGCTTTCTACCCTAAATTGTTATGGTAAGTACTTCGGTACATCCCAGATTGGATACTGGGGTACACTTATCAGTCCCTAGTATATGGTACTAAGGTACCCAGGGCATAGGTGTCCAGGGGTCCCCCATAGGCTGAAGCATGCATTATGCCACCTGTGGGAGAACATTCAAACTATCACTACAGGCCTGCCATTGCATGCCATGTAAACTGGTGCTAGCACCACTTACGAAAGATATAGGTTTCCCTACATCTTGGGTTACTGCACTTAAAACCTATAAGTCACCCCTACAGCAGGCCTTTTCAATCCTGAAGGCAGGGTGCTTGGTTATAAGTGTGAGGGTGCCCCTGCATGAGCAGGACACCCCTACAGCCTATGGAGTCTATTCTCCCGGGTTGTAAGTGAGACAGCCATATAACATATCGAGGGGCACCACATCATTACGCGATGACCATCTCGAAACTGGATGTAACGAACCCTGTCGTATTTGCTATCAAACATGTTGGAATCATACCTCCACACTGTAAACGGTGTGGGAGGTATGATTCCAAGCACTCTAAAGGCCCTCTATTAGGCCCTCAGTGCTCCTGGTACCAGTCTTCCAGACCCGGACAGCATAACATGGGTGCTGCCCACCAGAGACACGATTCTGCCCTCCTTCTGCTGAGCCAAGCTTGAGCAGGGGAAGGCAGAACAATAGGCATCCTGTCACAAAGAGATGTGACCACCTCCCAGATAGGGTTTAGTGTATCGGGGCAGGGTTGGGGCGCTTGCCAGCACCATATAGTTTGCGTGCAGGGCAAATTTGGTGCCCTGCATGCATAGTCCAGTTCAAACCAGTTCAGGGAGATGTTGGCTCCCGCTCTGGCGTGAAACAGGACAAAGGACAAGGGAGTGTCCTCCCCCTTGTCCAGCCCCTCCTTAGGGAGGGACCCCTGTATCGTCCCAACCCTTTCCTTAGGGTATTTAAGGGCTTACCTGATGGTGGGTCCCTAGATTCATCGTGGGACACAATACAATTCAGACACCACTTTAACTTTGACCGTCTGGGCACTCTGGACTTCTCTCTGGGCATCAAGACTGCAACCGGGAAGACTCCTGCTGCTCCTAATCTCTTTGCCCTGCTTGTCTGTTGTAACGTCCGAGCCTGTGCTCCATACAGGAAACCTTCCAAGGCCAGTGGGCATCCAAGACACCTGAAGGAATCTCCCTTGAAGTGAAAGAGTCACTTCCCTGCATCTGCAGGCACTGCAACTAAGCTGACTGGTCTGCTGATCCAGAGCTCCCACAGACTCCAAAAGGCTCAGCAACACAGGTGGTAGTTCTTCACATCTCTAGAGTCCTGCCCTGTCCTCTCACCAAGTTTGAGGCCAGTATCCCTCATCGGAGCTGCAGGAACTGAACCGCTGTGCACAACATCAACTTGCTGTTGCAAAGGCTTGTTGGCTTCCTTTCACCAAGATCTTTGGGCTACAAGTAGCTCCAACCTCAAGCATCTCCAGTGACCAATATCTTTATCCTCACTGCATCACTTGCACCGTGGGCCTGCATCTTTGGTGAGCTGCTCGAGGTCCTCTGTGACTCCAGTGTCTCTGAACTGTGGGTCCTCTTGAAGGACACCTTTGAATTCTTTTGGGCTCCCCTGATTGCCCGGGGCCTGCCCTGACTCCCCTGCCTGTGGTGAGTCTCCTGGACCTTGCTGGTCCCGACATTATACCTTCTTCACCTTCCACGTTGGTTGCAGTTGCCAAGGCTTGTTGTTGCTCCTGCCGGACACCGACCCCTCAACTCTCGACATCTGATGTGGGACAGCTCAGGTGTGGCTTCTGGTCTTCCACAGCATCACCTGGTCCACACAGCTGCAGTTCCAAGGTCACCGTCAGCTCTCCTGCAACACCGGACATCGGTGGGCATTCATCTTCTGTACCTCCTGGTCACTCCTGCTTGCAGGTTCTGCACATCTTGAATCCACCTTTGGGTTCCACTGGACACTTTCACTTTCTCCAGCAGCAGAATCTTTCTGAAGTCCTCCATTGGGTTCGACGGTGGTTTCTGACACCACTTCACACCTATGAACCCGGCTTCCCTGGTGCAGGTAACCTGGTTCCTAGGGTATCCACGGGTGGGGTGGCTCTCCAACCTCTTCTCCTCCACTGGATTTCTTCAGGGTCCACTGGGAAGGGTCCTCTTTCATTAGAATTGCAATAGCGACTTACACGTTGATTTGTACGGAGAACGTGGTTGTGTTCCTACACTTCACACGACCTCCGTGGGGCTTCTAGATACACACCTTGGGTGGTTCCTTGGGTCCCTGGCACTTCTACATCCTCTGAGTATTGTCCTGACTCGAGTCTTGGTTCGCATACCACTATTTTAGTATATGGCTTGGTCCCCCCTGGTGACCATAGTGTATTCTGTGCTACTTACCCGTTTCTATTGCAAAGTATTGTGTGTATTGTGTATATCTCCAGCTAGGAGATATCTAAATGTTTTAGTGAGTGTCTTATAATAAATACATATTTTTATAAATACACTGTGTGGTTCTTTTTCATTTAATCAATACCTAAAAGATGATATACTGGTAAAACAAGCTGCTTTACACTCCTTCTGGACTAAGCCTGAAGGCTGCTCTCCACAGCTACCACTTAGAGAGCTTTCTAAGGTTGTCTAAGACCACTAAAATCACCATAAGGGTTGTCTGGATCAGTGCAAAGTGTCCAGTTACATAAGTGTACATCATATACTTTGCCAGCCTCTCACAACATCACATTGAAATCAATAGAAACAGTACTACCAGTCATAAGCATTCATTATAATAGTAAACATTCATTGTTTAAACTCCATATTGTCAATAAAGCATTTGAATTCCAAACAATGTGTCTGAATCTTTCTTCACAGTCGAAAGGCCACAAAATGTAGCCATATGATTCACCACAAGGGATCCTACACCCCAGAGTCTGACAGCAAACTGTTCCAGCTCCAGGAGTGCTTGAAAAAAAAGTGAGCCTCATTTGGGGACATCCTTACAACAAGGCCTCAGGAGCAGGGTTAATTTCTTTATAAACTTTAGGGGGCTGCTGCACTCTTTGTAGCACCCCACAATATTTCAGAAATGTACTGGTGGTGCCCTGCCTTTGGTCCACCACCAAGAGAGATATTCAAATTTCAGCCCCCTTGTGGTGCCAAGGAGGCTAGCAAAGACTGGCGGCAGGATAGACAAAATAACAGACTTTAGGGTCCAAAAGCAAGCCAAGATCACACAGGGTGTCTGTGGAGAAAAGGGATCCAATGGGAAATCTCTGGGTCATGCCCTGTCCTTGTGTTTGGCGTGCACTCCACACCCCCTTGACTCTGTAACAATGAAGTGCACACCTCCATATGTTTCTGCCCCAACAGTAATGACTCCGTGATCATGCCCCTGACTCAATTGTTTTTGGAGTTACTTTCCCCTCCAAGGACCCCTCCAGCTGCCAATATTAAAGGCCTCTGTTCGGAAGGAGGATCTCGCAAGATCACAGGAAGGGCGGCCATTATGGGCGCTGTGCTATATATACTGTGCCCAACCTTTTCGATCTCTGATTGACTTTGAGATTTTCCCGAAGAAGGAAGCTCTACTCAATGCTCTTACTTGCCTTGGCAAGTCGTTGATTCTACTCCATTTCCAGAGACACTTCTCATCCAACAAAACCTCTCCTCACAGCAATCCCCCTCGACAACTCTTGAGCATCAACAACCTCTCCTTATAAAAAACAAAAGACACAGATTAAACTGGAACAGTGTGTTAAGGTGCATTATTCACACCAGCTAATTCACAAGAAAACAGGAAAAGAAAGGTTAGTGCACTAATTGGAGACATAAGGCAAAAGTGTGACAAAAACAATACTGCATATCCATTTGGAACTTGTGGGCACTACAATAGAGAAAAAGTGGCATTTTTGGATTACCAAGTGTGCATGTTTGAGGTGGGCAAAAACAATTGGGAATAAAGAATCCCATTGTGTGCAATAGGTGAATAGAACGCTGTTGAAAGGGAGAACATGCTTAGGAAGAGCGCTTGAAATTTTTGATCTTCACTCACTCTCTCAGGTATTTGGGAGGTTACAAGGGGAGGTTTAGAGCATCAGTGCGGAAAGGTATTTGGTATAAAAGCTAAAAGAATTTTGAGCTTCTTGCTTAAGGAGATAACTGGGAACAACCCGGTAACGAACAGAGAAGCTGATAGTGACACGCTAGAGGCTTTAATGAATTGGATTACACCCAAGTTCGGAAGAACATTGTAATAGGAGGAAGAGGACATTAAGGTTCATCTCTCTTATGCTCTCACTCCCTCTCACTATGCACCCCCCTCTACCCTGGGGGCTTTTTATTCTGCATGCCCTGGTTAACTCATGTGGGGGTGATTAGTTCACATTGGTGTTGGAGGCATGCTCCTACAGATCCCTGGATTCAAGGTGCGTGGAATTTGCCTGACACTCTGCACACAGTAACAAGAAGTCGAAGCTTAGAAAGAAAAGGCACTCAAGAGGCTATTTTGCACTCAGACTAACTCACACCTTGGATGTGGAAGATATGCATATAACAACAATATCTATGAAAGTAGAATGGGGTAAAGCACTTGGGAGCTCCACACGCTAAGACTAGAGTTCAGTAACTTCCTCACTCACAATTGCTGTTATAGATACTGCCTGCAAATGCCCACATATAGGATATACATACAAAGGCAGAGTCGGTAGAGCTGATACCTTTGGTGATGTTATAAAAGTAACATATAGACAATACTAACAGTGGATGAGCAACACCACCTAGTTTGTCAGCTGTGCCTAGTAATCCTGGTGATCACACAGGAACATGCAAGGTGGTAACAGCAAGGGCAGAGAATTAAAATACAAAGCCACAATAGACAAGCAGCTAGAGGGAAAGAGTGTGTAACAGGAAAGAAGCAAAACAGAGGAAACACCAGACAGAAAGCAAATAAACACACTAGGAAACTGTAAGCTAAGGCAGTAGGGAAAAAAGGGTAGCAAGCTATAAACAGGAATTAAGGGAAAGAAAGAAATAAACTAAAGAAAATGTGAATGTTCAAGGATGCACTAAAATAGTGCTGGCTCAGCAATCAAGGAAGCACTGAAGACAGAGCTAGTTCAATAAACAAGGATAAGCCACGGCTCAGGAATCTTATGGCAAGAAAGGTAAGATAAGAAACTCAAGAAGAGGTGTTCAGTCAAATAGAAAAACTGCTACAATAACCAACACGGGACTGAAGGAAACTGGGGATTAAAAGAACTCACTAGGATCATATTCAATTCTGGCCATCTACAGGACTATTTCGCTGCTTCCTGCTCTGGGCAAAATCCTGGAAAAAACTGTGTTCGGCCAACTTACTTCCTATCTTGATAGCTTCAACTTACTACATATCTGCTTCAGACCTGAGCATTCTACAGAGTCCGCCTTACCGGAAGTCTTTGAAACCATCAAGATGAGGCTGGTTTCTGGCAACATTGCTGTGCTGATCCTAGTAGATCTTTCATCATCGTTTGATACCATCTCCCACTCTATTCTTCTTTAGCGTCTTCTTGAGATCAGCATATCTCACAAGGCTCTGACCTAGTTTAGATCTTTTCTGGCAGATTGAAAAAAACTGGTAGCCATCAAACAATATTCCTTGACTGAGATATCAGTGAAGTTTGGTGTCCCACAAGGCTCATCGCATAGCCCTGCCTTATTTAATATCTAGATGGCCCCTCGTATTTCCTAGTTAGCCTCCTATGAAATTGCAACCACTTCATAAAGGGACAACACACAATTGATCCTATCTCTTAATAAAGATTCCTTAGGATCCAAGCTGCGCTTTAAGAACTGTTTCACCAATATTATCTGTTGGATGGAAAAAAACATTTAAAATGCAACACAGATAAAACCGAAATTCTGCTGTTTGGAAAAGGAAACCTGTTTACCCCTATGCAGTGGTGGCCTAACTATGTGCCCCTGTCCCCTGCCGCAGTCAAAGTTGCAGAAAATCTGGGAGTCAAATTTGACAGTGCTCTTTCCTTCCACCCTCTGGCTCTATCAGTGGTTGGTTTGTGTTTTTCTTTGCTCAAATCACTAAAAAATGTGTTTTACGTCCTTCCTCTAGCCGCAAGGAAAACAGTTGCCTTTACCTTAATAACATTTATGCTTGATTACTGCAACAGCCATTATGCAGGGAGTTCAAAACAGTTGCTTCACAAACTGTTCTATGACTGCACTGGCTACCAGTTCACAACAGGATCTTATTTATGATCCTGGGTCTTGTTTTCAGATAATTTCATGCTACGGGTCCCAAATATCTCACTGCCCTGTTCGGTCACTACAAGACTCAGAGGAAGCTGAGATTCTCTAATGCAAATCTTCTAAAACTTCCACCTTTCAGGCTTAAATCCCAGGGTGGCAAGTCCTTTATGGTTTTAGGTGTTAAAGCCTGGAACCAAATTCCAGGTCCATTTCAGTTTATAGATAATTAACCCAGTTTTAAAAGAGTCTGATAACTTGGCTTTTTTTTGCACAAGGTACTCTTTGTTATTC
Organism: Calotriton arnoldi; assembly: GCA_963921515.1. Classification (NCBI taxonomy): domain Eukaryota; kingdom Metazoa; phylum Chordata; class Amphibia; order Caudata; family Salamandridae; genus Calotriton; species Calotriton arnoldi. The sequence continues at coordinate 245,659 of CAWUFW010015122.1, read as the reverse complement.
GCTAATCTGGCTGGTCGGGATCTCCCTACTTTTCTCATTTTCATCGTCTTGCTTTCTTTGGTTGTTCCCTTGTACTGAGAACAGGTACAGTTGGTGTCTTAGTTAGCACCAGGATGCTCTCTTTTGAGAGACAGTGCCCTCCATAAATGCCATATTCATGCATTCATTCATCACATGCCTCGGGTGTGAGAGGCTAGCACTTGCCATCTTCAGGTGTGCCTAATTCCCTAATCCATCCTTGGATTGCAGGGGTGGAGATGAAGCATTGAGCAGGGAATACAAGGAATTGTAAACTGAGAAAAACAGTCTTGCTTCCAGTCATTATATGGATAACTATTCCTCCTGGTCAAGATATTCCCAAGACAATGGCACATGTTTATGAAAGAAGCAAGGAGAACAAGTATTGAATCAAGGCCTTCCCTAAATATAATGTATTGTGACTTTTAATGTGATGGAATGAATGCCCAATGGGCAGTGATGTCACAGTATGACCAGGCTACAAATAATATTGGATAATTTGCTTTCCAGTTTGTCTATAAAGTGACTATGCAGCAGCACACTGGAAGGTAGTGCTGCTGGGTGGAGAAGAATCACCACAGCACAGGTCCCAAGGAAGCGCTGGAGACTAAAAGCCTTTTATACAAGATGCAGGCAGTATAGAACTATGCTAGCAGCATTCATACGGGATAGGTGATATTTGTAGAGTGGAAATAAGTTATGAGGTCTTCTTGCCTCAATTTAGATATTTGAATATCTACAATTGTTGCATACGGGTTATGTTGCAGTTAAAACGTCCCATTCATTTGTATGCATTAATGTAACCCTTGTAGTTCATAATTCTTCGTCTCTCTTTAAGGCCCCTGACAGGTCCTGCATAGGACAGAAGAGTATACCAAAATTCCAATTCTCCCTTAACAGCAGTACTTAGAATATTAGAACACCGCACATAGCAACTCCCACTCACTTTCTTCTTTGCACTTTGTGAACATTTCACGTTTTGCAACTTTGCACAATTTTCAACTAAATATTTTTCTGCAGAAATTGGTGCCCTTATTTTAGTATTCTCCTCATTTCTATTTCATGTTCCAAGGCTGTCTTTGTTTTTTCTGTGCATAAAATGTCCTTCGAGTCGAAACTGCTTAAAACATCCAGATTTGCAAGCCATTATAAACAGGCAATTAATGTTTTAGAGAAGATTAAATATATTCTATTTAAAAAGAATTAGTTCACACAAGGAAATAATGCACCTCTTCTAATGGACAGTGTTAACTCACACAGAGAATATCATTTAAATTCTCTATTCACCATTTCCGATTATTAAAAATACAACCTTTGTTGCTGTCACTAAAACATGGCTGTTTTTTAAAATAAGTGATTTGAAATATCATTCTGTGGCAAATTAAGAAACGTTTATGGTCCCACTTCCTTAACACGACTCACAAGTCTGTCAAAACCCTGGATATATTAAAGATCTGGGCCTGTAAATGATCACTGTAAGTGTTCATGTGCATGTTTGTTAATTTAATATAAAATATACAATGATAATGTTCAAGGAAGATGTGTCTTCCTTTTAGAAAGATACTCTTTCAAAGTTCATCTTTGCAGTGAATGGTGATTTAAAGGTATCTTTGTAAAAAGTGCACTCAATAAAAGTAAATATATGGAGGGGGCAACATCAACACAACAAAATAATTGCATTAATAAAGTGTTCATTGAGTCTTTTACTACGACCATCTTCTTAAAGGGAAGTGAAAGAGCCCTATTCATGTGGTATATAGCTGCCGCAAGGATAATTTATTGAGCAAGCTCAAAAAAAGTTGCATATTTCCAAGTGTAATTGAAATATAAACACAAAATTGTCTCTGTGACAATTCGAAAATTGAAAACTGTGAAGCTATAGTTGTCTTGTTGCAATTTCTGGTCATTATTTCTCATTCACACTCTATATAGAGCATAATAAATTTTGTAGTAAGAGGCTTATGCGACCATTACATTTTGATGCGATAACATAGTTTCAACTAAGGCCAAGGCTATAAGGAACTGTATATGTATCAACTTCTGATATTGTTCTAATAAAATGAAGTCTCCTGTAGCACGATACTTATCAGTCCAACACATTTAGATGAGAAAACATGGTTTGAACTAAGGCAAAAGTTGCAAAGATATTTATTAACTTCTGACTGTTTTCAGAAAATGTCCACACATAGACTAGTGGGGTAGTTCTATATAATACTCCACTTCACGTACTGTTTGAGGAGGAGCCATGTACAAATGTATAACTTAAGCAAATGTTCCTCCAATCAGCCACAAATTATACATCCATTACAACATTATATCATCAGTTATATATAATTTGAAAAACAAACACTTCTATTCTATTCTGAAACACAACAGTGAACATGATTAACTCTCTTTTCTAGGTTTGTGTTCACACCCACAGGTGACACGAGTGAACTTAGCTCAATGCTAATTGTTGATGTGGCGTCAATGCTTTTGAGTTACTAACAGTCCTTAAACAGGGATCCAGGGGCATCATGGTGATTGGAAACAAACATTTTTAATTTTTTCTAACATCACACACACAAACTGCTCTAAAAAAAAGAAATTTGAACTAAAATGTGCTTTGTTTCAACAGTCTTAATCTGTTGATCAGCACATTTAAAGTAACCACACAAAATATAACAATAAGTGAACGTCGCGAACAAAGTGAATAAATAAAGGTTAAAACATCATCTAAAACATACTTTGTCTTTATTGGCTTTGGGACTTTGCACACTTTATCACTGCTAACCAGTGCCAAAGGTACTTTCCTATCTCCTTATAACATGTTAGAATTGGCTTATACACAATTGGCATATTTAATTTACTTGTAAGTCCTTAGTAAAGTGACACTACCTGTGCCCAGTGGCTGTAAATTATTGATAATAGTGAACCTGCAGCACTGATTGTCTCACCCACTAAAGTAGCACTTTAAACTTGTCTCAGGCCTACCAATGCAGCCTGTTTGCGTATAGTTTTAAACTACCATTTTGACCAGGCAAAATACACCTTTTGCCAGGCCCAAACTTTCCTTTTTAATACATATTTATCACGCCCAGGGTAGGCCTTGGACAGCACACAGGGCAGGTTGCAATGTATTTAAAAAGTAGGGTATGTACTCTCAAGTCTTACATTACCTGGTAGTGAAAAAGTCTTAAATTCACTTTTCACTTCTTTGAGACCTACCTTTCCCGCAGTCTAACATTTGAATTACCTTATAGCATTTACTAAGTTATAATTTCTGAATTGGATGAGGTAACCAGTTCATTTTTGTTTTCTTTGGAATTGTAATGAAAAATCCTAACTTATGGGGAAGTCGGATTTTAAATAAATATTTTGAAAATACCACTTTTATAAGGTTGGCATTTTCATGCCTTAGCCATTTAGTGCCTGTAGCCTGTCTGTGGGTCACATTAATGGGTGTAGTTGATAATTGGGCTTTGTGTATTCCTCCTAGACAGCCACACACAATGGGGAGCTTAGTTGTGACTAGATGGACCATCACTGGCAGGATAGAAGGGAGGAGCTGGACCCAGCCTCACTTACACTTCAGTATAAGTGCCCTGCCTCCACATAAAGGGCTGCATAGTCCTTGTAGGCAGTCCGGAGTCGGAGCCAGGAAGTCAGGACACCTGTGCACATCAAAAGCATGCCTCTAGAAGCTTCTCCCCACTTCAAAGGCACAACTGGGTATAAATAAGGTAAACATCCTTTACAACGACTGCGTTACAATGCGGTCCATCACCCCGCATTTTTACTTCACAAAAACGTTTACAACACAGGGCTTTACACCAGCAAACCATTACAACGCATTCCCCATTACAACGTTCCGGCAGAGTTAGAATAGTAAATTACGTTGTAATGGATAATGCGTTGTAATGGAATGCATTGTAAAGCCTTGTGTTGTAAAGATTTTACAATGTCGAGACTGAAGCTAACCTTACCACAACTTCCAAACACAACCACCTTATTGAGTCAGAACAGACATATACTTGAATACTATGAATTCATCAAATGTTGAAATCATCAAAACCGAAAAATAACATAAAGGTGTACCTCGCATAAATACATTAGACTGCATGTACCAACATAACTCTCACTCTTAAAATTAGACCTGGAAGATACTGAGTATTAATGTAATGAATATTTCTGATTACAGATACCCATGCACACATATACGACATATAGAGCTAAAGAGCTAAAGAGATGTAATCGAAACATCCAGGAACAGTCGACATTTGTAGTCAGAAAAAACTCATATTTAAATTTTGTAATTAACTAGTACTCTGTCATGGTTAGTGATTGTTTGCATCGTTTTAAGGATATTGGGGCCCTGGGCAAGACATTTTGGGGGTCCCTGTTCAGACAATATTGAAGTTTTGTTTACACTTTTTATGCTATTACAAGCAGCTCACATGATTCCAGACTATAATGATTTGCATTCAGTGCTCTCAAAAACAGCTGAAATATGTCTACTCTGGTGCCCCAGAAACCCTTAGAATGACGGGGTAGAGAGCAAAAGAGCTGAGAAGTAGAGATAGGCAGTTAGCATGAGATTAGTTGAAGTAAAGAAATAGAGGTGCTAGAAAGATCACTTTCCCAGGGTCTCCCTTGGTAGGTGGAGGCCCCGGGCAATTTCCTTTGTTACCCATGTCTTAAAACGTCTCTGGTTTAATTGCTTTAGTCATTAGTCAAAGAGACCCTTGCTCAGTAAAAGATAACTAGAGTAAATCTGATCAAATCCCATCAGAAAAATATAGCCGCCATATTGAGTTAAAACACACAAATATTGAATGTACCTGTATGCATTAGTAATTGTACATTCTCTTGAGACAATATTCACAGAGGACCTCATTCACATATAAGAAATCACTGCCAGAATTTCATGGCCATATAGTGGAATGCAGAACTATTGTGTCAAAAATATCTGTGCCAAAAATATTGCGATCCTATTCTTATAATGTAAATTACACAAATATTGTGTCAAAAATATCATTTACAAGAATATCGACCAAAAAGAGACAAAATATATATTTTTAAAAATGATTATCATCTTAAAAGTAGTGTATTTTTAAACTTTTTACTGTTAAATGCAATACACCTTTTATTTAAGACTTGAAAGTAGATTTTTGAAAGTATATAGATAGTTAAATATTTTCAAGTATATGCGCAAGCATTTCAAAAAGATATGGGTTTAATGGGGATAATGAATGACGATTATATGAAAACATTGCAATACAGGAAGGGGATAAAAATTAAAAGACGAGATATACTTGAGGACGAAACCACTTTTTAGAATCAAATTTGAAAGTAAAACCAAATTATGATGATGCTTTACATCATCAAAAGGGAGGGAGTTTGGGAGAAATTAGCACGAATTTAGACAACCAACTGACTTACTCACTGTGATAGAATTGCACTTTAAAAATGCTTTAAATGCTGTAGAAATGTTTATGCTAGAAAATGATTCATAGGAAAAAGTGTAAACGCATAATGTTTGGAATCCTAGTAAATAAACTGTGAAAATACATTAGTTAATCACTTGTAGGAGTAAGAATATTCTTAGAATGTTTGTAAATTAATGCCTGTTTCAAAATATTTGCACCAGGCAACCATTCGCTCACAGTCGCATGAATAAGACATTTAGTAAAAACTGCTTAGCATTAGTGACATCCTTAAAGAATATGTTGACTTTAACATTTTTTTCATTCATCTCCTCACTCCATGTTAGATCATATGTTGGAACAGAAAGAGCTTATTAAAACTGCTTGTGTTAAACGGTGACTTTGAGAATTTTGTGAATACTGTTTCCTAATTACATTGATAGTTGCTTTCATATTGCTGACTAGCCATTGTTCAAACATCAAACTCATAGTACATCCTTTAGCTTAGGTAAGAGGGTTCTCATGAGAACCTTCTCTCGTGTAACAAAAGAGGTAACAATTATATCGATCATGGCAATGAGAGTACAGACTGTGGGAATCGGAAGAATAAGCATTGTATGACTGATGACACCACCTTGTGAAAAATTCTCATTGGATAGTGACAGAGGACGTCTACAGATTTTTTACAAAAGTATGAATCTATATTAATGAGTGTTCCTAGCTAGTTTGAGGAAGACACTTTTTTCACTTTCCATACACCCCATTGCCTCCTAATTTCTTTTCCGGTGGTCCTGCTGTTGGATCTTTCTTGCTCCTAGACTCTTCTTTATGGAGAGTTGATTTTCTTTAACTTTTCCCTGAGGTGACTGATTCTTTTTCATTTTTGATCTTTGGATTATTAGTGATCAATGCTGCTGCAAGGATCTCCTTTTTATTTGCAGTTGGTACTGCAGCTGTAGGAAACTCGGCTAAGTTTTCAGAACTATTTTTTATAAGAGTTTTACCTCCTACTCGCTCTTCTCCAGAGGGAATCTTCATTGGTTCTATTTACAATAGGTTATTTAGTTAGTTTATGGGATTTCTTTATGGAACACTGTGTGTTTTACTAATGCTGACTTCTAACCAAATCTTTTTTATATTTCTGTAAACTTACTAAACTAAATAAAGATAAGGACTCCTCTGGCCCTCCAAAACACTATTGCACAATACTCTGCCTTTATGGCCGATCTGAACCTACATGTAAATAAAACTAAAACTTTTATCATGGCGACGGGTGGCCCTAAAAAGAAACCGATGAGATACCATCTAGCTGGGGATAAAATAGAGCAAGTTCAAAGTTTCAACTACTTAGGAGTTGTCTTTGATTCTAAATTAAGCTGGAAGGAGATGTTACAGAGCAGAGCAAATCATATGGCCAAAAGTATTGCTGCAATATTCATATTCTCCCAAAAACTGGGCTGCAAGCCAATGCAGGAAATGGCCAAAATTTACCTGGCAAAACGAGATCAATTGCCACCTACTGGGCAGCAATATGGGGGACAACGGATGTGACAGCACTCCAAGTTTTAGAAGATAAATTTGTTAAAAGATTATTAACAGTCCCACAAGCATGCAATAATTTTAATGCACATAAGGAGGCAAGCCTGCCCTTTATTACTGATGTTATTAAATTGGCCCCACTTTTTCTGTGGCTGTCCGTGTGGAAAAGGAGCACTGTTCATCTGAGGCAAATGATTTTAAAAGATATATTGAATTCAGACCAAGCTCACAAAATTCCATGGATACTATACGTCAGACAAACCCTTATATCGTTGGGTCTTGAGTATGTATACAATACACCTACTCTCTGTGAACAAATTCCCAAATCTAGAAGAAAAGATATTTTTAATAAGAAAGTGGCCTCCGATAGGATGGAAGATACAGAGGGAAACATTCTGTAAAGGTTTATGAAAGTTTACCTCAGTTACCCCAAGACCCTCGCTCTTACCTTGCTTTTGTAGTAAATAAACAGCACTGTTACATCCTGATCAGATTATGTTTAAACTACATTCCGCTAATGTTGGGCCACCCAAGTAACTCATTCTAAATGAGTAACCTACTGTTCTGTCCATGCGATGACAAGTCGACTCAATCGACTTTGCACATCCTATTTTACTGCTCTTTTTATACAGTAGAGAGGAAAGGTTTCATTATCCCATTGTTGAAAAAATTCACCATGCGTTCTCCAGCATTAGCTCTTTCCCTATTATATCAATTAGAAACTCCGTTTGTCTGTTATGCACTGGCCTCTTTTCTACTGGCTGCTACAAAAACCTGTAAGGTTTTTAGCCTGACCCTAGCCGTACCTCAATGGTGTTCGTTACAACTCTAGTTTTAAATCTATGACTGTCACCTATTGAAAATATTGTCTTTCTCTGTGGCATTGCACGATTTGCACAAACTACGTTTTTAACCTTGATATGAATTGTTAAGTCTCACTCTGAAATGGATTTTGTATTGTAATTATTTTTATGAAGATCGGTGCTTGTATGTTATGATGTGATTTTTATATGTACTTTTATGCATTTTAACTTAAGTGCAAAATAAAGTCTCTGAATTAAAAAAATAAAGATAATTAGAGATTCTAGCTTCATGATAAATAAAGGTTTTTGGAACCTTCACCAACCTCTCATTATTGACAAATCACCAAATCTAAACGTCATTGATATTTTAATTATTTTGAAAGAGCTCTAATTCGCCTACGGTGGAAAATGCACATCGACCTCTCCAGAGCCACAAGGATTCTCAACCGCGAGATTTATAAGTGGGTATATATTAAGATTGAACCATCTTGGTGAGTCCTTGGGCTCCAGCTGTTTGTCAAACATAAAAAGGCATTGACTGGCAGCGGCTCCTGTCAATGTTTTTGAATTTGGTAGGCGGAGTAGTCTCAGCATAGCAGATGTTAAGTCCTTCGCCAGGGCGAGAGACTCTTCTTTGTCAGCCAAATGTAAACATTGTACTTACTAAGAATTCCTCATTTGTTTCCAATCTAAACACCTGGAAGTGTCTAGCGTGGTGTGACTTGCATTGATTTTGTTCACCTTCCCATAATGTCATACAAAACTTGAAAGAGCGTACATGGCTATAATTACTCATTTATTTTAATTTTGAGTTCGAAATTTCTGTAATCTGTTGAGATCCACATATTGACAACCAACAAGTTTTACCACCTGTCTCCAGATAAAAACTGAACCCAATTTTTGTGCGTGGTCCTAGCGCCCACGATTAGAAAATGCTAAAAACTCAACATAGACACATCACATTTATGCAGTGCAATGTGAATAGCTATGGATTTTCGGCCCTAGCTCATCTCACACCTAGGCAAACCTGCACATTTTTGAAAACTAGACAAACAGGGCAGTCCAGGGGTGTGTGACATGCATGGCTCTCACCAGATAATTTTACCCAATAGCCCTGGCAAATGTCAAACTTTGAAGAAATACGCCTTTTCCTCACATTTCTGTAAAGAAAGATCTAGAATCTGTGGGGAGCCACAGTTTTCCAACCACCCTGAGTTCCCACACATCTCCTGATAATAACAATACCCCACTTGTGTGTGTGGCCCAAGAGACAATGACACAAGCTGCTCTAAATCGCTACATTAAGAAATAAGCAATAGGGGTAGCTGCTGTATTTGGGGTCGTGCTGTGATGGCACGCAAGAAACCCTACAAATCACAGACGTTTTTTAAAATTACACAGCCAGCACAGTCAAGGCTTGTTATTATTTGTCATGTTTCCTGTCACGGCACTAGGACTACCCCCACATGTGAGGCAGTATTTTAATTGGAATACTTGTGGGAGCATAGAATAGCAGAATATTTGTTATTACCAATTGGATTTTGCTGCATTTGTGCTATTCAAACATAAGCCAGTGTATAAGAAAGAAGACATTTTCAAATATACCTTCTAAATTATACGCTAGTACTGGTAACCACAAATTCAGAGACGTACAAATAACCACTGCTCCTAAACTCCATATCTTGTGCCCATTTCAGAAATACATAGGTTTCCTTTACAAATTTCACCATATGAATTGGTCTATACCCGATACACAATGAAAAACCATTGAATGGTGCAGCTCAGTTCCTGGCTATGGACACCTTGTGTTCTTGGAGAACTTACACACCTTATATAACCACGCAATCAGAAGGGCCTAGTGGACATAATTGTATATTGTTTTTGTAACAGTTATAGATGAAAGCATTTTCATAAATGGCCATTTTTTTCTTAATCAATTTCAATATTTCTTTATTTAAAAAGTTTTTGGGGGGGAAAACCTTGAGGGATTTTCACATATGACCCATTGTTGAAGTTGAAATTGTGTCTACTTTTCAGAAATCTATAGCTTTCCTGGATCACCCATGGGTTTCACACTGGTTTGCATCACAAACTGAATGCAGGTTGAGAGCGTCCCGTGTTTGTTGGAGCTGTGATGTTAAAAGTGAGTCCCATCCTCATGAGTACGGAGGCACCCACCCTAAGAGTTCGCCAGCCGAAGGTGGGACTTGACTTGGAATATATATCCCATGTCCCCCTTTACTATAGTGACTGATAGTATGCAAACCAGTAGGAAGCTATCTGAAGTTGAGCAAAAATAAAAAGACCAGGAGGATTGAAATATACAGAACTGAGAGGTAATAACCACAGAAAACTAAGTTGCAATTTCGATTACTTTCAAAGAATTTCATATATTGAACCAAGGGGCTAGTTGAAGGGAAGGAGCGGGATAGTTGATCAATGTCCATACATGGCTGAATTAATACATGGTGACGCCTTGCAGAGCGGATCACTGACCGTGAGGGGAACGGCCTCTGCAAACCCTTTTTTGCCGTGAGGGGAACGGCTCTCTTTTCCTGGTTCTCCGCTTCTGCCACACAGCCGTGAGGGGAACGGCTTGAAGGAACCACAACTCCCGGCAGGCCAAAGCTGGACGCCTGCTCCTGCTACTACGCAAGCGCCAGGAGGCGCTTTTAGCCCTGCTGAGTCCCCCGCTGCGCGGGACGCCTTGCAGAGAGGATCACTGACCGTGAGGGGAACGGCCTCTGCAAACCCTTTTTTGCCGTGAGGGGAACGGCTCTCTTTTCCTGGTTCTCCGCTTCTGCCACACAGCTGTGAGGGGAACGGCTCGAAGGAACCACAACTCCCGGCAGGCCAAAGCTGGACGCCTGCTCCTGCTACTACGCAAGCGCCAGGAGGCGCTTTTAGCCCTGCTGAGTCCCCGCTGCGCGGGACGCGCGCGGGCCGCGCCCGGGCGAAGCCCGGGCCAAGGGCGGGCCCGTCCTTGCCCGTCATAGTCTGGAAGAGGCTGGGCTGGGCCACCCTCTTTCCCCTAGAGTAGCTCGTGAAAGTTCCCCTTAAAGCGTAAAGGACGTCGATTGAGTTTACCCCTCTCCAGGTACAGACGAAGTTGTATGTTTAATTTTTTCTTAACTGGAACTATTGCATCTTAACTCTCTCCCCAAGTGGTGTTGCTTTTTTGGTCTATCAGGACTTAACAGTGTTGGTCAGTTTTACTTTGCCTGGACATATTTTATCTTGTATATTGTTGGCTTTTTTTTCTTTCTTTTTTTTTTGTTGTATAAACCTATGATAGTTGTTAGGTTTTATTTCTCGCAGGTACCATAATAGTGCTGCATGTTGCTTGTTTACATTGCTTATTTTGCACAAATCGTTGGTTGCTCGAACTGCTGCTAGCTCTGTTTCTCCATAAGGACTGTATGTCTATTATACATATTGTATACACTGCCTATTTTGCACATTGAAATCTTACTGGTACAAGTCCTAATCTCTGCTAAATTCTACTTTTCCCCGGAACTGTATTATTATGCCTATTGTAAATTAGCTTATTTTATATTAGGTGTTCGAATTTGTTCTTAATAGTGTTTTAACCGGGTTTTTACTTCTTGGCATTTTATGAACCTGTAGTCTTGACAAGTTTTATTAAGCGATAATCCTTTTGCTGCTTTGCCCTTTCTCTTGCCATACATCTTGTATTAGTCTTATTATTTGAAAAATGAGCAAACGGAAAATGACCCCCGGTAAGAGTGTGATTGGGACTCTGGACGCATTTTTCTCAAGAGCTGAATCAGTTCTTATACATGAAATTCAGCTTACGGAAAGGAGATTATCATTAGAGCCTCTGTCTTTAGAAGATAGAACTCCTATTAAATTGGTAGCTCCCGTAGTAGAAGGGATCAGGAATGCCGATCCTTCTCGGCATAGTCTTCCCTTCTCTCCGGAACTAACTCCAGTCTCGACGCAAATCTTACCTAGCCCCGGCATAGAGTTGATAACTACTTCCAGCCCAGTAAAAGCCAAGACAAGAGGCCAAAAGGCCAAATTAGGACAGCTTAATAGTAGTGACCCACAGGCAAGGAAAAGAAAAGGGAAGAATGGTGGGTCTTCGAAAAGTAGTAGATTAGCCCACAAGATAGATAGCGGTATTGAGGCGTCTTCTTCTCCCCTAGTAACAAACAGTTCGAATGACTTACCTTTACTCATCCCTAATACATGTACGTTGCCTGGGTCTTGTTCTATTAAAGATCATGAGGACCATTTTTGGGGGAAAATGGAAATGTTGTTGTCTTCTTCTCTTGATCCAATAAGGCAGAAAATTGGGGCTATCGAGGAAGCTTTATCCAAACTTGAGGGACAGACCGGTTGCAATTGTTTAACCTCGAAAGTTGTAAATACTAACAGGACATGTGTTACACAGACTGTTAGGGATGCAGTAGTGGGAAATGCACTGCAGGGGGATGTTGAGGCGGTCTTAGACCCAATGGAATCAAATAACGATAAAGTTACCACTAGTAGTCGTGGTGGAGTGATTTCTCGTTATCCATCCAGGGTAGTGACGCCTGGATTGAAGGACATGACAGGGTTAGCACTCAGGGATTCTCAACCAACTTGTCTTCCTGTAATTAACCTCCCACCTGAATCTACCCCCTATGTTGTTGTTTTAGGGGATGTTCCACCTCTTGAAATAGGGGCTACAGAGGATTTTAATCAACTAAAAAACAAATTAACACATTGGTTTGCCCAAAATACAGCTACTGGTGTGAGTATTGCTAATAACATCATCATGGCACGTAGGGTGAGTTGGGTGGGGCCATCTGCTAAAGTGGGTATTAAAGATTGTATTATTGTGAATTTCAATAACCCTAATCTAGTGGCTAGAATCCTCCATAAGGGCGCTAACCGCAATCCCCCTCAGGTGCTATCAGAACTTTCCCCTTGGGTTTTTTTATAAGCCCAGGGTTTCCACATGTCCAATTGACTATAATGTAAGGACAAATACTGGACTAGGAAGGTCGTATAGTTCCGTACCAGCCGCACAGACAGTAGTTAGAATGCATCAACCACTCTTCCCGCAGGTCCAGCCGGCCACCACTCCTTTTTGGAAGTACAAAACAGATTTTCTGCATTAAGTGGACTAGAAGACTGCGACTGACTATTGCCAATATGTAACACAGGAGCCAGGGGTGGTCACAGTGCAGTGCCCTTAGTTGATGCCGTGGGGAGGCCAAGCGTAGTGACCTCTCGCAATTTTATTTCTTGGAATATTGCTGGGCTGGCAACTAAATTTCGAGATCCCTCTTTAGTCAATTTCTTAAAAGAGTTTAAGATAATCAGTCTTCAAGAAACCTGGCTGGTTGAAAGTAATCTGTTTTTAGAAGGATATAAGGCTTATTTTGTCCCCGCTACCCCGTCTTCCAGTGGGAGAGCTAAAGGGGGCTTAGTCACATATGTGTCTGTGGCCTTAGACAGCCAGATCCAGGTTGTTCCTATTCGGTGTGGAGGGATATTGGTGCTATTTTTTAACACTAGAGGCATCAGATGGGGACTGGTTAATTTTTATAACGCAGTATCCAGTCCCGTACGTGATTGTAATATAGCTGCCTTATGCTCCTTTTTTAGACGTCCTAACAGATTCCCAGTTTCTGATTTTTTGGTTTCTGGGGATTTTAATGCTCACCCATGTGGTAACCCTGCGGTGTCCTGTTTATCTGAACTGGGATGCCCGCGAAGGAGTGGTTTCCATTTTGATCACCATACACAAGGGGAATTGATTAACAACATGATCCAGGAGTTCAACATGGTGTGTTTGATGGCTCTCGTGGCCCCAAACATCAAATTTTTAACTCCAACCTACAAAGGGGTTAGGACAGGATCTTTTATTGACTACATATTAATTTCCTCCCCTTGCAGTTGTGGATCACAGGTTTCTCTATTGATGAGAGTATTTTTAGTGATCATAACCCGCTTTGTGCCCATATAGCCGGACCACTCATTAGTCACATCGAAGGAGTAGCCACAAGGGGTGTTATGACTCTGACTGACAATAAACGCAGATTGAAATGGACACAGATTGACCCCAAGCTGTTTTATGACAAGGTTAATAGGTTATGTGCCCCTGAACTTTTAACATGTCAAAATCCCTGTTCGTTCCCAGATTATTTGTTGGCAGCTTTTGTGACCTTAGCAGGGAAGATGGGAGACCTCTTAAGTGCTCCGGCCGTAAGGGCTAGAAATCTTGGGCCTAAATGGTTTGACTCTGATTGTACTCGAGCAGCTGGTAAGTTGAAGGCAGCTCTTGCATCTATACCTAGAATACAATCAGTGGTCTGTAACTTTCGCAGAGAATATAAGGCCGCTTTAGCGGGGCGCAAGACAAAACTAAAAGATGAAGCCTGGCGGGACCTTATCGAGGCAAGTGTATTGAAAAATAGTTCCAAATTTTGGCAAGTGGTGAATCGCCCAGCCATTGGTATGGATAGGGACCCCGTTTTAGGAGCCTTTATTACAGAAGAGGACTGGGTGTCCCATTTTAAAACTATTTTTGACTGTCCCCCGATTGTTGTGGCCCAGAGATAATAGATTTAAATGCTCCAGCTTTATCTTTTAGTATTGATGAGGTTATTGCAGGGATTGAAGGGCTCTCTGCTAAAAGGCCCCTGGACCAGATGGGATTCCCCCAGATTTATTTAAATCTGACCCTTCTTTGGGCCCCCATCTTGGTTAATGTTTTTAACGCTGCAGCAAAAATCGGATGCCCCTCTTCCTGGGCTATTTCTACTATAGTTCCCGTTTTTAAAAGGGCGACCGGGTAGCCCCCATTGTTATAGACCCATCTCCCTTTTAGATTCAACAGTTAAGGTGGTGGGTCGGATATTATTACAGCGGCTGCAAACCTGGGCAGAGGAAACCGAAATATTGTCAGATGTCCAATATGGTTTTCGCCCGGTCGTTCCACAATTGCCCAGTGTTTAAATATTCTTATGATTTTCAGTAAATATACTATTGCACGCTCGGGGTCCATATTTTGTGCCTTTATGGATCTGTCATCAGCTTTTGATCGTGTTAACAGAACTAAACTGTGGCAGATCCTGAGGCTAACAGGTGTGGATCCTAGCCTAGTGAACTTCCTGGTGGATCTTCATAATTCTACCCAGGCAAATGTTAGGTTCGCTCAGGATTTGCGTGTCACTGAGAATTTTGATATTAAAAGGGGCGTCCGTCAAGGTTGCATTTTAGCCCCTTTTTTGTTTAATTATTATCTTAACGACTTGGAACAGGAATTATTGGAAACCGGGGTTGATTACCCGTATGTTGGACGTCGCGGCATCCCGATATTGCTTTATGCAGATGATGCCGTCCTTCTATCCAGAACAGAGGTTGGTTTACAATCTCTTTTAAAGGCTTTTGCGGGGTACATGGGTAAACGGGATCTATCAATTAACAATTCCAAGTCCTATGTGCTGAGAATAGGTAAGCAACCTGTGAAGCCCTTTAAATTTGCAATTGACTCAATTGTGGTCCCTCTTACGAACGTTTTCTCATATTTGGGGGTTCTTATTGACAACAAATTAAAATGGGGACCCCAAATTGAGAAGAAGAAGGGGGAAGTGGTTCGGGCCAACGCGGCCATTTTTAAATTTTCATCAAGAATAGGGAAAAAACCAACTGGGGCCATGTTACAAGTTTATAAGGCTAAAAGTCTTTCCATTGCCACTTATGGAAGTGAGATATGGGGATATACAGTTGCAGATCCTCTGCAAGTGGTGGAAAATAATTTTTAAAACGCCTTCTGTGTGTCCCTCAGGGGACCTCCAATTTAGCAGTGCATGAAGAACTGGGGGTCCCCCATATTAGTGACATCCTTGCATTACGTCCATTGATTTTTTGGTTGAAATGTTGGTTAAATCCAGATCTGTCTTTTAACCATTTATTATTAAGAGAGTGTATGCTGTTAGAACAAGCCTCATGTATCCCTTGGCTAAATTATATTCAAAAAAGTTTTAAAGGGATAGGGCGTGGCGATCTGTATAGCAAGCCAGAATGCATAGTTAAGCAGGATGTCGCATCAAGCAGAATAGCTTTTATGAGTTTGTGGAGGATGGAAAGAGAAGCGAAGGAGCTGCTGAAACCCAGTGTACGCAATTTTATATTAACGAAAACCACCTTGTCAACTGAACCCTACCTCATGGGGTGTTTGTCTTCTCACGAGAAATATCTTTTAACAAGGTTTAGGATGAATCTATACCATCTCCTGTTGGTTAGACCAAAAGACCATAAGAGGGCAAGTGTGTCACTATCCTGCGGCTGCGACGGTGAGTCTCCGCAGGACTTGTTGCACTTTATGTTTGTTTGTAGATTCTATGAAGTTCCTCGTAGGATTTTTTTGGTCCCTTATTTAAAACGATTGAATTTTAGACAGGTTCGCCCGCACTTTTGCACCTACAGATGTTGTCAACGGAGTCACTGTTTTTTACACTTGGCTACTTAAAAGCTTGTGTTAAATCGCGATCCTTTATGGATGTTTAACTTGTTATTTGATCAATGCATTTTTATTGTTCGAATGTATACTCCTATGTTTGCACTCATATAACGTGCATAATTTATACAAATGCTCCTGGGGGTTGCAGTTTTTAACATTCTTGTGGACTGTACATATGTATTTATCGCACATTGCACTTTACATTTTGAATTGCACTTGGGGAGTATGATTTTAATCTGACTTGTTCACCAGTTTAAGGAGATTTGACTTATATATTTTAATGTCTTTGTGTAACTTTTATGGTTTAGTTGTTAAAACCGAATAAAGTTTATTGAATACATGGTGACAACTACTATGTAGCTGTACAGAATACCCTTTCGCTCTAATTTGCATGAATTCCCATGCAGTTAGCTGAAGTGACTCTGGTATAAATTTAACGAATATGTGTTATTGTTTTTTTTACTTTGTATTGTATCTAATGAGGTTATCATTTATATTGTTTTTAACAAAGTGTGTTGTTAAATAGGAATGCAAAAATAAGAAAAGGTGATTCTTATGGAGCAAATATTAATGAATTTTGATTCTATTAATTTTATCTGTATTTGCTTTTCATGGATGATATAAATTGATTCGTGATTTTATGTTTGTAACAGCCCTAAAGAAGCGCGATTGGGCGCGAAACACGTGTTGCCTGTTTGTTGTATTGAAGGTTGTTTGCTGTATTGAGTGAAGCATCTAAAGAAGGAATAAAAGACATCTATAAGAAACAAAGCAGGAAGAAGTCATTATTGTTTTGTGAAATCTCAGTACAATGATGTTTATATGTTAAAAATACTATACTGGTGAGGACCAGTAACTGAGATACCTGGCGCTGGACAATATTCCTATCACCCAAAGAAATTATATATATATATATCGTGAACAAGGCAGCAAGAGACTGCTGAAACGCGTTGATGTTTATCGTCACAAAATAAAATTACCGAGTGACCAATACCTTTGGGAGTGCTGGATGATTATTTTTCGAAAATGGAATGATCCTATGTGAAATATATATATATATATATATATATATATATATATATATATATATATTCACTGAAAAAACCATAGGTTTCAGGGGCGTTATAGTTAGTTGGACATTTCACTCGTACAAAACCATAGAAATTCCCCCGTTATAGTTAGTTCAGCTAACTATAGCTCGCGCGCCCGCAATGCACTGCTGATGACGTCACATATTACATCACTCATGACATGGTCAGTGACATCACTCATGACAACACTGATGACATCTCAAATGACATCACTGATGACATCACTGATGACATAATCCTTGAGATAGAGTGGCAGACCTCCTCTCACCCTAATATAACCTTTGATACACACACTCAAAAATACAAACTAACATTTTCAAAACAATGGACATACCAATACCAGTTACATCACACCTATTCAGTAATTCCAGGATCTACACACACATCCACTAATTCACCAACAGTCCCTATACAGTCACTCATACATGAACTCACTCATCATATGTACTCATACACCTATACATCCTGTTACACACCGCCACTCATCCATAGAGTTACTCACACACATAGTCACACATGCAAACAAAGTATCAAACATCCATTTACTTGCATATACAGTTATACACACACTACCACACTTACTTCTACAGAAACTTACACATTCTTACTCTCTTAAACAATCACTTATAGAAACACCTACTTATTTGTACAGGAACTCTTCCAATCTCTCACTCTCACATATACTCACTTATATACACCAATACTCACATATACTAGTTTAAAACATATGTAGTTACTCATAAAGACACTATTGAGACAGTCATGCACTCACTAACACACCCATACACATACTCATCCACCTATACAGTCCTGCACACATGCTGTCTTCAACACATACAAACAGTGAGTCACTCATTCATGCATCTATGCACTAAGTAATACCCCCCACTGAACCATACAGACACTCAGACACTCATACTGATACTCAAAAAACCAACTAATAACCCATATAGACACTCATGTAGCTACTCACCAACCCATGCAGCCACTTATACACAAAGTGAGAGACTGATACAGATATTTTCATATTTAAACATTACTCACTAACCCATGTATTCACCAAGATACACTTAGTCAGTTATACAATCAATTTTACAAAAAAAATCATCCATTTAGACACTTATATACCCATTTATTCTTCCATCGACCTTGAGATATACATATATAAAACATATTTAATTTTCAGAAAAACACACATTCACTGGATGATGTCATCAGTGATGTCATCAGTGATGTCATTTGAGATGTCATCAGTGATGTCATGAGTGATGTCACTGACCATGTCATGAGTGATGTAATATGTGACGTCATCAGCAGTGCATTGCGGGCGGGAGAGTTATAGTTAGCTGAACTAACTATAAGGGGGGAATTTCTATGGTTTTGTACGAGTGAAATGTCCAACTAACTATAACGCCCCTGAAACCTATGTTTTTTTCAGTGAATTTCTAAGGTTTTTTAAATGCTAATTTCTAACTATAACGTGCCTGAATCCTATGGTTTTTTCAGTGAATATATATATATTTATTATACTATGTATACATGTGAAAATGTCTCGGTCCCCTGCTTGCCTCGGTGGCACGGAACAAATGGGTGGAACTGACGTCAGCACGCCGACGAGGTCCTCTTATGGCTCCGATGACGTCATACAGTGTCGCAAGCGGAGCCGTGCTTGTTGACGTGGGAGAGCTAGGAAAGAATTTCCGTGGAATGCTGGTGCAGGGGATATTCACCTAAGTGTTCAGGCTAGTCCTTTGGGAGCAACTGTTTATGTTGCCACTCCAGAAACCGAAACCAGTGATCCGAGGGCAGAGGCCCTGCAGATGGCACACGAGGTGGGGTGCCCAGTCGTGTGCACTGGCGGGGCAGCGAAGTGACAAGCACCACAACCCACAAAAAAGGTAACGAGGGCACTGAATAACACAGGATCTTCTCTTTGTATCTGGCAGGAACAACGAAGTTAAAATGCCCTAGTACCAAAATGTAGAATTAGTGCTACAACGGTCTTCATGAGGACCTGCGATGCCGCTTCTGCCTCCCGTACCCTGGAGGCGGCACATGGGTCATGCGGTACGGTCATACTGTGGTGGGACGCACACTCGTTGACCTCTCATGGCACTGCTCCATACTTCAGGGAGGACGCTTTCCATTAGCTATGTTTTCTGATGACATGTCGCGCCGGCCCCGTCCACCAACAGAACTCCTTTAGATCCAAACAGACTCTTCCACACTCTCACCGGAAGTGAAACCAGGCCACGCGGACACTTTCACAATACAACAGCCGGGAATGCACTTTTCGGTAAAAAAAACACATTCCTTCATCCTAATTAATCAAATAAGCATCTCACTGAAGAACAGGGGCCAGCTTCGATCGGTAAACAGCCGTTACAATGACTTTTTCACTTTGTGACACCATTACAACGCATGCATTACCACGCATGCATTGTACATCACAAAGTCATTACTACGCATTTTTTTAGAACGCATGGTCATTTACCACGCATGCCTTTACAACGAATTTTGTTGTAAAGGTATGTATGGTAAATGACCATGCGTTCTAAAAACATGTAGACGATCCATGTCATTGTAAGGAAACAGAGGCTGTTCCGTTTCCTCACAACAACGTGCACCGCCCCTCAGAGATGACGTGAAGCAGGAACCACGAGGAGAGAGGAAACATGAGGAGTGAGAGGTAAGGGGGATTGGGCATGGGGTGGGGGTTTCTTTTCTAGGGTTTAGGGTAGTGCAGTGGTGTTTGGGTGGTGTAGGGGGTCGTGCTGGGGGTAGTGTTTTAGGGTTTAGGGTAGTGCAGTAGTGTAGGGGGTCGTGCTGGGGGTAGTGTTTTAGGGTTTAGGGTAGTGCAGTGGTGTATGGGTAGTGTAGGGGGTCGTGCTGGGGTAGTGTTTTAGGGTTTAGGGTAGTGCAGTGGTGTTTGAGTAGTGTAGGGGGTCATGCTGGTGGTAGTGTTTTAGGGTTTAGGGTAGTGCAGTGGTGTTTGTGTAGTGTAGGGGGTCATGCTGGGGGTAGTGTTTTATGGTTTAGGGTAGTGCAGTGGTGTTTGGGTAGTGTAGGGGGTCGTGCTGGGGGTAGATTTAGGGTTTAGGGTAGTGCAGTGGTGTTTGGGTAGTGTAGGGAGTCGTGCTGGGGGTAGTGTTTTAGGGTTTAGGGTAGTGCAGTGGTGTTTGTGTAGTGTAGGGGGTTGTGCTGGGGGTAGTGTTTTAGGGTTTATGTTAGTGCAGTGGTGTTTGGGTAGTGTAGGGGGTAGTGCTGGGGTAGTGTTTCAGGGTTTAGGGCAGTGCAGTGGTGTTTGTGTAGTGTAGGGGGTCGTGTTTTAGGGTATAGGGTAGTGCAGTGGTGTTTGGGTAGTTTAGGGGGTCATGCTGGGGTTAGTGTTTTAGGGTTTAGGGTAGTGCAGTGGTGTTTGGGTAGTGTAGGGGGTCGTGCTGGGGGTAGTGTTTTAGGGTTTAGGGTAGTGCAGTGGTGTTTGTGTAGTGTGGGAGGTCATGCTGGGGGTATATTTAGGGTTTAGTGTAGTGCAGTGGTGTTTGGGTAGTGTAGGGAGTCGTTCTGGGGGTAGTGTTTTAGGGTTTAGGGTAGTGCAGTGGTGTTTGGGTAGTGTAGGGAGTCGTGCTGGTGGTAGTGTTTTTAGGGTTTAGGGTAGTGCAGTTATGTTTGGGTAGTGTAGGGTGTCGTGCTGGGGGTAGTGTTTTAGGGTTTAGGGTAGTGCAGTGGTGTTTGGGTAGTGGAGGGGTAGTGTTTTAGGGTTTAGGGTAGTGCGCCCAACCAGCCACAATATCCGTGGACAAAGGGGATCCTGACTCTTTGGAACGCTCCGTCAATTGAATAATTTGGGTCAAGGGCCCTACCACGTCCAAGACCTATCAATTCCTTTCTTGGGATCCCTCATATACTTGGAGAAAAAGGTACATAGTTTCTCATCAATTTCAGGCGTGAGTGCCACCTTCCCCTTCAGTGAGGGCCTGGGGCATTCTCCCCTCATCCTATTCCTGACCTCCCTTTCAAGGGGTTGATGGATTTTCCCCACCACATACTCTGCCACTTTGGCGTCAGGTGTCCACTCTGCCGACCTAGGATGGTAAATTTGGGTAGGCTCGAACATGTCCGAGTGGACCCAGTCCCCAACCGGGGACTGAGAGGAGTGGGACTCTGGACGCCAGGGACGCCCCGAGTCCTTATCCTCATTGGAGGAGAAATCGTCCTCCGATACACCCTCTCCCTCTAAGGGAAACCCGCCGTCGGGGTCTACAATAGTGGTGACAGTGTCGCAATTTTCTCCGGGCCCCTCCTCCTCCCGGCAGGGTGCATGTTTTAGCGTTCGCGCACTCTTGAGGAAGGTCTCCGTAAGTTTATCAAATCCTTCCAAGTGCCCCGCGTTATGCTTAACGGCCCTTTTATTCCCCATCTGGGAGCTACTTGGACCCGCCACCACCAGATCTGGGTCACTGAACACCCCAGGGATGCTTTTCGCCAGCTTATCAACCTGATCCCTAAGAGGAGCCAGCGCCCTAGAAATAGCCAGAGAGAGGGCTTGGTCCACTGCTGGAGGGAGAAGTTGGGGGGCCATTCCTCCTCCACTTCCTGGTAGGAGGAGTAAAAATGGTCTTCTGGAGAAGACATGATAGCAGAGGGTGTGAGCACAGAACAAATGCCCTTAAAATCCTTAAGACAGCCCCCTCGCCGGTGCTCCAACAGCTGGGCTTTCCCCGAAGCTGTTATAAGAATAGACTGAGGCGCAATACCAATTACCACCACCAGGTGGCGCTGGTCACTAACGTGGCCGTGTGGGGAAATCACCGCGTAGCGGTGTCAAAATTAGGCGAGGGTTGGTCGGGAATCAAGCGGACACTAAAGGAGTGACCGGATTCCCAAACGCGCGTAAAGACCAGCAGGAGCGCTCGACGGAGCTGCCTCGCTCGGACCAGACGCGCCTGACAGGATCTCACCGCGCGCAGAGCACACAGCGGGAGAAGCTGCGAGGGGGAGAACGCGCTCGGGCAAGAGCCTGCTGCGCAGGGAATATGAAACAATACCAAGGCAATAATGCTAATAATGTGCACAAGAAACCGCTATACAAACAGCAACAACGTCAGATTAAGCCAAGAATGTAAGGAATGCACTTAACTGACGAGCAGTGAAGAAAGAGGAAGCGGAAGGGACGTCACGATATTATATACGATGGACTGTGATATGATTGGACTATAGTTGCCTTGGAGACTACCCCCTAATGGTTCATGGGTTGTGTAGTCTTTTGTTTAATGATTGTTGTGTTACGTTTTCTTTGAACTGCTATGCAAATAAAGTGAGGAAAGATATGCATAATCCTCGCCTCCGTCCTGCCATAGAATTCATTAAACTTTATTTGATCTGATTTAGAAACATAGATCATAAAAGTGTACATAAAAACAGTAAATCCTCTTTCCTAATACAATACAGTGAGATTTAATTAAAACCAGTAGGTAAAAACGGGTGTTACAAAGCCCGGTTCAGAGCAACTTCAGGTTAACAGAATCGTAAAGTTCAATCGCAAGATCAATCTCATGTACTTCATGCAAAATAACGCAATAAGGGGTCCAAGTAAGATGTAACGCTCCAATACCTGACCAGTTTGCACTATATAAAACTGCAGAAAAACTAAAAATAAAAAGTGTTTTGCACACTTCTGTCATTGGGCTATATGTGGGCTACATCTGGGTGATATTTGTGCTACATTTGGGCTCTTTTTTCTCTGGTGGCCATCTTGGGAGACTTATTTGTTATGAAGTTTCCTAATTTCGTCATTTACTGCAGTCTCCTCAGTAGGAAATGCTTTCAGTTTTTTACTTTGATTCCATCAAGAAGGCATTCAGATGTGTCACACATTTGCCATAAATTCAGAATGTTAGCACTCTAGTTGTTCATTAGATCACTGTAGTAAAGCTACTGCTCACCAGGGAGTTAACTGGAAGTCTACTGCTGGTATTGAAAGTGATTGTTTCAGTCTGCATGTCAGAATTTTCTAATGAAATAGAAGAGGATTTGAGATCTCACTTAAAACATGCCCTAAATTTTCTTTCTGCAGCACTAACCATAATTTCTATGGCAAAATGAACCCCCTCATTTTGTTCCTTTTTAAATTAAATGTTTTAAGTGTTACCAGTTTATTCCAATCAAGATGGCTTCAGGTGTGCCATACTTTTGTCATAAGTAAGACTGTTAGCGCTCTAGTTGTTCTTTAGAACACTCTGGGAAGCTGCAGTAGAACACAAAGGCATCAACTGACAGGCTGCTCCTGTTGAAATATAACAGGAAGATATTTGAGATCTCACTTAAAACATGTCCTAATTTTTCTTTCTACAGCACTAACCATAATTTCTATGACAAAATGAACCCCCTCATTTTGTTCCTTTTTAAATTAAATGTTTTAAGAGTTACCAGTTTATTCCAATCAAGATGGCTTCAGGTGTGCCATAATTTTGTCATAAGTAAGACTGTTAGCGCTCTAGTTGTTCTTTAGAACACTCTGGGAAGCTGCAGTAGAACACAAAGGCATCAACTGACAGGCTGCTCCTGTTGAAATATAACAGGAAGATATTTGAGATCTCACTTAAAACATGTCCTAATTTTTCTTTCTACAGCACTAACCATAATTTCTATGGCAAAATGAACCCCCTCATTTTGTTCCTTTTTAAATTAAATGTTTTAAGTGTTACCAGTTTATTCCAATCAAGATGGCTTCAGGTGTGCCATACTTTTGTCATAAGTAAGACTGTTAGCTCTCTAGTTGTTCTTTAGAACACTCTGGGAAGCTGCAGTAGAACACAAAGGCATCAACTGACAGGCTGCTCCTGTTGAAATATAACAGGAAGATATTTGAGATCTCACTTAAAACATGTCCTAATTTTTCTTTCTACAGCACTAACCATAATTTCTATGACAAAATGAACCCCCTCATTTTGTTCCTTTTTAAATTAAATGTTTTAAGAGTTACCAGTTTAATCCAATCAAGATGGCTTCAGGTGTGCCATAATTTTGTCATAAGTTAGACTGTTAGCGCTCTAGTTGTTCTTTAGAACACTCTGGGAAGCTGCAGTAGAACACAAAGGCATCAACTGACAGGCTGCTCCTGTTGAAATATAACAGGAAGATATTTGAGATCACACTTGAAACATGTCCTAATTTTTCTTTCTACAGCACTAACCATAATTTCTATGACAAAATGAACCCCATCATTTTGTTCCTTTTTAAATTAAATGTTTTAAGTGTTACCAGTTTATTCCAATCAAGATGGCTTCAGGTGTGCCATACTTTTGTCATAAGTAAGGCTGTTAGCACTCTAGTTGTTCTTTAGAACACTCTGGGAAGCTGCAGTAGAACACAAAGGAATCAACTGACAGTCTCTGCCCTTGTTGGATGTACATGTTTTACTGAGAATGTCAGACTTCATTCTCACATGACTGAGAAAGATAATGTGAATTTACAGAAAATATGCTCTCATTTTAGCTTCTGGAGCACCTTCCAAAACTGTATGGGACAAGCATGTGAAAATAGTTTTCTCTCAAACATGATTCATGATATCCCAGCAGAAGGTTTTTCACAGGGTAAAATCACCTTAGAACACACCACAATTCCTGAAATTAGTATGGTACCATCAACAAATGAATTCTAATGTAACTAAAGTCTGTTATCACCCTTTATAGTTCTCCTTTTGGTAACCCTCAAAATCTTCGATTTACTACAATGCATTTCAATGGGGTACTATCATTTATATCGGTCCCAAGATGGCTGCCAGTAATTCCAGGATGAAGTGCTGACAGCCAATCAGATCTCACGATGACATGTGTGGTTAGGCTCCGCCCAGATATATATGTGTTTTCTTTTTCAAATTTCTCAGGAACTACTGAACGGATTTACAACATTTAAGCAAAAGGCATGACTCTGAACCAAGGGCTACCTTTTTGCCAAATTTGGTGTAATTCCGTTCAGCAGTTCGGGCTGTAGCTGCGATGAAAGGTTCCTATGGAAAATTGCATGGGGAAAACACGTTTTGGGACCCCCCTTTTTTCTCGGCCCCCGCTTGCCGAATCACTCCGAAACTTTCAGGATAGGAGCGGACCGGAGCGGGCCATAAGTTTTGAAAATTTCGCGAAGATTCGTCAACCGGCGCCAAAGTTATTACAAATAGAATGTTGTGGATTTCCTATGGAAAATAGGTCCTAACTATAACTATCTACTGGCGACCGCCAGTAGATAATATATATATATATATACACACATATATGCATATTCGTCTCCTTCCCAATTCACTCAAAAGTAAAACCAGCCACTCCGGTAACTGTAATTCAGCGTTTGTTTATTTAGCAAATGAGGATAACGCGGTACGACTCCAAGGAGTCTCAGTCACATACATATATATATATATATATCCAGACACTATCCAGTTGTCAATTCTTTATGCAAGAAAACACCGGAGCCGTGGCCTCAATTCCATAAAGTGTTTATTTACACAACGTCTAGGTCCCGACGCGTTTCGGAGTTAACAACACTCCTTTCTCACGGGCCCGTGTCCAAAGCATATTATGTTGCTACATTCTTTTCTTAAAACAACAATCTAAAATTGATTTATATAATTATTATTAAGTCATAAATATTAAAAAATCAATTTATAATACATCATCCAATTGGATAAATAAAACCTTAATAAAAAAACAGGTCTTAATCCATCATCGACTCATGTTTAAAGTGCTGGTGCATGATGACCATTAAGCCCTATTGGGCCTTATGATTTGATTTCCATGTAATTGCTCAATAATAAATACATAGAGTAGCCTAAAATTGCCACCCTGCTAAAAAGAAGTGCTAAAATTGTGTGTTAAAAATCTGATAAAAATAACGGCAGAAAAAAAGTAAGATATACAGTCAAGTTTCAATGCTGTCATTTCATAGGATGTCACAGGCAGGTAAAAACATCTTCACTAGAATTTAACCCTTGTGGTGTCTTAGTGTCCAACTCAAGAATATATTTGGTTTCCAATTTACGTAGAATAGCCTCACGGTTGCCTCCACGTCTAAGGGGTAGAACTGTGTCTATCACAAAGTATCTAAGGTGTTCCAGTTTGTTCGAATGGACATCCTTGAAGTGTCTAGCAACCGGGTACGATGCATCACTGTTGTTAATTGCCCTTATGTGCTGGAATATCCTTTTGTGGACCTGCAACTTGGTACTACCAACATATTGCAGGCCACAAGAACACTCCAGCACATATACGGCATATTGAGTTTTACACGTGAGCATCTTTGAAATTGGAACGAGGGCCTTTTAAAGAGGGTTCTATATGATGTCATACTGGTGCCATATTTGCATGCCTTACAAGATGTACACCTAAAGAACCCTTTCCTGGAGCTGAGCCAAGACTTGGTAGTGATTACTTCAGGACTACTTTTCACCAAGGTGTCACCCATTGATTTTGCTTTTCTAAATGTGATATTCGGGGTTTTAACACATTTATCACCAATCACAGGATCATTATGAACCAGAACCCAATTGCGATTAATGATTTTGCGTAATGTCTGATGTTGACGGTTGTAAGTCATTATTAATCGCGGTGGTTCATTGGTTTGGATACTGGGCGTACTGGTGGCCTGAATCTTTCTTGCTAGAGCATCAGTTCTCGATTTTTTTATAGCTTGATTAATGATGGCAGTTGGATAACCCCTGGCCAGGAATCTGTTCCTACTGTCAATTTGGGCCTGAGCATAGTCATCATCCCTGCTACATATTCGTCTGATCCGAAGCATTTCCCCAAAGGGAATGCTACGGATCAGGTGGCCTGGATGGTGACTAGTTGCATGGAGTACAGTGTTACCCGCTGTAGGTTTCCTGTGTAACCTAGTTTCAAGTTTGGCATCATGGACAAACACCTCCACATCCAAAAAACATAGTTTCCTTACTTGTGTGTGCGGTGAAGTGCAAATTAAGATTATTATGATTAATCTGATCAATAAAGTTCAGTACCTGCTCTTCACTGCCTTTCCAAATAAAAAACAAATCATCAATAAATCTGTACCAGTGAGATACATGCTTTTTCAATGTGTCAGCATATTCCACCCTAAGGACCTGCTCCTCCCACAGTCCCATATTGAGACAAGCATAACTTGGGGAGAAGCAGGCCCCCATCGCAACTCCCCTAACCTGGTGGAAGATTTGATTTTGGAATAAAAAGAAGTTGTTATTTAGACACGTCATAATCATGTTGAGTAGCATTTTGTTATGGTTGTACATATATATGGGCCTAGTACTCAGAAAATGGTCCACCGCTTTAATTCCATCCTGATGGTGGATACTGGTGTATAAGGACGAAATGTCTAACGTAACCAGCACATTATCTGAGTTCCATACAACTTTACAAATTTGCCTCAAAAAGTCACTGGAATCTTGGATGAAAGAAGGTAGTTGTTTAACATGATCTTGAAGAAAATAGTCCACGTAGCGTGATGTATTTTCCATTAAGCTGTTACGCGCTGAAATTATAGGCCTGCCAGGAGGTTTATTTGAGTCTTTATGAATCTTTGGAATAAAATATATGGCCGGAATAACAGGGTGGTCATTTTTCAAAAATTTAAATTCGTCTGTACTCAAAAGTCCGGCACTTTTCCATGATAAAAGTTTAGTATAAAAGTCTTGCCAAGCGTTTTTAACAATTCTGATGTCACTTCTTCTTTAGCACTCTCTGTCATTCAAATGTAGGAAAGCCTCCTCCAAGTATAGTTCACGTGGCCACAACACTACATTTCCGCCTTTGTCTGATTGGCGAATAATAATGTTGTCATTTGCTTGAAGTTTCTTCATTAGTTGGAAGTAGCACTTGTTTTGTTGAGTGTACTTCCAGTTGTTGCCCACAGTGGAGGTATATAGCTTTTTCAATTCGACAGTTACTAGTTCATTAAACAGATCCAGGTTATCATGCAACATGATGGGGCAGAATACAGATTTAGGTTTAAAATGCGTATGCGCTGCCCTATTTAAATTGATTGTGTCGTCATTGTAGCATGCCGCATTGCACGTGTCTTCTTGTTGAAGTTCTTGCAGATTTTGTAATAATTCAAGATCATTTACTGATAGCAGTGTGGGGCTTTGCAGTGTTTCAACATTCCTTGAAGATTGATTGCTGTTGTCATTCTTGTGCAACAAATGATACTTTAGCAGTTTTAGTTTGCGCTTGAATCTGTAGATGTCGATTCGCGTTTGTGCATAATTGAAATTGTTAGCAGGACTGTATGATAATCCGAGGGCCAAGACTTTCCGCTCTGCCTCACTTAAAGGAGTGTCAGTAAGGTTTATTACAGTTAGTAAATCAGATTTTACTTGGCTGTTCATTTCCGATTCCATTTCTTGTTGCCGGTTGCTTTTTTGTTTGCCGTCTGAGGTTGCACTGTCTTCGTTCCCTGCGCTTCTGGTTGTGCCTTTTGTTTTGTTCGTGTTTTTTGCATTTGCCACTCGAGGACGCAGAGTTTGACGCCGGTCCTGGCGTAAGCAGTCGACTTCCTGAGCCAACGAGAGCTTCTGAAACCCCAATCGCGTGGGTTGACGGGTTTGATCATTATCCGACTCACTCTCCGGTACAGAACTTAAATCTGATGCAGATGTCGATAGTTGTGCCACAGCACTTGCGCCAGCTCTTGGAACAGCGGCAAATGTTTGGTTCTGATGCGCTTTCACAGAATCATACTTTTTAGAGAAGGTGAACACCTGACCGTTCTGATAATCAAGTTTATCGCGTTGGAATTTAAACGCCTTGCGCTTCTTGATAACTTCCTCCTCTTTTTGCAGCCGGCTTAACATTTCATCTCGATATTTATTAACAGCATCTGTTGTGGCAACCTTGCCAATCTCCTCATTTAACTCATCGATTTTTATTTGTAGAGCCACACGATCACTTTCAGCATATTTGACAAGTATTTTTACTAATTTACATGATGATTCCAAGTTGCAGTCGGCCCATTCTGCTAGCATGTTAGGGTCTGGGTTTTCATAACTAGGCGCTAGCATGATGCGCAGACCCCTGGGGATTCGACCAACTTCCAAATATCGTGATAGGGATCGGTGTTCCCACCATTTAGACTGCTCAGCTTTCATGAGCTTCTCCAGACGTTTAAAAAGATCCCTCAGGTTGGAATTACCCGTTTGTGTGACAGTTCCTTGCACATAGATAGATGACTCACCAGCCAGGGAGTCATCGAACATCTCACAAGCTGCCACTTCTCTATTCCTCAAAGCGTCGGCGGACATGGTGTATCAATCGCGGGCACTTTGCAATTGTGCAAAACAGAGACACTCGGATAAATGCCAGTCCCTGTGGCACGCACACTCCTTCACCAAACTTATTAGCACTCTCCTACCTCTGCGAGCTCCCTGGCGTTGCCTCGATCCTCCGCTACAGGTTACGTCACTCTCGTCACAGGCTGGAAAGTATCACGCTGTTTGGGGGCTGCCGTGGCTAATCCTTGCAGGATAGTACAAATTATTTTCCGGTTCACAGAAAAAACAGCTTTCTGCCGCTCGGCCCGTTCTGAAGGAGGGGTCCTCAAATACAGAGGAAGCAAACTTGGTGAAATAAATGCTGAAAGCTTCGCCGTTTGACTCCATATGCAGCTGGAACAGACAAATGCAGACCCAGGTCTAAGTGCAGAGTTTCTTTATTTTAAAACGCCCAACACCACCGCCATGATGCGTTTCGGCTTTCAGGAAGCCTTGATCACATGACGCTTTTGGGAAAATGAATCACCATTTAAAGTGCTAGTGCATTAACACATGATTATTGAAATTCATAAACATGAAGAAGTTACTTCATGATAACCCAAGAAACAATATCTAAACAATCAGAGTCACAATAAATATTCATGTCATTCACATAAATATTTAAAAGAATAAAATTAGTAGAAAAATATTTGCTTATATACAAAAAACACTTTCATTATAGAAAATTGGAAAAATGAAGATGTCCAAAGCATATTATCTTGCCCAAGTGAGCAGATGTATTAGATGTTGCTACATTCTTTTCTTAAAACAACAATCTAAAATTGATTTATATAATTATTATTAAGTCATAAATCAATGTATAATACATCATCCAATTGGATAAATAAAACCTTAATAAAAAAACAGGTCTTAATCCATCATCAGCTCATGTTTAAAGTGCTGGTGCATGATGACCATTATATATATATATATATATATATATATATATATATAGCATGCTGCCGTAATCTCTGCCACACATGGAATTAAAACCTTTAAAGGCATGAAAGAGGCTATGTAATTATGTTCCAAAACAAAGGATTTGAGGTATTGTGAACTTTTTGGGACGTTTGGGACACCCTTATTTGTTTTGCAAAAACAAGGCATAGTGCGAACTGTGGTCCGATAACCAACCTACAAGAAGAACTTTAAGCAGTAGGCAAGTAATTATGGATGCTAAATAACAAATTATTATGGATTTATCCTTACATCGAATTTGAAGAAAAACAGCCACTGTTTTCATTTATAAACATGCAATATAAACTTACATATGAACTGCAGTTACACCTTGCGCCTTTTGAACTGCCGTTTGAAAACTGGTACTTTGTCCCGCGTCACTGCTCATGAACTCATGAACTTCAGCTATAAATCAGACCAATTAGTGACTCTATGGTACTTGCATATGATTAAGACTCAGCAGAGTCGAAACGCGTTATGCTGTCTTTTCTGCTGGAGTAAAGGAGTTTTGAGCTGAGCACAGTGGTTGGGCTCCCAGGAGGTGGATTGCGTTTATCTTTTGGAGTATATATATGTGTATATATATATATATATATATGTCAACGCTCACTTTACACCAAAAATGCGGATCACTCACGGACGGGTGCCAGACATCCGGGTGGTGCCCCGGCAAATATATAACAGCTCCGATTCCTTTGTGGTTGTCTTGAAAGACACTGAAGAAGGAGCAATACGAAACGCGTTTGTTTGTTGTGCTGTGATTAAAACATCAGCAAACTGCCCCCGCGAGTGCCGTCTTTTCTTTCAAGACAACCACGAAGGAATCGGAGCTGATATATATATATATATATATATATCCAAATGAAAACTGCCCGAAAATTGAAGACGCCTCACACGACGTGTAAATTCACCACTTTATTCATTAGCAGGCAGCAGCACAACCACAGATGTCCTCCCAGCGTGTATTCTGCCTCATCGCCATACGCGTTTCAGGAGCATTTCCCTTAATCATTGGCTTGGCTTCCTGGTGGAAAACAGCTTTTCAAATCACATGGCACTCTTGGTTGTATTTGTAGTCCCGCCCCTCAGGGCGTATGCATCAGTGCATCTTGGTAACAGTAGTTTCAGGTGAGTAAAATCCATAGTGGTAAACGCTGTACCTTTCCTTCCACTGGTTAAAATTCCACTGGGTCGCTGTTTCAGGCAAATTGGCTGTGCTGCTCGACTTGTGCCTGCCAAGAGGGCTGCGTCGTTCCTGGTGTGCATTAAATAATGAAAACGCACGGACCCGCTTGGTCTTGCTTGGAACTGATGCAGCGCAATGCAACTCGACACATGACGCCGCCGTAAGTATTGAGTCAACTCTTTCCAAAAGTACAATATATTGCAACTCTACATTTGTGGAATGGAAGACTGAAGGAAGGTGATGCCGAACACACCCTGGCTGCAAATTAAATTGAATTATTTCCAGTTTGGCATGAAAGTGACAATATAGAAGCACACTGGAAGATAGTCCTCCTGGGCGGAGGAACACTACGCACAGCATAGGTCCCAAGGAAGCTTTGGAGGATGAATACTTTCATTCAAGATACAGGCACTATTGATCTATGCTGACAGGATCAGTCGGAGGCGAGCTACGAAAGTGTGGAGTGGTATTCATTTATGAGAACATGGTGACTCCATTTAGATCAGTGACACATCAATAGCCCCCGGGATGCAGGGGGGGACCCGGAGCTCCAGGGGTCCCCTCTGGCACTGTGCACGGACAGCTAGCCCGAGGTCTGAGAGCTCCTGCCTGGGTCCAGAGCGCGGGGGCCCCCTCCATGATCTTTGCAGGGGAGTCCCCTCAAGTTTTGTTACGCCACTGATTTAGAAATTAGTGTATTAATGACTGATGAATACTTGTGCTGTTGCGCTTAACACTTTCCATTGTATTAAATGCTTTAATGTAACCCTTGTAGTTTTACATCACTTAGAGCACCCTCTCTGGTCCTGCATAGGACAGACATTTATAACAAAATCTACTAACATGAGTGCTTAAATTAATACGACATAGAAAAGCAAATCTCATGCACATTCTTCTTTGCACTTTCGGAACGTTTTACATTTTGCATCTTTGAACAAGATTAATGTTTGCGGTGTTCTGTAGAAATTGGTACCCTTCTTTTAGTATTTCTCTCATTATTATTCCATATTCCAAGGTGTCGGGTGCTTGTTTCTGTATATTCTGTTCATGAAGTGTCCTTCAAGTCCAAACCCCTAAAAACACTCCAGCTTTTCAAGCCATTCCGAATTAGACAATTAATATTTCACAGAAAAATTAAATAGATTCTATTTAAACGGAGCTAAGTCACAAAGGGAATAACGTACCTCCACTTAGGGGCAGCGGTAACCCACGCAGAGAATATAATTTAAATTCTCTGTTAACCATTTCCAATTAATAAATAGGCAACATGTATAGCTGCCAGCTGTTCTTTAACATACGTATTTTGAGATATCATTCTGTGACAAATTAAACAAAGTTTAATGTTCCACTCCCTTATCATGTCTCTCAAAATGTTGATGATATGGGCCCAGTAAGTTATCACTGTAAATGTTCGTGTGTATTCCTTCCAATTTATTATAAAACTTGGGGGCATATTTTCAAGGACTTATCGCCGAGTTAGCGGCACTTTATCGCAGCCAAAGTGGCGATAAATTCCCTTCTTTTGAAACAAAGGGTTTCTTCTTTTTTGGTTACCATCAATATGAGAGAGATATTGAATGCAAGTATACGCCGCAATTTATGTATATGCTGTAAACCTTTCTCTTTCAGAACACGTTTATGGGTATTTATCCTGCAGCAATACTATAAGTGGTAGGTAGCTTTTTCCACTGATACCACGGTGTGTAGGTAGTTTCATATTATATTTTTGGTCCTGATGAATTGCCATAGACCCATTAGGGCTGTCAAGGCAAGAAACATGTTGACCTATTGGAGTAGAGTGCTACCTTGTTCTGATCCATTAAGTCAGACAAAGCCGCCTCTCTTTTTCTTTTAATCAGGTAGTAACCAGAACCAAATAAATTATATTGGTTACCTAACCTGTTTTAACCTTCACTTTTCACACACACCTACACTTTCTAGGCCCCTCACTCACACCTCACTAAATGGTAAGGAACAAAAGTTCTCCGCCAAAGAGCCCCTCATTGGGTGACCGTTGGGTATTGCAGCGCCAACCCAACGAGGAGCAGGCCCAATGATGAAGCATGACACCTAGCTGGCTGGGTGTGTGAGGGCCCTAGTTCCGAAGAAGGGAATTTCCCTTCTGGACCCACATTATTGGTTTAAGGTGTCGGGTATAACTGTCCTCCCGATATGCATTCTTATATATCTCTCTCTTTACTTACCAAGTTAACCCTTGAGGAACAGCATACCTTTCTTTGGATTGGATAAATTCATCGCACCATTCACAAGCTGGTGTTAACAGCCCAGAACACCATTATACCCGCGATAGCATCCGCAAAAAACATCGCCACAGATGACCCCCGCAACTATCGCTAATGAGATGCAGAGTAGGCGTACCCGTGCAAAAAGCCGCAAAAACACCACTCCGCAACATTCTCAACGAGCAGCCAGATCGGCGATAAGACCACAAAACAGGCGATAAGGCCCGTTAGCAGCAGGAAACTAACACCTGCTCTGACCTGGTGCAAAGTCGGACCACAGCCTGCACCACAAAAAGGAGCCCAGCCCAGAGCCACACCTGAAGGGCAACAGATGCCATGGAGCCACTGATCATGCAGCTCGGAGCCCCAACAGGGCCACAACACCCACCGCCACCACCCCCAGGACATCCCCCCCCAGCCAAAGACATGCCACATCAACTATACGGAACATGTACCAAATAATCCGCCTGAAGTCGCACAATCACATTTGGTGGCATGCATGTGTCATCACAAAAATGAGCATCACACATCCACCTTCGATGTAACAAATGAAAATGTATTCAAAGAAACACAGACCAGAAATGAAGACACATGGCGGCTCCCCTCGGGACAATCCCTAGGTCACAGCCTGCAAGACAAAAATCATGATGAGAAGGTGTGTCTTGCGCACATCAAAGGACAGAGAGAGAGGGAAGGAGAGAGAGAGAAAGAGAGGGAGTGAGAGAAAGACGGACAGGGAGGGGGAGCGAGAGAAAGACGGACAGAGAGGGGGAGCGAGAGAAAGACGGACAGAGAGGGGGAGTGAGAGAAAGACGGACAGAGAGGGGGAGCGAGAGAAAGATGGACAGAGAGGGGGAGCGAAAGAAAGACGGACAGAGAGGGAGAGCGAGAGAAAGACGGACAGAGAGGGGGAGCGAGAGAAAGACGGACAGAGAGGGGGAGTGAGACACAGATAACAGAAGAGATGGACAGGGAGAGAGAGTGCCCACAATGCGCACCCAGGCCACACTGCCCACCTGCTGCCACAGGTGTGTCTCCAACCACGTGCCTGTATGTCGTGCAGTTCACCAGGTCACACATCTGAAACAGATCCGTCATCTGAAACAGAGTCCAGAGACATGAATGGCAAAGTACACACAATTGCACAAGACATCATCGCCTGTCCGCCCCTACGCACCCAGGCAGATGTACCCCAGTCCCTCCCGCCGCCCAGCAGGGCATGCCCGCCCCTGCGCACCCAGGCCTCACTGCTCACCTTACGCCCTTGGTGTGTAGTAATGAGGCCCACCACGTGCCGCTACAAGCCACATGCCCGGGGCCCGTGGACATGGCACCCTCCACATCATGCAGCCCCGCTCCGCAGGCCACCAGGTCTCACATATGATTCTGGGTCTTGATTTGGCCATGGCAGAGGACATACCAGTACACCGGGCATCATCACAGGCTGCACACCTGCTCAGCCCTTGAGGTGCCACTAACTCTGTGATCTGGGATGCGACGCCACGAGGCTATAGGCCCGCGCTGCCTGCTGGCTCTGGCCTACACTGTGGTCCAGCAGGGCACACAAATCCTGAGCAGTCCGGACGGCAGGGACGGGGCATCATCGCAGGCTGCACACCCGCTCAGCACTTAAGGTGCCCCTACCTCAGTGCAGCCAAAGTCACCGTCCCGTGGCGGTGTGCCTGTGCCGGCCCCAATGTATCCCGTGCCACCAAGTCTGTGTCCCAAAGTCATGCTCCCTGTATGATTGGGTATCGTGTTGCGGACGCCATCATGTCACTTCCGGTCCTGGGGAATGTGATGTTGCAGGGCCCGAGGCCCTCATGCCTACATTGACACCACACGGACGCACCCAGATAGAGAGTGGAAATGGCATCGAGCACGTGCGCCCGTCCCTTTTCATTGGCAGGGTCACATGTCCCATGACGCATGTGCTGGATGGGTGTGGTGTGGGTGTAAACCAGCCGTGAGGGAGTGGCTGTGGCATGCTGACAACTAGACCTGTGAGCAGCAGATCACCACAGGAAAGACAGGGGACATGTAGCGTTGCCGTCCCCCCCTGTGAGCGTAAGCGGAGTCGGCTGGCCTGGCGTATGCCAGTCCAGCGTAAGGGTCTGTATATGACCCCGGGGCCCTGGGCTTGGTTCCGTACTGGGCTGGACAAGGAAGTAACTCATGCATGTGCCCCTGTTGTTGTGTCAGCGCCACACGGACCGCATTACTCAATGTGTCACCCTGTGACCCCTGTTCTACGACATGAGCCACATGGACGTAAGAGGAGTCCAGTGAGCCCACATTCATCCATACTTCCACACTTAAAAGACCATAGACATGACACATCTGTGTGTATATGAATGTTTAATGCACATTCAGTGGAGTGTTGCATCTGGAGCAGTACAGGGCCATGCAAACCCCACATGACAATGTTGTCCCGTGGAGGTCCAGCCAGGGTCCTCCAGGGAATGACAAGTCCAAAGGAAGAGGACGAGTACAGTCTGCAGTCTGATTGCTGTGTCAATGGCGATCAAACATCATATGGCAGTCCATGTCAAGGTCCAAGGTGAGTGTCGCAGAGTGCAGGGGGGGACAGTGGAAGGTGATGATGCAGAGGGCAGTACCAAGCTGAAGCAGGACCTATGGATGAGATGCATGCTGCTGCATCCTCCTTACCACGAGGGCAGTATCATCCGCATCTTCGTTCTCTGATGTTTCATGTGCCTCACGTGTGGGTGGTGGTTTTCTGTCTCCAGCACTGTGTGGCTGTGACACATCTGTGGCTGGAGGTGGAAGGTCTGCCGCACTGTGTGGCACTGACACTTCAGGGGGCAGAGATGTGGATGGAGTGGTGGCAGCAGCATGCATCCGCACCAGGCCATGTGGCAGCAATGCCATGAGGAGGGTCCTGAGGTCATTGAGGAACCCAGCTACCTCTCGCTGGTGTGCAGTCATGGCAGCAGCTCATTCCGCATTCGCCCGCTCCATAGTCTCCATTAACCTCCGCATGTTTCCAAACTCCCGTGTGACATCACTAGAGCCACTCGGACTGGACAGTTGTACTATTCTCTGAGTCAGGGCTCCAGCGATGTCAGCCATGGTCCATTGGAGAGCATGGAGCGGACTGTGGGTGTCCGTTAGGGCCCGTGAGTGGTCCCTGATGGGACATAGACACCCACGTATGGCATCTAGTTTGTCTGCCTTGCGGTCGAAGCCCACCCGCACCTGCTCAGCCAGATTCTCCTGGCACCCCAAAACACGGCGTTGGAAGGCCATGTGTTCTCCGTGGGGGTCCTGGGAGGCAGCAGTGGTGGTGGGTGCTGCCTGCTGTGTGGTCTGTGCAGGGGGTGGGGTCTCCTCGTAGCAGCTGGGCTGCCCAGCTCCTGGAAGTGGGCTGCAGAGGCTCTCCACGAGCAGTTGGAGGGCATCAGAGTCGAAGCTGTGGTCGTCCTCTTCGTCTCCAGAGAAGAGAGGGTCGGACTGCTCTGCAGGAGGTGTTGATTCTCCCTCTGCAATGTGAAGGGGAGATGCAGTTTAAAAATGTGTCCACATGTATGTTGTCGCATTGTACATGTTTGCATACAGACAGCATGACTGGGTACATTGTGGCTGTTTGGGAGGGGCTGCCTATTTGATGGGGGACAGTGGACATTTCGACAACATCACGGATGTGTGTTTGTACTTGTACATTATCAACACACATATCCCTGCAATGCCAATTGTGATTGGCCAGTGTCTGCACCCAAGCGGCACCAGTAGTGTCCTGTGTTCTGTCGTAGGTGTTTTGCGGATTGTGTCACATCGTTGTTAATGTAGGTGTGCTCTGTATGTGATGTGTGTGCTGCATTTTTGGGGAGTCGCCCCTGCAGCTCAGATTTTGCTGCCCCTTATCACTTTCATGAGGTGTGCCTCTGACTTCTGTGCTTGTACAGTGTTGACATGTTGCATACTGGGGTACGTTGGTCTCTTGGTGGGAGTTGGTGGTCTGGGGCATGGTGTGTCCGCAGATGTGCTCAACTTAATTGCGCATGTGTGCCATTGTGCCCATCTCACCTCGTCCCCCAGGCCCTGGTCGTTACTCACCCTGTTGCTGTTGTGTCGGGTCCTGTTGAGCAGTGTCCGGGCCCCCAACTCCTGCCACCGTCTCCCCACTGATGACTGTGGACACCATTTCCTCCATGTCGTCCAGCTCCTCCTGTGGCGCTGGGCTCCCACCTCCAGTCTGCATTGCTGCCTTCAGGTTGTTGGCGAGTTTCTGCTTGTTTTTGCGCTTGACATCATTCCAGCGCCTCTTGACCTCGCTCATTGTCCTCTTCAGCACTCCGACTGCAATCACCTTGTCCAGAATGGACTGCATAATGTAAGTCCGTTTTTATATAGCGCAGCTACTCACCCTTACGGGTCTCAAGGCGCTGGGGGCCGTAGTGGAAATTAAGTGAGCTATTGCCCAGAGTCACATGGTGCTGAGCTGCCGCCGGAGCCGGGGATCGAACCGTGAACCCTGTGCTCCGAAGTCAGCTGCCCTGGCCGCTGCACCACACCTCTCCTTTTATTATGACCTATGATATAGTTTTTTTTCAAGAAACGTGGGAGTGTAAGGATATTGTTTTTGACGGATTTACATGTTTTAATTTGCCCGCTGTTCCTTCTATACCTGGCAGAGCTAAGGGGGCTTGTCAGCCTGGTTCAAAGTGGAAATTGCTGGCATGATTGCTCAGTTATTCCGGGAGCAGGGGAGGCGCAGGCTTTTTGTTTTTCCTGGAAAGATACTTTTAAGTTGTACCTGGTAAATTTTTATAATAATAATTTTACTTCTAAAGGCAATTTCGAAGGGCTTTTTGTGTTGATTGACATGCTCGCGGAGCGAGAGGCTCGAGTGGATCGTCCTTTTAAGTTGTTGGTGGTGGGGGATTTTAATGCCAAATTGGGGTTTTCATTACTGCTTCCCCAATCCACCTTTGATCCAGCTGCTTCCGAGCTGGACCAAATTGTGATGGACGCTAGGGGACGGGTTCTATTTTCCCACCTGTTAGAAAGAGGTATGGTCAATATGGCGCCCAATTTGACTGACCACTATATTCCCACCTTTACTGGACGAGGTATAGGAAGCACTATCGACTATGTATTTGTCTCCTGGAGCATGTTTTCCTCCATCAAGGAATGTGAGGTCCTTATCAAGCCGCATAGTGACCACAATCCTATCTCTGCTAAGATAGTGTTACCCTACAGGGGACAGAAGCCTAAGCCTTCAACCCTTCTGACACTATCCACCAAAGATGATGGGCGTAGGGTGGACTGGCGCACAGCGAGCATGAATAGTATTATGTCGCAGGTAATCCCGATTAGCTCTGCTCTGGTGTCTAGCTGTAATTGTGTACTGTGTGAGCCATCTCGTATCATACAAGGTTTTGTAACCCTGCTAGATAAAGTCAAACAGCTGCTCTCTAAACCCATTTCCCAGTCCTGTATTCAGGCTCATTCCTGGTTTGATAAGGCTTGTAGAGAGGCTAATAATACCCTACGCTGGGCTTTAAAACCAAATCCTAGAGACCAGATTGTGATAAGGGAAGGTAGGAAGCTGTATAAGCTTGCCACAAAAAAAAGAAAGCTAGCATTGAAGGAGGAGAAGTGGGATTTAGTGGTGAGCTTCTGTCTATCAAAAGATCCTCAGGCCTTTTGGAAGGCTGTACGGTCAGTTCTATCTCCCACCCTACCAGCTGACAAGGTAACTGTCCATATCCCTCCTGAGACTTGGGTGACCCACTATGCTGGCCTCTATTCTGCTGACTTTGCTGCAGAGGATGCCCCATCACAGCTGAATCTAACATGCCAAAACCTTGTTTTTAATGAAGGGGAAGTCCAGAAAGCAATTGTTAACAGTAAAGGTAAGAAGGCACCGGGCCCAGATGGAATTCCTTTGGACTTATTCAAGGAAGATCGGGTATTCTGGTCCCCGGTACTTACCGCTGTTTTTAATTCAGTCTGCAGTGAGGGAGTCCCAAAAGCTTTGCGTTCATCTGTGATAGTGCCTGTTTTTAAAAAGGGTGATGTGCATGATCCGAAATGCTATCGTCCAATATCTCTTTTGGCCTCTTCGGCAAAAATAATCGGGAGAGTTGTACTAGATCGCCTCCTGGACTGGATAAATGCAAACAATATTTTGGCTCCCACCCAGTATGGGTTTAGGAAGGGCCTAGGCACGATCGAACAGTGTCTAAATCTGCACCTCATTCTGGCTAAATATAAATATGCGAAGGGCACCCCTACTCATTTAGCTTTCATGGATTTAACCAGCGCGTTCGACTATGTTTCACGCTCTAAGCTGTGGGACATTATAGTAAACATGGGTGTCGACGCAGGTCTGGTCTCCTTTCTGAGGCTCCTCCACCACGATCTCTCGGCCTCAGTGAGGTATGGTAATGCTGGTGAATGCTCAGAACAGTTTAGTATTAGGCGTGGGGTGCGTCAAGGATGTGTCCTTGCCCCAATTTTATTTCTCCTCTATACAAACAATCTGGAGAAAACATTAGTCACAGTCGGGGCTGATGTGCCGCAGGTTGAGAACAAGGCTGTGCCAGCGCTCCTTTATGCGGATGACGCAGTCCTTATGGCAAGGACTGCGATTGGCCTAAAAAAACTTATCTCCAGCTATGTTAACTTTATGAAGGACTTGGGGCTGGAGCCAAACTATAAGAAAACTTTTGTACTGATTTGTGGCCCCAAAAACACTAAGGGGCCGATTCCGATCTCGGTCGGAGGCGTACCCAACACCATTCGGTCGGGAAAAAAGCCATGCGAAAGCCTGTTTCCCGACCGATCCGTACAGCACACCGAACGAGCAAGTACGATGCGCACAACAGCAAAGAATCCGGCCGAGCCGTACTCACCCAAACCAGGTCCTGTTCCCCGACCGAGGCGAATCCGGAAACGCTGAATCGAGTCGCACGGAAGCCAAAATGCAGCTCCGTACCGTCCGGCCGAACGAGTACGATGCGCTTCCGTACGCGCCGAACCCGTCGCTACGCACGGCACGTCAAAGCATCCGGGAGAGGCGCACATAAGCTCCGATTCGCGCCACAACACGATCCACGGCTCCGAGACGAACACGGCAGCGACGAGGACGAGGCGGCGACGAGGACGAGGCGAGCGACGAGGACGAGGCGAAGCGACGAGGACGACGCGAAGCAACGAGAAGGACGAACGACA
This sequence comes from Calotriton arnoldi, assembly GCA_963921515.1. NCBI lineage: Eukaryota > Metazoa > Chordata > Amphibia > Caudata > Salamandridae > Calotriton > Calotriton arnoldi. Next base: position 204,446 of record CAWUFW010015122.1, on the reverse strand, counting down.
CGAACCAACCATGAATCCCTTCATCCCGATCATACCAATATTCTACATTTACTACCGGAACAGGCACGGACGCGTACGGCGCAGAAGGTAAGCCAGACACCAACCACAAAACACATACAACACGTACACGACACATCACACACACACAGAGGGATGCAGAATATACTTACACCAGCAACAGCAGCACCATAGGGGCGGGATGCCCATCACCAATGCCACATATGCACACAGGGGCCTGACTGCGCACCACCACCCCTACCCAGGGGGGGCTGGATGCCTACCACTACTACCACCCTCACCCAGGGGGGGCTGGATGCCTACCACTACTATAACCCTTAGCCAGGGGGGGCAGGATGCCTACCACTACTACCTCCCTCACCCAGGGGGGGCAGGATGCTTACCACTACTACCACCCTCACCCAGGGGGGGCTGGATGCCTACCACCACCCTTAGCCAGGGGGGACAGGATGCCTACCACCACTACCACCCTCACCCAGAGGGGGCTGGATGCCTACCACTACTACCACCCTCAGCCAGGGGGGGCTGAATGCCTACCACTACTACCGCCCTCACCCAGGGGGGCAGGATGCCTACCACTACTACCACCCTCACCCAGGGGGGCAGGATGCCTACCACTACTACCACCCTCACCCAGGGGGGCTGGATGCCTCACTACCACCCTTAGCCAGGGGGGCAGGATGCCTACCACTACTACCACCCTCACCCAGGGGGGCAGGATGCCTACCACTACTACCACCCTTACCCAGGGGGGCAGGATGCCTACCACTACTACCACCCTTAGCCAGGGGGGCAGGATGCCTACCACTACTACCACCCTCACCCAGGGGGGCAGGATGCCTACCACTACTACCACCCTTACCCAGGGGGGCAGGATGCCTACCACTACTACCACCCTCACCGAGGGGGGGCAGGATGCCTACCACTACTACCACCCTCACCCAGGGGGGGCTGGATGCCTACCACCACCCTTAGCCAGGGGGGCAGGATGCCTACCACCACTACCACCCTCACCCAGGGGGGCTGGATGCCTACCACTACTACCACCCTCAGCCAGGGGGGCTGGATGCCTACCACTACTACCACCCTCACCCAGGGGGCAGGATGCCTACCACTACTACCACCCTCACCCAGGGGGCCAGGATGCCTACCACTACAACCACCCTCACCCAGGGGGGGCTGGATGCCTACCACCACCCTTAGCCAGGGGGGGCAGGATGCCTACCACCACTACCACCCTCACCCAGGGGGGGCTGGATGCCTACCACTACTACCACCCTCAGCCAGGGGGGGCTGGATGCCTACCACTACTACCACCCTTAGCCAGGGGGGGCAGGATGCCTACCACTACTACCACCCTTAGCCAGGGGGGGCAGGATGCCTACCACTACTACCACCCTCACCCAGGGGGGACAGGATGCCTACCACTACTACCACCCCCACTCATAGGATGGACAATGCATGACACAACCAGCACACCACAACCTAGGGAATGCAAGAAGAAGACATCCCCCCAACACCATGACAAGCGTGTGTAGACTGTGTCAAATGCCTACAACACCGAACATGACTTTGAACATACAATGTGACCCCCTAGCACATGTGCCACACATATATGTGTGTGGCACCCACAATGCAAGCAGGCCATGACCATTGTGGCAATGGGGTCCAAACCCCCATCATCACAGTGACCAAAATGTAAGTGTGGGGTCCATAGCTGAAGCACACTTTGAACAATGTGGCAATGGGGTCCAAACCCCCATCATCACAGTGACCAAAATGTAAGTGGGGGGTCCATAGCTGAAGCACACTTTGAACAATGTGGCAATGGGGTCCAAACCCCATCATCACAGTGACCAAAACGTAAGTGTGGGGTCCATAGCTGAAGCACATTTTGAACAATGTGGCAATGGGGTCCAAACCCCCATCATCACAGTGACCAAAATGTAAGTGTGGGGTCCATAGCTGAAGCACACTTTGAACAATGTGGAAATGGGGTCCAAACCCCCATCATCACAGTGACCAAAAGGTAAGTGTGGGGTCCATAGCTGAAGCACATTTTGAACATTGTGGCAATGGGGTCCAAACCCCCATCATCACAGTGACCAAAAGGTAAGTGTTGACAAAGAAAGAGGTGCAACTGCCAAACTGCATGGATGATTCCTGGTCACAGAACAACAAACACATCAGTGGCAAAGTAGTGTATGTGTCCCATTGCAACATAAATTGGGGGAGCCAAATCCTGCAGTGCAAATAAGACATAACTTTGGCCATGTGCAGACAAACAACACCCATGGGGGCTGACACCGTCAACAATCATCAATGACACAATGACAGAAGTGACCATCAGAATGCAGACCCACATATTTGCACCAATGGGCACACACATGCAGATAGCCTGTGGAGACTGCAGATGTGAGGTGACCAGATACCATACCATGGCAGCAATGGGACACAAAAACCATGATCATTGTGCTGACCGATGACCTAGGAGTCCCAGGGACAGCAGGGGAAACCCACCAAACTACATACAGCCAATGGCACACCCAAGATATGCCAATGCAATGGTGCAGATGCACAAACACAAACAGGCAGACCCACACTGCACATCATACACAACAGGTGAGGGGGGGGGGTGCCAGTGTCCCCAGGCAACCACACAACACATGAGGAGACCTGAATACCAATCATACAGATGTGCATACAGTGCCACACAAAGGAAACTCATGGATCCAAATCCCCTATGTGGGCAAGCAGGCATTGTCAGATGAGAGGGAGCACAAATCACACATGTCACACAGGCACGTAGGGACAGCAACTGACACAGCAAGACACAGACACACCACAGCACCACCCCCAGGGCCCCCACAATGTGGTGACCCTGGGCTGCATTACAATCCCACTGTGATGACAAAGCTTAATGTGGTTCACACTGTGAACCACAGTCATGTGTACTGAGCAACTAACTACCATCACACCTACACAAGCACAAATCAAACAGCATGGCCAGTAAGCCAAGGCCACCATGGAGGCAGGGGCCTAGCCGGGCAACAACTCTCATCTGCACACACTCAACACCACACCCCTCGACCTCCAACAATGTGCAGCAGTGAATCACACATGCACTGGTGACATTGCACATGCACCCATGACTATTCCAGGGTGGTGGGTGGGAACCAAGGTGCAGAAACACATCACACATGGACACTCAACAAGACTCCTGAATGTCTGACACACTGCACACTACGCCGTACATGGACATGACGGCAATACCACACCAACCAATGGGATCACAGCCACAGTCACACACCAATGAAGAAGCCAAGGTCACCCACAAAGAACACACATAGACAACAACCAACATTGCAGCCCGGACCCTGAGGAGTGCCAGCAGTCACACACACAACGTGTCACAATCACTGAAAGATAACACAAACTGGAAATCACATGACAGGGGCAAACAACAAGTGCCAAGGGGAAACCTGACTGTGACCCATCTGCGTCTGCACACAAACTCAGCCCTGACAGCAAGCACACCTATGGGTGACACCCTGATGACCAGTAATGTGCCATGCACCCACATCACAGAGAACCCAGGGAGAAGACTTTGGGGGAACATAGCTCAACTCAGCTAGCATCACAAACATGTACAACACTAGGGATCACAGCATGCACAGCTAAACGGAAGTGAACACACAGACATGCACATACAACACACACCTTGGGCGCAGGCAATGTCACAGGAGTACACACTGCCATGAGGGGACTCCACTCCTGTGTGAGGAAAGCTGTGCCATATGTTGCCTCAGTAGGGCCCCACCATGTCAGCTGAGCACTTGGTCACACAATCAACAATTAGCACCAAATGAGGGCTCCCGTCACATCAGCCTGGTCATGGAAGTGCCAACGGAATCATCAGCACAGATCCAACACACTTGTATAGCAATGTTGCACTGACAACACAGATGAGTCCTTCCCCATTGATGCCCAAACCTGCATGTCCAGTGGAGATGGCCACACGGTCAGGGAAGTAGACGAATTGAACAATGGCAGGCACAACAGATGTGCAGGGGTGGAAGCCACAGATGTGAAATAGCCAATCTAAGTAGGAAATCCCATTGCCAAATACTGAACACATGACACCCTCAGATGCTGCTATGGATGACATGGATACACCACAGGATAGGACACATTCCCCCTGGACCACATGGGTTCCTGCACAGTAACACTTCATTATCATGAGACCAAATATCACCATCACTGCAGCAAGGGCATGGTTAGCATCATCAACATCATGTACATCAGAAGCAAAAGCACTAGAGAACAGAAAGTTGCTTTATTCAGCATATGTGGCATTAAAAGTAGAAGTCCGGTAGAACATAAACAAAGGCCAATGGCCAGTCCATCAACAAAGTCACAAGTGGGTGACAGTGGCAGATGCCACCCTACACATGCCTGCACAAAACCAGGGACAATCCACTAGGAGGGGCAACCGGGGGGTAGGCCAGGCACCGCAGGGACAGGATCAGGGCTCACCAGGAGGAAGCAGGGAAGGGGTGGTGGGTGCTGGAGAGCCACTGACAACTGCAGTGGAGGTGTCTGACATGGTGTGTGCTGGCACAACTGGGGGGCATGGCTCAGATGTTGTGGGTGCCGGCACGACTGCAGTGGACCCTGCAGATGGAGTGGACAGGTCCGCCACTGCAGTGCCCAAGTCAGACAGGGTTGTAGTGGACTCCACTGCAGTGCCTACCACCAGGGGAGGAGAATGGGGAACAGGCAAGGTGGGCTGGACAGAGGGGGAGGACACCCTCACCACATCAGTGGCACAGACAAGCGCAGCGGGGGGTGGTGCCGGGAGAGCAAGTGGCAGGGGGAGAAGGCCGGAGCCTCTTGGGGATGGTATATCTGTGGGTGGGGGAACCTGGGGCAGGGTGTGGTGGGGGCACCTATGGAGTGGGGGCCTGAGGGATGGAGGAAGGAGACCTGGTGCTTGAGCTGCAGGGCGGCGGCGGGGTCTTGCTCTTAGCACTCCGGGGGACTTGCGGGTGGGGGCCTCAGTCTGTCTGCGCCTGGGGGAGGGTGTCCGGGGGCGAGGGGCACTCTGCTCCGTGTGGGGGCTTCCTCTTCCCCTGGATGCTGGGGCAGCTGGATCGGAGGGGAAGAGGCCGAGGTCACTGAGGAAGAGGCGCTGGGTCTTTGGGGTAGCAGGTGAGGCAAGGGAGGGTGCTTTGGAGGGAGAGGTAACTGAGGACTGCGCAGTGCCCGTGGATGCGTGTGTGTGTACCAGGGCCCCATCCCCTGTGAGTCTGGTTTCAGTCCCCTGACTGTGCGTGCGTGTGCGTTTAGTTTGTGGCGTGTGTGTCTGTGTGCTGGACGTGTGTGTGCTGGTGTGTGCCTGTGCCGGTGTGTGTGCTTGGGACGGGTAAGGTGCTGGGGAGTGTGGATGGAGCAGAGGCAGGAGGGGTGAGGGACTGTCTGAGGAGGGACACTGCTGCCGTCAGGGAGGAGTCCATGGACCTGTTGCCCCTCTGTAGGTCAGACATGCCCGATGAGATGCCCTCCATGAACGACACCAGCTGAGTCAACAGTGCGGTGTGCACATGGAGGACACTCAGCATGGCTGTCTGCCCTACATGGAGCTGGCGAAGGAGGTACACAGACTCCTCACTCAGGGCAGCAGGGGACACAGGGGCAGGGGGTGCGGTGCCTGGGCCAAAGGAGACACGCTCCCGAACATGGGAGCCTCCACGGACCTGGGGAATGGGAGCCGATGGGAGGGCGGTGGTGGTGCTGGTGGTGGTGGGGACAGCAACACTAGCTGGGGTGTGGTGGCTGCTGACACCCGCCTCCACAAGGGAGTCATCCTCCGAGTTGCTCTGGTCCTCAGCTGAGGTGGATGGTGCTGAGGACTCCTCGGTGTGGCTCCCCTCGCCCTCCGTGCCACTGGGTCCCTCCGTCCACTCCTCGGCTGCTGACCCAGTCTGGCTCTCTGGCTCCTCCTGGTCCGTGGAGCTGTCCCCTTCCGTGGATGTATCTGCAAACAATGGGGAAACAGACAGACATCAGTCACCTGCACCAAACGCACACACCATTGTGAGCACAGCACATTACAGAGCAAGCCCTGGCATCATTAGTTGTACATTGCTAAAAGTGCCCTAACTGAACAGGAGAAGCCAATTGTCAGTCTGATGCCAAGCATGGCACTCACATCCCACATGGCCTTGCACCCATCTGTCTGGTGTCTGTTGGATTGCAACACCCCAGTGTGGACACATGCACCAAGTACACAGTAGTTGGACAGTGCAGAGGACACGGTGTGGCATGTGGACATGCACACATCACAGCTCTTGCCACTGAGTCAGTACAGGTTTCCGGATGAAAGGGATGCCCAGAGTCAAATAGGAAATGCATGTGATGCATACCAGCGACAGACACCATGATGCACCCATGTCCTGATAGCCATCGCCACAATGGTGTGCATGTAGCACATGTCACTCCCCTGCAGGACCACCAATAAGTTGACACATGCCATGGCAGAGGCATGACTGCTAAGTCATACATCACTGTCTCAGTGATGTATGACTTGGCAGCCAGACAACAACACTATGCACTGTGTCACAATAGTAGGTCATGGGGAATGCAAGTCCTGGAGCTGCACAAGTGCACATGTACATCCCCCGCACAACACATCATCTTAACCCTCATCTGTCCAGGTCATACCTATTGGACATATGGGAGACCTGTGACACTACCCTCTGAACCTGAGCCCCTCACAATTTGCTGTGAATGGGGAACAGCTGCCTGAACTTCACATTCGCATACCCCAGTCTGCACGCGCAGCTGATCAAACACCTATGTGACACACAAGTATCGTCTCCTATGGTCACATCTCCAGGGGCATGCTGAGCCCCTACCAAGAAACACCCCAGCAGTCCTGGCAACTAATCCACAGCACACTGACACAGAGGCAGACACCTGAGGGGTCAAATCACTGTGCACAATGTGTCAGCTGATACACGGGAGTGGGAGTACAGAGTGCATTGCATGGCCTGGAGTAGGCATGACTGTCCTGCTCCACATGAATGAGGGATGTGCCCTGGACAGTGGATAGCTGGCTATGTATGTGTGACACACGTAATCTGCACACTCCTGGGGCCCAAACATTGTTCCCACCCGCTGCATGGGCGTGTGCCACATACCCCAGGCACATGTGGTGGCTCAGCTCAGCAAGTGGACCGCATATCAAAGTAACACGCAGATCACATGTCCAAACACAGGCGTTGTGTGAACAATGGACCCACCCATGATGCCCACAACAGAGTTAGGGAAACAGATGCTGTCCCCCACCTTTAGTGAAGCAAACTGCAAGGACACAGTCCCAAGTGACACAATTCCCTGAATGTAAGGGCCACACCTGGGTATCAGATGAGCAGTGGGCAGTGCACAATAGAGGGACATGGCTCCTGGACAACATGACTGCTGCACTGTGGCAGTTGAACCAGGCCAGAGGAGGGCACAAAGCATGTAATACAGAGTTCACAGTGCAGTCTTTGACTCACCCCCTCCTTGCTGCTGTCTGGCCTTCAGCTGCCCATCCAGGTCTGGAAATACCACTGCCAGGATCTGGAGCATGTGGGGGTCAGGGTCCGTGTTCCGCCCCTCCTGCGAGGAGGCGACAGCTTCAGCTGGACCCGTGCAATCCTCCGGGTCCAGCCCCGAAGGTCCTGCCACCTCTTCTGGCAGTTGCGGATCCGGCGCTTGTAGACCCCCACGGACCGGACGGCCCGGACGATGTCCTTCCAGATCTCCTGCTTCCGATGGGCATTAACCTGTCAGGATGACAAAGTGAAAAGGCCATTACCACACATGCAACATATCCGTGCATGACACAGTTGTATATACATGTCTCAATCACAGGGGCACATGATGTACACAGGCAGTGCAAAGCTGCCCATGGACAGTTTGCCAGACGTCACTACATGGTATCATTGCATGGGAAGTAAAACCATGTTCAAATGCACTGTCACTGCACCATACCTGTCCAGTGCAAGTCACTACATACTATGGGGGGTGACAACTACTCAGTGAGCCTGCTAGCCAGTGGCGTGCAGACTTCCAGCCTTGCTAGTCACACAAAATGCACATTCAGAAAGGCAGTGCACAGAACACTCACCTGCTCCCCTGGTGTCCCATACAGCTTGCTGTACTGTGGAAGTAGGCTGTCCAGCAGGGCCTGGTTCTCTTCAAGGCTGAAGGCTGGGGCTCTCTCCACAGTACGTGCCATTGCAGGGTCCAGAGGGGCAGAGACAGCAGCAGTGCAGTGGCAGATGTCGTCCTGGAGCATGTAGTGCAGGCAAGTGAGCTCTCAGGGGAACAGCCAGCAATATATATGTGCTGGAGAGGCAGATACTGTCCCTTGTGTCCAAAGTGATAGGTCCAAGTCGTTTGCATCTTCTGAATCTGGCCAATCCATGGAATAGCAGCACCACAACACGCCCACAGCATCCTTCAAATCTTCAACTTCATGACATACATGATTTTGCAACATTGTTGTGGGTGACCAACTGATTTTCCAGCAACCGACTCGTTCGAAATTCGAAGTCGCGTCCGTTGCCAGGCAAGCCCATTGTCAATGGGTGCGCACCGATCGGTCCATTGCGGTACAACGCGCACAGGGGTACAACGCGTACCCGCACACATTGAATGCAATGGGCCGGCCGGAGGCACCGATCGGTTCATTGCAGTACAACGCGCACAGGGGTACAACGCGTACCCGCACACATTGAATGCAATGGGCCGGCCGGAGGCACCGATCGGTCCATTGCAGTACAACGCGCACAGGGGTACAACGCGTACCCGCACACATTGAATGCAATGGGCCGGCCGGAGGCACCGATCGGTCCATTGCAGTTCAACGCGCACAGGGGTACAACGCGTACCCGCACACATTGAATGCAATGGGCCGGCCGGAGGCACCGATCGGTCCATTGCAGTACAACGCGCACAGGGGTACAACGCGTACCCGCACACATTGAATGCAATGGGCCGGCCGGAGGCACCGATCGGTCCATTGCAGTTCAACGCGCACAGGGGTACAACGCGTACCCGCACACATTGAATGCAATGGGCCGGCCGGAGGCACCGATCGGTCCATTGCAGTTCAACGCGCACAGGGGTACAACGCGTACCCGCACACATTGAATGCAATGGGCCGGCCGGAGGCACCGATCGGTCCATTGCAGTTCAACGCGCACAGGGGTACAACGCGTACCCGCACACATTGAATGCAATGGGCCGGCCGGAGGCACCGATCGGTCCATTGCAGTACAACGCGCACAGGGGTACAACGCGTACCCGCACACATTGAATGCAATGGGCCGGCCGGAGGCACCGATCGGTCCATTGCAGTACAACGCGCACAGGGGTACAACGCGTACCCGCACACATTGAATGCAATGGGCCGGCCGGAGGCACCGATCGGTCCATTGCAGTACAACGCATCACTGTACATGTGACTGGCATATGTCAGCATGCCTGTCTCAGATGGACATATGCCAGCCACAGATGGCTCCCAGGGAATGAGGGGCACACCTACATCACGACAGCCTGTCCAAACTTTATCATAAGGCATGTAAGGCTGCATTTCCTATTGTGTGTATGTTGGTGTACATGTTGTCCTGTGGGTGTCACCTGTGGGCAGCCACCCCCAGGCTGTGCACGTGTTCATGGGGACAGGATCCTGGGTGTTACGTGTACATGACCACTGTGATGTGCAACTGTTCATATCTGTGCATGTGCCATGGTCACATTTCACGGTGGTGTATGTGTATGTCATGTCACATACCCCGTGAGTCCCATGTGGGACGGTATGTTTGATCCAGGGTGTCCCAGTGGCACAATAGTGATGGTCCTCCACAGTCTTTGTGCATGTAGTGTTTACAATGTCTCTGATTACATGTGCACAATGGGAGACAGTCTCCACATCCACGTTGTGTGTGCATGGACTTTGATGTTGTGTGTGTGTGTGTCACAGACGTCCATGTCTGTCCTGCCGTGGCAAGTGGGGCCACTACCTGTGGGGGTCATGGTTGTTTTGCTGTGGTGTATACATGATACTCCATGTAATGCCAGTGTCCATGTGGCAATACAGGGTCCCTGGGAATGTACCTGTCGTTGAGCTGTGGTGCCTGGGGCACATCTGTCCTCACATGTCACTGTGGGGGGTTATTGTGACACGGCAGCAGGAGATGGGAACTGTGACATGGCCTCATGATATCCAATGGGCCAACCTGGGACTAATTGATGCCACCTGTTGGACCGTGTTGACAGATGTTGGCCATGTATGTACCATACATGTCCTTCCGGAACTGCACACTTCATGTAGTTGTGCCTCATAATGATGTATGTTGGGATCTTGAGTGTTCTCAATGCCACATATGTGGGGTGACTGACAATCTTGCTTACTTCTCCTCTGCACTGCAGGGCTCCTGCTGTCCATCGACCATTCCCAGACCTGGCAACGATGGTGCAACGGGACAGCATCCGACGGTACCGCTTCACCAGGCAGCTGATTGAGGATTTGGCAGTGCAGTTGTCCCCACATTTGCAGCCTGGCCGGCCGTATCCTACAGCGCTGACCCCCAAGGTGAAGGTGATGGCAGCCCTACACTTCTTTGCCACCGGTACCTTCCAACATACTGTGGCGACTGCTGGTGGGATGTCACAGACCATGTTGGGCCGTGTGCTCCGCGATGTTTTGGCGGCAATGTTGCTCTTCCTGAACCGGTACATCTATTTCCCTAGACTGCGACGACTCACTGACATGAAGAGTGACTTTTATGCCCTGGGGAGGATGCCGCATGTCATTGGCTCCATTGATGGGACACATGTGGCTTTGGTACCACCACAGGCCCAGGAGCAGGCCTACAGGAACCGCAAGCACTACCACTCGGTCAATGCACTGGTGGTGTGTCTTGCAGACATGACCATCACACACGTGTGTGCCCGTTTCCCTGGTTCAGCACACGATGCCTTTGTGATGAGGAGTAGTCGCATCCCCAGGATGATGGCACAGATGCAGAACCAGCGTGCCTGGCTTGTCGGTGTGTACTGACTTTGTGCCATTGTGTGTGATCTGATCTGTAGTATTCCGCCCACTTTTCCAAGTCAGCTAATGTGCACTTGTCTGTCCGTAGGTGACTCGGGATACCCCAACATGCTGTGGTTGCTGACACCCCTCAGGAACCCTGTGACACCAGCCCAGATGCGCTACAATGAGGCACATGGTCGGACCAGGAGAGTGATTGAGCGGACATTTGGTCTCCTGAAGAGCCACTTCCGCTGCCTGGACAAGACCGGAGGGTCCCTCCCATATGCCCCTGCGAAAGTGTGCAAGATTATCATCGTCTGCTGCATGCTCCACAACCTGGCAGTGCGGAAGGAGTTGCCTCTCATCCAGGATGACAATGACCAACATCTGCCACCTGTGGAGGATCCTGGCCTGGACCACGATGCCAGTGACGATGATGATGATGATGATGATGGTGATGTCCGCACACAGCTCATCACCAACTTCTTTAGCTGAATGTGAGTATCCTGAGGTGTCATGTCAATGATGTGAGTTGGCATGATGTGTGGGTGGTGCTCTGGTGCTGTTGCAGTGTGTCCATGGGCTACTTGACTGGATGTGTGTTGCGATGTGTGCTAACAGGTGGGCTGTACTCCCCAACAGTGTTGACATGCTAACTTGGTTCTGGGTGGGTATCTTGTAACATGTATTGTGCATGAGTTTTGATGTTCTGTCCTGTACTCCATTGCTTTTGACTGTGTGTCATTTCTGTCCTTCACAGGGTACTTTCAGATTCGTTTGGTCAACTGTGTCCACCGAAGACGTTATTGCACATCCAGGCTGGTAGCTGTTGTGTCCCTACAGGTGATGTGCACCACACCCATGGACTTCCTTCCATCTACAGTTGTTGACTGTGTGCCCGCTGCCAGGTGGGATTACCTTGCATCTGTAGTGGTTACGACATGTTGCAACTGTGTAATAAACCTGTGCTTCACTTTGTGATGTGCGTTGTCTGTGGTCACACATTTGACTGCCATTTGCTTACTGCACCTGTGGGCTACTTGACTACAACTGGGAATGGGTGTGGTGTCTGTGCATTGCACCGTCTTCCCTGGCAACATCAGTGTAGGCAATGAGTCAGATGGCCTAGGTGTGTATGTGTTGTGTAGCCCTGGTGGTGTGTCTCCCTCATGTGTGTCACGTTGCCTGTACTCACATGCCTGTGTTGTCCTTGCTGTTGCAGTTCGCATACACAGTGTAATTTTGCAGTTCATCATCCCCATAACAGCACCCACGTTGGAATCACGACAGAGGCAAGTATGGTGTATTAGTGTGTTTATTGTGATACATTTGTGTTAATAGTGCATAGGATGGGTAGTGTTGTACATAAATCTTGCAATCCGAAGTTCCTAGTTGAATTGAAAGTCCTGGTAGACAGGATCCCCAGTATCGGGCCACAGTTGTCTGACACATTGGTCCAACTTGTACTCCCCATGCAATGTGTGGGAGTAGTGTTGCCGTCAACAGGGTGAACAGTCTGTGCACAAAGGCGAACATCCAGAACAGGTTCAGGCTTCCTGGGAGTTGCGCTTGGCCATCGGCCTCTCACTTTTCCCTCCTCGGACGACCCCTCTTCTTGGGGGGGCCCTCAAGTACAGGCTGCTGCGGTGCAGGGGACTCTCCGCCAGAGTCCTCCTCCCTCCCTGTGGCAGTTGCAGTTTGTTCGGCACCAGATGTTGTTGGCACACAGGGAGGTGTGGACTGGTTGCTGTTCATCTGGCGGAGGCATTGTAAAATGTCCCTGTGCACCGCCGTCATCTCATGCAGTGCATCCCACTTGGACTCCACGCGGGACATGTGTGAGTCCACGCGGGACATGTGTGACTCCACGTGGGACATGTGGGAGTCCAAGCGGGCATGATGGGCAGCCTGCTGCTGTTTCATGTCTCTGAGGAGCCCCACTACCTGGCTGAGCTCTCTGGTGCTGGACTGGTACGCATCAGCTATGCGTACCAGTTGTGGGTCATCATGCACACCAGCAACGTCTGCAAGCAGCGACCTCTGTCTCCCACTCCTCCCACCACCCCTGCTGACATGTGCAGTGTGTGCAGTGGCACGCACAGATAACCCTGGTCCACCTTGGGGTTGGTGGTGGTGGTGGTGTCCATGGCCCCAGGTTGGTCCAGGGTCCCTGTGCTGGTGTTGCTCCTTGTTCTGTCCATGTCGGCAGGGATGGTATCCGTGGTGACAGTCGTTGGAGGGGTGGGTGCAGGGGGTGCAGCTGGTGGTCCTGCTGGTTCTGCAGCTGGTGGTCCTGCTGGTGCTGCATGTTGACTTGCACCGGATGTGCCAGGTTGGTCTTCATTGTCCGAGGAGGACAGAGGCTGTACAACGCCAGTGAGCTCCGCATCCTCTTGAGCCTGGGACTGGGACTCCTCAGCGTCTGCTGCTGTGTCCCCATCATCACCTGTTTTTGGGAGACAAAAACAATGTATGTTATGTTTCTGCAGGCATCAATGGTTGACACACATGACAGTTGTGACTGTGCCTCTGGGTGCGGGCCTGTACATTGCATTGTCCTAAGTCATCACAGTCAGGGGTTGATATTGGTGTGGCACATTGTCCTGCATTATTTGGGCATTTCTATGTATTTTCTGGGGTGTGAACATGGTCTGCATTGGTTGTGTTTGGTTGACAGCCGGACCTCCTTCCCACCCACCCAGCCAGTCAGTTATCCCACCATGGAACGTGCTTGCGTTGCAGGGAGTGTAAGTTGTCTCTCAGGATGTCACTCAGTGGTGTCCTGCTGTTTGTTGGTGCACATTTGCCAGCAGGGCCTTGTGCTCCCCACAGCAGTAGCCAGTGTCAGACATCTTGTGAGTCCTTCTCCACTCCCTGTGATGTGAGCATGGTTCAGGGTGGTGTTGATGGGACAGTTGTGGGGGTGACCAATATCAGTGACTACGACTCCCATCATGCTATTGCCTCCACCCCCCTTCCCAGCATGCCCATGCTTCCTTCCTTTTGACTCTGCTTCCCTGTGGGGTGTGCTGGCTGTGCTGACAGGATGGCTGGGAGTGTTGTCCTGGCAGTTGTTTGGCTAGAGGTCCCAAGAGTGTCCCTGTGCTTCACACAACATAACCCAGGGTGGTGGTTCTTTGTGGGATCTTGTGTTAGGATGGGGGCATTGCATTCTACCAGGTGGGTTCTGTGGAGTTTGTGTTGGGGTGTGTGTGAGGGGAGGTGCTTGTGACTATGGTCAGTGCTGCAAGTCCTCCTTCCCACCCAGCTAGCCAGATATCCCACCATGGAACGTGCTTGCATTGCAGGGAGTGTAAGTTGTCTCTCAGGATGTCACTCAGTGGTGTCCTGCTGTTTGTTGGTGCACATTTGCCAGCAGGGCCTTGTGCTCCCCACAGCAGTAGCCAGTGTCAGACATCTTGTGAGTCCTTCTCCACTCCCTGTGATGTGAGCATGGTTCAGGGTGGTGTTGATGGGACAGTTGTGGGGGTGACCAATATCAGTGACTACGACTCCCATCATGCTATTGCCTCCACCCCCCTTCCCAGCATGCCCATGCTTCCTTCCTTTTGACTCTGCTTCCCTGTGGGGTGTGCTGGCTGTGCTGACAGGATGGCTGGGAGTGTTGTCCTGGCAGTTGTTTGGCTAGAGGTCCCAAGAGTGTCCCTGTGCTTCACACAACATAACCCAGGGTGGTGGTTCTTTGTGGGATCTTGTGTTAGGATGGGGGGCATTGCATTCTACCAGGTGGGTTCTGTGGAGTTTGTGTTGGGGTGTGTGTGAGGGGAGGTGCTTGTGACTATGGTCAGTGCTGCAAGTCCTCCTTCCCACCCAGCTAGCCAGATATCCCACCATGGAACGTGCTTGCATTGCAGGGAGTGTAAGTTGTTTCTCAGGATGTCACTCAGTGGTGTCCTGCTGTTTGTTGGTGCACAGTTGGCAGCAGGGCCTTGTGCTCCCCACAGCAGTAGCCAGTGTCAGCCATCTTGTGAGTCCTTCTCCACTCCCTGTGATGTGAGCATGGTTCAGGGTGGTGTTGATGGGACAGTTGTGGGGGTGACCAATATCAGTGACTACGACTCCCATCATGCTATTGCCTCCACCCCCTTCCCAGCATGCCCATGCTTCCTTCCTTTTGACTCTGCTTCCCTGTGGGGTGGGCTGGCTGTGCTGACAGGATGGCTGGGAGTGTTGTCCTGGCAGTTGTTTGGCTAGAGGTCCCAAGAGTGTCCCTGTGCTTCACACAACATAACCCAGGGTGGTGGTTCTTTGTGGGATCTTGTGTTAGGATGGGGGCATTGCATTCTACCAGGTGGGTTCTGTGGAGTTTGTGTTGGGGTGTGTGTGAGGGGAGGTGCTTGTGACTATGGTCAGTGCTGCAAGTCCCCCTTCCCACCCAGCTAGCCAGATATTCCACCATGGAACGTGCTTGCATTGCAGGGAGTGTAAGTTGTCTCTCAGGATGTCAGTCAGTGGTGTCCTGCTGTTTGTTGGTGCACAGTTGGCAGCAGGGCCTTGTGCTCCCCACAGCAGTAGCCAGTGTCAGCCATCTTGTGAGTCCTTCTCCACTCCCTGTGATGTGAGCATGGTTCAGGGTGGTGTTGATGGGACAGTTGTGGGGGGCAATATGTGTGACTGCGACTCTCATGATGCTATTGGCTACACTGACTTGGCCAGCATACACAGAATTCCTTCCTATGAGTGGTCTTCACTGTGTGTTGGTGTTGTTGTGGTGGATACATGTGTGGATGTGTTTGTTAGTTCTATTTGTGCCACTGCCTAGCTGTAGTTGTAGTTGTGTTTGTACATGTGTTGGCACAGTTGGATGTGACTTTTTTGATGGCATGTGTTGTGTTTATCTGACTGATACACATTTTGGGATGATTCTGTTCTGGTTGCTGTGTAATTGCTATGAGTGCATGGTTTGACTCTCCCCTTGACAGTGATGTGTGTGTTTTGTGGCAGTATATTGTGTACATTTGTTGTGTACTCACCAGGCTCTGGGATGTCCTCTAGTCCATAGACGCTCACTGGCGGAAGGATGTCCCGCACCTTCTCCTCCCAGGGCCTGAGGTATACTGGCTTGGCAGGAGGGCCACTGCCGGTGTATTGGCTGTTGATGTAGTCTTTCTTCAGCAGGTCCCGTACCCTCCTGCGCACGTCATACCACCTGTTCTGGATGTCGCTCTTTGTGCGCCGACATGGTGATTGTGCGTTCACCCTGTTGATGATCCTCTCCCACATCTTGGTTTTCTGGGAGATGGGGGTCTGTTGGACCAGTGTGCCAAACAGCTGTGGCTCCACCCTGAGGATCTCGTCTACCATGACTTCCAATTCACTATCTAGGAACTTGGGATTCTTCTTGGGGGGCATGGTGATGGGTGGTGATGGTGAGTGATGTGTGTGTTGGTGTGCAGGTGAGGGTGTGTGAGTGTGTGTTTTGCTGGGTGTATGTGAGGTAGGTATTTGTTGGTGTGCTGATGGTGTGTGGCTTGTGTGAGGGATGAGCTGTGGGTGTGTGGTTGCTTTCTCTTGGGTGCTGGCAGTGGAATGGCATTTGCAAAGGCTCATGGTTGTGATTTGTGTCCTTTATATAGGTGGAGTTGTGGGTGTGTCTTTGTTCTCTGTCCCCACCCCCCAGTATTTATTGGCTTGGAAATTGCTTGTTTGGCCTTTTTTTGGGTGATTTTTCCTTTGTGCTGTTTGTGTATGTTGGAAACGTTCTTGTGACCGAGTCGGACCCTGCATTTGTCTCGTACGGTGTTCTCCGTTTCGTTTGCGCTGTGTTTGTGCAGTTTTCTATGCTGCGTACGCGTCGGTCGCGGTGTTTTGTGTTGCTTCGGCTCGGTTTTGTATGCGTGTCGGTCGTACGGCTTGGCCTCCGTCCGACTCGCTCGTGGTTTTCGCGCCTTGCATCGTACTTTGCGGTTTGGAGTTCGCGTGTACGTTTCGGTCGGATTTGTTCCGGGTGCGTGTCGGTCGGTTGGATTCGCGTGTTTTCCGGCCGGATTGCTGTTTTCCGTGCGGCTCGGTCGGTCAACTTGGTTTCGGTACGTGTCGGTCGGATTTTTCACGCCTTGCATCGTACTTGGCGTGTCGTGCGCCACGGGTACGTGTCGGTCGGTATTATTTCCGGATCCGAGTCGGTCGGTGCTTTTTCCGGCCCGAATCGGAATCGACCCCTAAGTCCTGTAGTCTGATTATAGAGGGTAAAAAGCTGGAAAGGGTTAGCTCCTTCCCGTATCTAGGCCTGGATTTTGATGAAGGTTGCACGTGGCATACCTGCATAAATAATAGAATAACAAGATTTACACGCGCAGTTGGTACTACTTATTCGCTTGCAATGTCTATAGGTAAAAAGCACATAGCCCCAATTTTAGAGATTTATAAGCGTAAATGTATTCCGATTTTAACATATGGTATGGGGATCTGGGGATGCAGGGACGTACTTGCCATGCAGCTGGAGGAGATTAGATTTTGCCGTAGAGTTTTAGGAGTGCCCCCTTCCTCGCCACATTTTCCCCTCCATTTGGAGCTGGGTCTCGAGTATGTCCAAGATACCATAAAGGCTGCACCACTAGCTACCTGGTGTTCCATTTGGACAAATGAAGAAGCTGATTTTAATCGGGCAATTATTAGAGATTGTTTAAACTGTACTCGAGGCCTTTGCATCCCTTGGCTCCAATACATTAAAACTTGTCTTACGGAACTTGGGTGTTCTTCTTTGTTTGAACACCCAGAACTAATTGGTAAAGGGGACCGACAGAGGGTTTTGGCGAGCTTCCGAAAACATAAAGAATCGTCTAGGGAATTGTTTGAAGTAGCCAAACCCCCTGTCAGGGATTATTGTCTTATACAAGTTCCTCCCTACATTGCCCCGTATCTTTTATATGTAAATAATGTGCATGAAAGGAATTTGTTGTCTAGATTCAGGCTGGGGTCTTTTCGTTGGTTGATATGTTTCCCCCTGGGTCAGTATTCTTCGGAATCTATTACTATTTGCCCTTGTGATGAACACTCGAGTCAAACCATTTTACATTTTGTATTTTTTTGTCAATTTTATCTTCCATTTACCAGGACATTTTTAATACCTCTTCTACGCAGACACAAATTTTCAAAGTGCAAAGCGGCGTTGTACTTTTTGCAGCAACTCAATGATCGTGATGTCTGTTTTGACGTTGGGAGTTTTTTGAAGTGTATTCTAGCAAAGAGAAGGAGCATGTTGTTTTAATTTTAGTGTATTTTACCATTTTTTGTATGGATTGTATTAGTATTCCTGCTAAATTGCTTACCCCTGCTGCTAACTCCTCTATAGGACTGATTTTATTATTCAAGTATTTTTGGATAACATTTGCTGATATTGATGGTTACAGTCGATCTTTTTGCACTATTGGATAATACCTGCTGCTACCTATGAACCCAAATGCTTTGCATTGCCACTTTAGTCCCGAGAAAATAGTACTGTATTTTGTTTGCTGATGTATTCTTTTTAAACAGAAAATGAGTTTGTATTTGCTGAGATAAGTTTGATTTTATATGATGTTTTTATCCATGTGTATCTTTCATGTCCTCTCTTTGGAAGGACGAATAAAGAAAGAATTGAATTGAATTGAATTGACTGCCATAATGTATTTTTTGTTGCCAATGACACAGTGGAGGTGACGAACAGTTGTTGATGGTGTTCTGTCACCTCCGTTATCAGGATCCGGTTTTCCTGCGGACTGAACTTTGTCTTCCTCTTCTTCTTGTCCTTGCCCTTCCCTGACCCCGAGGTCCCAGGATGGTCCTCTGGGGGGCTTGTGGGGTTCTGGCTCTCCTCCGTACTTGCTCCGGCAATGGTCATTGTGCTTCGCTGTTGTCTGGCATTTGTTTGTCTGATTTTTTTCTGCTTTTATGGTGGTTGTTCCCGTCTGACGCGTGTGGATTGCAGGCCTGTAGCTGGGTTTCGCTGATTTTCGGATCGTGATTGGCTTCATCGCAGCTTTTTTTGCGTTGGTGTTTCGCATTTTTGCGGCGTGGCGTTGATTCTAACGTGGTCAGTTGGCGCGTTATCTGGGGAGTATCGCATGGGGCCACAGTGTTGTGAATACTTGGTTAACAAGGCGTTGATTTCCCGCGATGGACTGCGATATGCAAAGTTGCGTTAAGCTAAATTTGCGGTGGTTATCACACGTTCTTGAGAATATGCCCCATAGAATGATGTTAAAATGGCCTGTTAGTCTTCCTTCTAGCAAAGGTACTTTTTCAAAGTTCTTTTTAATGGTGCGTGTTTGTATATACATAATATATTTTGTACAAAGTGGGCTGAATAATTATTCCTTTCTAAAGAAAATCTAATGAAGGATTTAAATTAAAGGTAACAAAAGGATTGCATAAAAAAGAGTTGCGTAAGTCTTCTCTTACGACAAAATTCTTCAAAGAAAGGAAAAGATCCGTATTCCAGTAGTAGATACCTGCCATCGAGAATAATTTACTAAGCAAGATCAGGAACACCTTACATCTTTCCAGGTGCAATAGCAACAAAACACAAAAATGGCTCTGTTGCAATTCGAATACTGAAAACAATAGAGCTATAGATGTCGAATAGAAATTTCTGGTCTCATAAATTGAAATGAAGTCTCCTGTCGTATGAGATTTATCAGTCAATCACACGTAGGTGAGAAAATGTAGTTTTAATATCTAGTACTAAAAAGCACTCTGGGCAGATTTACAAGAAAGTGACTCAGTGCCGAACGCAAGCCATTTGGCTGCGCCGCACTGAGTCACTTTCAAAGCACAGGGATGCGACATATTTACAACAATATGTTGCATCTCTGTGCTTCCTCCTGCGCTGGCGCACAAACTGCTGCCATGCGCCGGCGCAGTCACCCTTGCACCATGGTGCAAGAATGCCTGCGTCGTGGGGAGATTGTTTTTGTGCAGGAAGGGGCACCTTCCTGCACAAAACAATCACTACAGTCATTTTCCTCTTTCAATGCGTGCTGTAGAATGCAGCACGCATTTAAAGAGGAAAAAACGAGGAGAAATGAAAACATTTCTCCTTGTTGCGCCTCCCTACGCCTCCCCAGGGAGGCGTAGCATTCACACGCATTTCCAGATTTACGATTCCTCGTAAATCTGGAAATGTGTCTGGTTCTATGGGTGTTGCGTGGGAACACCCACAGCACACCCATGGAACGCCCCTTTCACGCAAAATGCTGCGTGTAAAGGGGCCATATTTACAAGGACAGGAAAAGCCACGCAGGGTGGCTTTTCCTGCCCTTGTAAATATGGAGCAGTAAAATACGCCACCAGTACATCACAAAAAGTGACATACTGGTGGCGCAGGGGGCTTGTAAATCTGCCCCATGATATTTATCAGCTTTTGATATTTTTCTCAGAAAATGCCCACCCTTAGATTAGTGGGGTAGCTGTACTTGTGTACAGTTGCTGGGGTTAGAACTAGGCACATATGTATAGCTTAAGTAAATGTTCCTATAAACCGCCACAAATTCTATTTCTTTTTTCAACAGTTGGAGCTAAAGTCCTGATTCTTTCATTAGTTATAACTATATTCTTAAAACAAATCTATCGTGAAGTCGGGCTTGAAGTTCTAAAAATAGTGAAGACAATTCTCTTTATTATCTAGAGAGGATGTGGCTCCATATATATGATCTTGGCTCTTTGAGAATACCAATAACCACTTTAAGAAAGGTATTTTTAGATTTGTTGGACTTTTTAAGAGTTAATGCTACTTCTACTATAATTTGCACTCATTGTCATTTGGCAATTTTCGTTTTAAAGGGAATATGTCTCGACATACTGCTTATTTTTTACCATTGTCTCATTTCACAACAAGTAACTGGTGAACACTTAAATGAAGTAGACCTTTTAGCATCACAGCTCTAGGGGCATAATCAAAACAAGCATTGGCAAGCCAATAGATTTCGCATTTAAAGGCGAGTGCTGACCTACTGGCTTTGCCAATGGTTATTTGGTTGTTTTATGTGACAGCACACCTTCGCACATCTATCACAACACAATGCAGATGCATAAATATGGCAGTCATACTGAGGTGTTATCTAAAACTTAATAGTGACAAGACTGAGTTGATGCTCCTTGGCAACCCTTCTCTCTTTAAAGCGGATGTAATGTGGCCAGCCTGTTTGGGACCCGTCCCTGCCCCCAAGACACAGATGAAGAGTCTGGGCATCTGGCTTGATCAAGATCTCAGCTTTATGGTCCAGGCACGGACGGTTGTGGCTTCCTGCTATGGCATCCTAAGGATGCTCTGCAAAGTGCTTCCACTTCTCCCCTTTCAGGCAAGAAAGCTTATGGTACAGGCACTCATTCTCTCCCGCTTGGACTACAAGAATGCCCTTTACCTTGGAGCCCCTGGTTCGACCTTCGCAAAACTGCAAACGGTGCAAAACTGCGCAGTGAGGATTCTCGTGGGGGCCTCGACCCGGCAATCTGCAAGACCCGCCTTGAAGTCCCTCCACTGGCTCCCTGTCCGCGAGAGAGTCAACTATAAGGCTATGTGCATCGCCCACAAGATGTTAGCAGGGAATTGACCAGCGATCAACCATTCCATTGTCCAGCCTTACCTGGAGAACAGACGGCTGCGCTCAGACGATTTGCGTCTGGCCATCATGCCCAGGATCAAGAAAGCCAGAAGTGGCGGTCATCTATTCTCTTATAATGCCGCGAGGCTGTGGAACACCCTCCCTCTCCGCCTACGGAGGGAACCCAGCCATCTGGCCTTTCGAAAACTGTTAAAAACTTGGCTCTTCCCCTAAGTGTTGCTAGGATGTCTTCTCGGTTTACTGCCTCAGCGCTGGGATGCCCCTGGGTAGCTACGCGCTTAATAAATGCTGTTTCATTCTTTCATTCATTCATTGTTGTTTGGGGCTCAGCCATCTTTCTGGTCCCCTTGTTGGTGGCCGTCTGAACTTGAATTACCTACTTCCCCAGTGAAGTCAGCAAAGAACCTGGAATTTGTTCTTGATGATAAATTATCTTATAACAACCAGGTAAACACAGTTACCTCTGCTGCCTTTGCTATTTTAAAAATGGCTAAGAAAATACTGCCTTTTATTCCAGTTCACCTTCAGGAGACAGGGATCACTTCACTGGTTGTGTTGCGGATCGATTACTGTCATGGCTATGCATACATGCACACCAACATGTTTTGAAAAAATCACAGAGCCTGCAGAACGCAGCAGCTCGTGTGCTCTGCAGAATCCACAAGTACCAGTCAGTCTCTGAAGAAATTAAGAAATTACACTTGTTTCCAGTTAGGAAGAGGATCACGTTCACAACACTCTGTCTGGTTCATAAGGCACTCCATCCGCAGGGACCTGTTTTCTTGAGAAATAGTTTTTACTGGTTTACACCGGTAAACAGACATAATATCGAAACAAAAATATCGAATGGACAAAATATCGAGTCCAAAATATAGAATGGACATAATATCGAATGGACATAATATAGTCGTTAAAAATATCGAAATTAAGGTAAGTAACATCGATTGTTAAAATATCCAAGTACATAATATAGGCATTAAAAAATATCGAATTTTTAATAATATCGAATTTTTCTAAGTGTATTGTATGTTAGTATATGTGTTAAAAGTGTATATTAGTTGTTGTAATGTTTGTTTAATTTTTTTAAAGTAACAAATTTTATGTTATTAAATTTTTGTGTAATTTAATTCCGTAGCGGGTAGTGGGTTTATAGGGGAATAGGGTGGGAAGTAATTTAATTAAAATTAAGTACATATTAATAAATATTAATTGGTATTGATAATTAATTTATTGTTAATTATTAATTGGTAATTAAATTTGATTAATTAGTAATTTTTTTTTAAATTGATTAATTGGTAATTATGTTAATTCTATTAATTAAATAGTTGTAGCGGGATGTGGGTTTATAGGGGAATAGGGTGGGAAGTAATTTAATTGAAATTAAGTACATATTAATAAATATTAATTGGTATTGATAATTAATGTATTGTTAATTAATTATTAATTGGTAATTAAATTTTATTAATTAATTTTTTTTAATTGGTAATTATGTTAATTCTATTAATTAAATAGTTGTAGCGGGATGTGGGTTTACAGGGGAATAGGGTGGGAAGTAATTTAATTGAAATTAAGTACATATTAATTAATATTAATTGGTATTGATAATTAATTGTTAATTAATTATTAATTGGTAAATAAATTTTATTAATTGGTAATTATTATTTTTAAATTGATTTATTGGTAATTATGTTATTTCTATTAATTAAATATTTGTAGCGGGATGTGGGTTTATACGGGAATGTGGGAGGAAGTAATTTAATTGTAATTAGTTCATTATAGAAAATACTTTTTGTATTGATACTTAATTTACTGGTAATTAAATATTAATTGGTATTTATTTAAATATTTATACAAATCTGGTAAGGATTATTAATTGGTTGTTAATGATTTATTAATAGGTAATTAATTTTTAATAAATAATATGTATTGTATTTATAATAAATTAATTATTAAGCATTTTGTAATTAGTGTTATTAATAATATTTATTAGTATTGATAATTAATTATTTTTTAGTAAAATATTAAAATATTACTTTCCCTACTGTTGCACTCACTGGAGTGGGAATAGTAATTTTAACCCTCCCGCTATCCTACCCTGTCCCTACTGTTGCACTCTCTGGAGTGGAAATAGTAATTATTACCCCTACGCTATCCAACGCTTTCCCTACTGTTGCACTCACTGGAGTGGGAATAGTAATTTTAACACTCCCGCTATCCAACCATTTCCCTACTGTTGCACTGTCTGGCGTGGGAATAGTAATTTTTACCCCTACGCTATCCAACACTTTCCCTACTGTTGCATTCACTGGAGTGGGAATAGTAATTTTAACCCTCCCACTATCCAACCATTTCCCTACTGTTGCACTCTCTGGAGTGGGAATAGTAATTTTTACTCCTACGCTATCCAACGCTTTCCCTACTGTTGCACTCACTGGAGTGGGAATAGTAATTTTTACCCTCCCGCTATCCAACACTTTCCCTACTGTTGCACTCTCTGGAGTGGGAATAGTAATTTTTACCCCTACGCTATCCAACGCTTTCCCTACTGTTGCACTCTCTGGAGTGGGAATAGTAATTTTTACCCCTACGCTATCCAACACTTTCCCTAATGTTGCACTCACTGGAGTGGGAATAGTAATTTTTACCCTCCCGCTATCCAACGCATTCCCTACTGTTGCACTCTCTGGAGTGGGAATAGTATTTTTTACCTCTACGCTATCCAACGCTTTCCCTACTGTCGCACTCTTTGGAGTGGGAATAGTAAATTTTACCCTCCCCTATCCTACGCTAAAAGTAGTGATTATTATTACGTTAATATATGTATGTATTAAAAAATAAAAAAGTATGTATATTTTTTTTTACTTAAAATAATTATTTATTAATTTTATAGTAATTTAACTAATTTTAAGTATGTTTTACTTTATTTTATTTATTATTTCATTAATTTTACATTACTTTTAACAGATTTATAAAATTCGATATTTTGACTAACTATATTTTTAACGACGATATTTTGGATTCGATATTTTTGTACTTACCTGTTTGGAGATAGGGAGTCGATATTTTGACAGTCGATATTTTGTCCACGATATTTTGTCTACTCGATATTTGTGAGATCGATATTTTGTCAGTGATCCGTTTACACCATGCAGGCCACTATGCTTGGCCTCGACCATCCTGGTGGTTGTCCCTAGAACTGGGGAGGCAGAGGTTTTGTAGTTGGGGCCTACAAGGCCTGGAATTCCCTGCCTCTGTATCTCAGAGAAATATCCAATCTTCTGGCTTTCAGAAAGTCCTTGAAGACGTGGCTGTTCTCTGCTGGCTAACTCTGGCCGGGGTTCCATACTGATTTGTAGTTCAACTAGCGCCAAGATGCCTTTTTTGGCATTTGAGCGCTTTACAAGCATATTTAACATAACATAACAATGTGAAAATGAGTCATTGGGTAGCTGTTCTTGGAAAGTACATGAGGAACTAAGCCAAGACAATAGTTTGCCTGACTATCAAGTAATTCTCTCCTAGTGGAGTGTCTGGCTGTCACGTACAAGGCAATGCTGAAGATGCATTTCCTCCATGCTGGACCGAAATAAGAACTGGTTTGGCATGCTTGATGGTGTGATGACGTGCTATACGGACATGAAGTCACAATTTAAGATAGTGGGATGTGGATGTCGAGGTGGGCACTTGAATGTGAATATTGCCATGCTGAGAGAATCAGCAGTGTCAAGTTACAGTGATGAGATATATAGTTTCATGCCGGTACTCGTGCATCTATTGCTCTTAGGTAATCATATGCTATTGCATAGCTTGTGTGTTCGATATATAAACCATAAACATACAAACCTATTTAAACTATTGTATAAAAACAAAACCGTATTCTTCATCTACGAATATAAGTATACAATAACTTTATAATAAAAACATGTGAAATCTCATATTCTTTCAAGACGTACTCAAAAAAAGGTATCCAACAGGGGATGTTTAGCCCAGTAAAATCACAAATTTTGCCCATAGTTTGTTCATTGTTAATTGTACATAGCCACAAATCAGACTAACAAATGAATAAAACAATTATTCTATCAACAACAATTGTGTTATTAGATTTCCCATTACCTTTTCAGCCTTTTTTCAATCATCCTTCAGTGCTCTTGGTAACATTATGTCTCTTTGCACCAATTGTGTTCTAAGTAATGAACTATCTCAAATTTCCACGACTATATTTTTCTCAAAAGAATTGTCATTAGATTTCTAGATAGTTTGACTCATTTGATCTAGAATTCTCATTTTGGTTTGCTTGTCGTCATCCTAATATTGTCTCAATTTAAGGAGTAAGTAATCTTGTAGAATAAATTATCACTATTACAGTTCCAGAATGATTTTGTATCCAGTTCGTTTGAAGACCCACATCAAGTTCTTTACTGTGAGCTATGTTGTTGAACATATAATGCCAGATTATTGCGAGAAAAACACCAAAGAATGGACAGCCATCAAACTGCCTTCACCCTAACTCATTGAAAGATAAGTATGGAGGTAGCTAAACAACAACATCTCAGTACAGAAAATGAGTTTTACATAGTGAACAGCTGAAAGAAGATCCTTAATCCAGAAAATGGAAAATAACAGAAACACGAAAGTGCGCACATACTGACCAATAGATAAACAAGGACACATTAGAATGGTTTAAAAAAATCAAGCTATCAAAAGCATAACCCAGACTGCATACCTGCACGGAGATGGCCAACACATTTACAACCTAAAAAGTGTGCAAGTTCACTACTGTAAGCCCAATGTCATTTAAGCAAAATGCAAAGCATATGTCCCTGTGCATGACTATCGGTGAACAACTGGTGAGCCCACATACAGGAGCTTAGCTAGCACAACCAACAGCAATACAATTAAAGCAATAATAGCTAAACCTAATAATTTGAAGAGGGAACCATGCAGGGGGTGGTGGTGGTGGGGGGGGGGGATTAAACCATGCTTTCCTGAAAATGATACATTGAAAAAAAGGCAGAATCCATTCATCTTACAGTAAGGAAAAGGGGTAGAGAAACTATGCTAATCAGACATTTGCTTCTTATCTATTTGACTTAAATCAATCATTTGTGACTAATGACCTTTCAAACTGGTGGGTCTTAGGTCACACTCTGGCTTTTGCTAAGGAAATAAAGCAAGTGATCCCCACTCCGCCAAGGAGGATTTGGGGAGTTCTTTCCCTGGGAAATGTTTGAAGACATCATGTAAAAATGGTTCATTTTGCAGCACAGTTCATCAGAAATTGGCAAAAAACATGTCATACGCTAGCTCTCAAAATCATTTATTTTGGGCTTTGCAACCAGGTCCTCTCATGTGATATTGGAGACTCCCCCCCTACTTTCAAGAACCTCTAGCATTGCATTGTATCATAGGTATTTATTGTAGCACTGCTCTGCAACCTAACCCATTTTACTGCATTATATTTACACTACACAACCGCACTGCACTGTTTTTGACCACATTGAACTACACTAACAAACTCTTATGATCTACACCCTATAGAACCTAAACCAAACATTTTGCATTGAATCCTGGGGACAGTGACTCAACACAAGGCAAGGTGCAACTGCAACAAATGATGGACGGAATGCTGAGGACCCAGCACACTGCACTGTCTTTCATGAACAATAATCTATCACAGGCCCTTGCCCCCTTGGGGCAGAAATTCACTACAATGTACTGCATTCCAGGAAACACTATTTTACCATACACCATCCCATAAAGATATCTCTCATCACACTGCACCCAGGGGCTGACAAATTGTAAAAAATACACCATATGGATATCCACATCCCACGTTGCATGATCAGGCCTCAGACATGCCCAAAGAAGTGCACTATAAGAACATTAAACCTACCATCCTTCCCTGCTGTTAGCTTGCTTCCACAACCTAGCCATCTGGCGTCTGAAGGCCAGCATGTAGTTCACTACACGCTTAGGAGTCTTCCTGGGGGGCTTGCTCCCACCCTTCCTTCATTAGACTCAGAGGTCCTCTAACAGGGTGCCCGTACAGAAGCTTAAGCAGGCTGAAGCCCACTCCATTCTGTGCTACCCCCATGTAGACAAACAACAGGAATGGTAAGAGAATGTCCCACGTATTCCTCATGGCCTCCAGTAGGCCTCTAGTAATGTCTTTCAGAGTCATGTTGTATCTCTCAACAAGCCCATTGGTTTGTGGATGGTCAGAGTGGAGAACTTATAGGTTACTCCACATTCCTTCCATATTGACTGCATATAAGCTGACATGAAGTTTGTGTCCCTGTCAGATACAACTTCCTTGTGGAAACCCACTCGGGTAAAAATTCCCATTAGGGCCTTTGCCACTGCAGGTGCAGTCATGGTCCTCAGAGAGATTGCCTCTGGGTACCTAGTGGCATGATCCACCGGAACCAGGATGAACCTGTTGTCTGAAGCAGTTTTCGGATCCATAGACCCCACAATGTTGATGCCCACCCCCTTAAAGGGTGTTCCAATGACTGGAAGTGGGTTAAGGGGGGTTTTAAGATTTTGCCCTGTCTTCCCACTACATTTGCAGGTTACACTGGTCCTGCAGAATGCTTCTGAGAATGTCCTGATCTTGGACCAAAAGTAGTGTGGGACAAGCCATGTAAAGGTCTTGTCCTGGCCCAAGTGTCCTGCCAGGGGAATCTCATGCACCAGTTCCAGTAGGAAAGCCCTGTAGTACTGGCGAGCACCAGGGCCCTTGCTGTCCCATGCACAGGAGCATTAGGCTCACTGTAAATGAGGTTGTCCTCTCCGTACATTTGATAACTCCCAGAGACATAACCTGCTGCTTGGGCTTCAGCCTGTTTCTTCATGCCTTCGGGGGTTGTATACTCCCTCTGTCCCCCACAGAGCTCCTCTTTTATGGGTACTCCCGCAACATGCCATCCGGCAAGTGTAGGCAGGTCACCAAGGGAAGCAGTGCCCTCCTCAGTGGGTCCAGGGCGGCCACCACATGTGCCCCGTCCACCTCAAAGGGAAGACACCCAGGGGCTGGTTTACCTTGCCTTCTGCCTTTCCCCTTTTTAGGAGCTGACTGGGAAGCCAAGGACCTTGTTGTTGCACAGATCCAATCAGGTAATCCCAACATCTCCACATGAGCCTTGTGCTCCACCTCTTTCCAGATAGTGTGCTCAAGGTCATTAGCCAACAAACAGTCGACAGGCATGGCAGAGCTTCCAGCAACTTTTAGAAGACTTGTGAACCCCCGCCATTCAAATGGAACCAGGGCCACAGGAGAGTAACCCTCTACATTGTCAGCCACCACAACCTGGTGGAATGACCTGCTCTGGGGAAACCAGCTGACTCCTTACCATAGTCATACTGGCTCCTCTATACATCAGAGCCTCAACACTGTCCATTGATGGTGACCCATTGCCTATACTTTGTAGTATTTGAGGGCACATGGATCTTAGGACTCATCTCACCGTCATCCAGCGACACTAGGGTAACCTCACTAAACTCCCCTCATTAACTGGGACAAACTGTTCCCCTAGCATTATGCTTGCCACCACTGGGTTAATTTCTCCAATGAGAGGTGGTGCTTTTTTTGTACACTTGGGATCCCCTTTGTAGTGTCCATACTCATAGCACTCATGGCTCTTAACCGGCTTGAGCTGCTGACCAGTTTTCTTCTGGGGGCCAGATTGGGAATGAGAGCCAGACCCTTTCAACTGTGAGTTGTTTTGAGGGCCTTTGAAGAACTCTGTCTTTTTATCTCCCCCTCTTCTTTTGTTGGGAACCCTGACCACCCTTTTGGGAGTCCCCCCAGATGCCTTCTTGGACACTCTGGTGCGGACCCAGATGTCTGCCTCGTCAGCAAGTTTCCTGGGGCCAGTTAACTTGCTATCAACCAGGTGTTGTTACAGCTTTGGAAGACAAATATTAAGCATGCGCTCCTTCAAAATCATGTTGTACAGCCCTGAATAATCATCAACCTTGCTTCTCCTCTCCCAGTCCTTCAGTGCCTTGCTGGCATAAACCAAGAAATCCACCCATATCTGTGAAGAGATCTTGTGGATGCCCTGAACCTGAGCCTATACCTCTCATGGGTCAGTCCAAACTTACTAACTAGTATGTCCTCCATTGCAGTCTAGCATGTCTGGTCCTCTACTTCTGGTGTAAGGAGTAGTGTCCCTCCCAACTGTGTGCATATACCTCCACAAACTACCAACCCAGAACTCTTCTGGGTCCTTGTGTACTCTCAGAGCCTCTTCACAGGTTGCAAACAATTTATCTATATCACCCCCTACCACATAACTGGGCACCAATTCCTTTGGATCCTGACCTTGGATTCACCAGCGGCCACTGTAAGTATGCTGCCACCATTGCTGTTGCTGGAGCCCACTTGTAGGTCTCTTATGTAGAGCTCTCTGAGGTTGAGCTCATGTGTACATTTACTTTCCTCCAGGGCCAGCCTCCTTTCTTCACTAGCCTTCTCGAACTTGACAAACTCTAACTTTAATTGTCTTTACTCCCTCCTGTCTGCCAGCTCCTCTGGGGGCAGGCTGTTTGAGGAGACACTGCTCCCCGCTCTGGCAACCACTACTGCTCCTGGCAAGTTGTTGGCCCCTTCCACTGACAGTTCCAGAGCCGCTTCAGACTCCAGATTCAGGTCACCCTCCTCCTCAGGGATCTCCTACTCCTCCTCTGGGATGTCATCCCCTGCATCCTGAGTCTTTGCACAGGCTCTGAAAGCTTTCTGTAGCTGCATCTTCCTGGTGAAGCTCCTTGTAGAAACATGGAAGTCCTTGCAGAAATCTTTCAGCTGCTGCACAGTGTAGTATTCTAACTTGGCCTGCTCAAACACAGTTCCTGCAGATGCAGTTGTGGCTTCTCCAGAGAGAGGCATAATTTAGCATTACATACAAAAAGGCCAATCGCAGAGAATTGAAAAAGGCTTGAATTGATCTTAGGTATAGAGTTGTAGTGAACATTGAATTACTATATGGTATTGCACAAACACAAGTCTTATCCTCATTGCTGATCGCCAATGTTAGAAATTGGGTCTCTAGTTGGCAGAGGTTTGTACCCTGTCCAAGTAGGTTCCACAATCCTAGTCAGGGTAAGCTAGATTCACACTTTAAATTAACCATGGCTCACCCTCTGGTAGCTTGGCACAGAGCAGGCAGGCTTAACTTAAGAGGCAATGTGTAAAGTATTTGTGCAACACACACACACACACAGTAACACAATGAAAACACCACAAAATGATTCTGTTTACATAAATAGAGAATATTTATCTGAGTAAAACAATACCAAAACAACAAAAATCCAATCAGTAGAAGTTGAGATATGAATTTTTAAAGAATAAACGCAAAAATAGTGTATAGAAGTCACTAGCGGTCAAAAGGGTACTTGAGGTCGCGAGGGACCGGTACAAAGCCAAAGTTCGGGCCGACAGCAACTGAGAGCAGGCAAGTCCAGCTGAAAAAGTACCTTGGATGGACCAAGCGCGTTGGTTCCAATTCACGCAGTGGGTTCCCACGTCATCGTCGAGCTACATAGAAATGAAGGCAATGCGTCATTGTTGAGCCGCGCAGAGCATCGTCGTCAGGACGTGCAGGCTGTGGGACTGCAGTCGTCGAACAGCCTCTTCGTCAGCGGTGAAGTGCGATGTGTCGGTTCGGACCAGTGCAGTAGTGACGACGCTTCGGCTTTGTAGCAAAGCAGCTGCAAACCTCACTTCTGAGGCCAAGGACTGGAGGGGGCACCTCAGGCAAGGGTAGGTCTCACAGATGGCAGAGTCCAGCAGCACCATCAAGATTGCAGGAAGTCTTTTGTGTCCCTGAGACTTCAGAAAACAGGAGGCAAACCAGCAAGCCCTTGGAATCACTGTGGGTTCAAATGAGATGGGTTCAGTCCTTGTCCTCAGCAGGGCAGTGATCAGTGGGCAGCAAGGCAGCTCAGCAAAGCAGAGAAGCAGTTCCTCAGAAGAGTCAGTCAATGCAAAGTGGCAATTCTTACAGTACAGCAGTCTTTACTCCAGAAGAGTTCTTTCCAGGTCCAGTAGTTTATCGATTTGGTAGGGTCAGAGCCTAGCACAAAAAATCAATGCTTTGTGTGTGGACAGGGCACTACGTATTGAAGTGTAAGTGTCAGCCCTCCCTGCCCAGGAAGACCCATCAGTATGCAGAGGACTGTAGATGAGTGCTCAGAATGCAGATTAGCCTCAGCCTCCTGTGTTTATGGTTGTCTAGAGGGAAAGCACAAAGTTTAGCTGTCACCCAGCCCAGACGTGTATTGGAGACAGGCTGCAAGCAAACAGAGCAAAGATAAGAGGAGAGAAATGCCCACTTTAAAGTGGCATTTCTAAAATAGTAATGTCAAATCCAACTGTACCACTAACGGTGGGTGGTGAACTCTGCTCCGCCAGCGGAGTTTTGCAGAGTTTTGCCAACTCCGCGCTCTGCTGGGAACGCGGAGTTCGGGCAAAAACTCTGACTCCGTGGCGTAGCAGAGTTTGCCTCTGTGGCGCCCACCCAAGGGGTGAGGATTAAAGTGCGAGCACTTACCTGGTCTGGCGTTCTCTGCCATGCCGGGGCTGCCCTCCTCCTCGCTGTGGTCTCCTCGCCGTTCTCGCCGGTGGTAATTTAGCAAACCCCTACGTTGTACGTCTCGCGAGGACTGCGCATGCCACCGGCTTGGACGGCGAGACCACGGCAAGGAGGAGGGCAGCCTGGGCATGGCGGAGAATGCCAGACTAGGTAAGTGTTCACTGCTCGTCGTAGGGTGGAGCGGAGTTCCACAAAGTTTTTAGGCAACTCCGTGGAACTCCACGTAGTGGCACTCCGCCAACTACGCCCACCCTTATTTACCACTAGAGAGGGTTTATAATTACCATTCCAAAGATATGATACATGATTTAGCTACTCCTTTCAGGAATTACAGCTTAAAAGTGCTTTACAGAATTCCCAATGCTAACCTATGAGAGGAGCAGGCCTCACAAAAGTAAAAAATTAATTTGGGTGTTTGTCACTACCAGGACATGTAAAGCTTAAGAGTACATGTACTTCCCTCTAGTTACACAGCACCCTGCCCATAGGGCTGCCTAGGGCCTACCTTAGGGGTGACTTATCTGTAATAAAAGGAGAGTTTAAGTCTTGGCAAGTGGTTTTAAATGCCAAGTCAAAGTGGCAGTAAACTGCACACACAGGCACTGCAATAGCAGGCCTGAGACCGGTTTGAAAGGCTACTGGTGTGGGAGGCCCAATCAGTGCAGCAAGCCCACTAGTAGCTTAAAGGTCCTTGGTATATGGTATATCGCTTTACAAGGGACTTATAAGTAAACTAAAACTGTATACACCAATGTTACTGTGTTTAGGGGAGAAGCACATGCACTTTAGTACTGGATTGCAGTGGTAATGTGCTCAGAGTTCTAAGGCCAACAACAAGATACAGCAAAAAGAGGAGGTAAGCAGGCAAAACGTTTCGGGGAGGACCACCCTAAGGATGACAGGTCTAACACATGCTAACAGATCACATCAGTGTAGCAAATGGATGCAAAATTGCTGAATCAACCCGTTTGACTGGGTAGCAACAATTATGAAGATTCCGACCCATGGTGAACCCCAATTATCTTTCTTTTGGCCCTCTTGTTGTTGGAGCTCTGCTGTGAGTTTTTTCCCTAATGGAGCCTCACCCACTGTATTATTTCGCTAAAATGATTTGGAGCAGTAACTTTCTATGCCTGCCTTTTAAAACACGGTCCAGTGCTGAGCAGCGGCAGTAAGAGACTTTGTGCAGGTCACATATGGCGCTTGTGGGCCCAAACACTTGTGTTCACCTGTGCAAACGATTGTTTGAATCCACTTGGCATCTTTGCACAGATAGCAATGTAGCATATGGAACACTGAATACATGTGTTATGGAAAAGGAATGACTTGTAATTCAATTGAAATCTAGGAAGACTTGTCCTGCATCTTATGGGTAAAAGCTGCAGTACTTAAGGTGTTTTTACACTTTGGATAATGTTTGCCGGACCCATAACATTCGGTTGATATGAAGTAGAAAGGTCAATGATGTGTCTTTTTCCCTTTACCTAACAATTTCTGCATAGCAAACACAGATCCAGAGCTAGTTTTGTTATATATATGTTTGTTTATGTACTTTTAATATTATGCATATTTTCCTGAGCGAGCATTAACGGAATTCATGCTTGATCTACTTGTCCAGTTAATTAATTTGTTGCCCAGCTAGCTACTCAAAGCTCCCACAGACAATATATCTACCCTGGCAGAGAAAGGAGACTGAGCTATTAATTGCCTCTCCATGACAAGCACTGGCAAGATATTCCCATATGGGACAAAGGAAGGACAGGCAGATGTCCTGCTTCTGACACAGCAGCAGAGTTTATTTAAAGCTTGAAAGAAAATGCCAAACCTGGGTGGACAAAGATTGCTTCGGACAGAAGGTCCTTGCCCAATGACCATTCAAGCTGAAATTTTGATTGTTCCCAGAAGGCTATCCAGGGAAGTTGTCAAGACAGTAGAATGCTCCTTGAAATTCTCCTTGAAAGTACCTGTATTGGGTAATGAGGCTCCCAATCTCTCATTTGGGTACAAACTCCCCCCTTCTAGAACTCGCTATCCCCCATTCTCAAACGCATAGCGAAGAACCTTTCCCCGACATCCCTGAGTTGACAGACGATGACTGGGCCGAAGCCATAGCTAGCCCACGGGGGGCGGCGGTCTCTACCAGATATCGCCTGATACAGTTTAAGTACCTACACCGGGCCTATTTTACGTGAGTCCGGCTGTGGAAGATGGGTGTCATTCAGTCCCCTCTGTGTCTACGGTGCGATCGCGCCGAAGGGACCTTCATACACACGGTGTGGAGCTGCGTTGCGCTGCAGCCCTACTGGCGCAGGGTTAGGTCTTGCCTTCAGGAGGTATTGGCGTGGGAACTCCCCTTAGACCCGCGACTCTTTCTCTTACATGCCACAGAGGACATAGGGGGAAATAAATATAAGCAACATTTGCTATTCTTGGCACTAGTGGTCGCTAAACGGGACATAGCGCAGTGTTGGAAGGGAATGTCACTCCCGCCGATTGGTAAATGGAAACGGGAACTCGACACTTGTATGGGGGCGGAGATGGCGGTCTTTGTAGCCCGAGGTTGCCCCAAGAAACACAGGAAGATTTGGACCCGATGGGCCACGTACCATGGCATAGAGCTCCCCCCGTTGCCACCCGAAGACCCGTAAACGTGTTCATGCCTGCTCTCTGCAGTTATGGGATGCCCCCCTATAGGCTGGAAATAGATGCCCATCCAAAGGTGTTATGTGAACCAACCGTGAGATATTGTGATGTCTGCTGTTTTGTATTGTTGATTGTCCTGCATGTTTCGCAGGCGTTTATATATGTACAAAATGAGGATTTAAAGAGCATATGTATACCTCTTTCATCTATTGGTATTATGGGGCTAATCGCTCAGATTTCTCTTGAAAATCAAATAAAATTTGTTATAAAAAAAAAAAATTAATAACTGTATGAAACAAATAAGCTATTAGCAGCAAGGGTCCAAACCAAACACAATAACAGAGACAACTAAGATATCTATATGTGAAAAATAAAATGGAAGGCTTTGAGGGACTCCAATAAAAGAATATTAAAAAACACAGAATGTTTTTTTTTTTTAAAACACAAAAAAGGAGATGGAAGAAGAGGGTAAAAACAGAAAGCAATAGCGAAGGGAAGGTAAAGCAAAAACAATGTAGCATTCCTGGTAATGAAAAACGAGAAGGAAAAACACAATAAATAATATAATTGAAAAACAAAATAGCACAACAGTCGAAACTTCACCGAAAAACGTTCAGAAAGAAAAAGGGAAGTTAAGCATTTTAATTCATACTATTTGGAAGAAAAAAAGTTCAAGGGACAAAAGCACAACGATGATTACAAACAAGAGTAAACATAAAGACAATACTTTAGTTAAACAAATACTTCTTGCTTGACTAACACTTACAAACAGCAAAGTAGAGCAATCGTCATGCTCTGTGGAAATAATCTGTGCTCTTAAAGGGAACATGGAAAGGGGCCTAAAATCACAGCAAAACTGTGCTGCATGCAAGGGACTTTCCTATCTGTGTATACCTTGAATGTTGTCATTCTGCATGAACACCGGCTTTGAACGTTTATTGACAGCATGGGGAGCTTATCAAATACAAATTCTGATCTTGTTAGTAAATGCAGGAATGGAAATAGCTTTCAGTCTGGGATGTATCAGTACAATTAATTAATTACGGAATTTTGGCAGGATTGAATATGACAGAAAGGGCTTGTATTGCAGTCTCCAACTAGACACTTTGGGGCAGATTTACAAGGCCCTTGCGCCACTTTTGCGTCACTTTTAACATGGGAAAAGTGACGCAAAACTGGCACAAGGGCCTTGTAAATCTGCCCCTTTTTTATTTAGCACTCATTATTTTATATTAACACAATAATGCGAGGAGCAACTGGAAAGAGCTATAAAAATAGATGTGCGATACAGGCAGATATAAATCAAACAATCATAAACAATCCAAGTAAACGAAAGACATATTTATATAGTATAACATCCCTGTTATGGAAACTTCTTGTAACACAGACAGGAAAACACAGGACGATTTTGCTGTTTTGTATTATTTCTAAGTATACAGACTTTTAAATAAAGCGGAAGGTTTTTATGGGTACATTGTAAATATCATTTCATCCCCTAGGTTACAACACATTTCCAAATCATTTGAGGAATAATGCATCTGCCAGAGTGATGCTTCATCTAATTGTCATATAAAGTGTTCCAAACAAAGGCCTGAAGACGCACACAAAAGATGAGCAAACATAGATGCGACGATCAAACACAATGGGGATGCTCATGGCACTTGGCATAAGAGATTAGCTGAAAGCTGTCTCATTGCAAAATGAGAAATGTTTTCCTCACATTGAATTTGCAGCCTGGCTAAAACAGAAGGCTATGCAGGAGAAGTGAAAACCGAACCTACTAACCCATCCAGTGCACACTGACTGACGTTGTTTATAATTTTTTTAACATTGCTACATGTGAAAGAGATTATCATAAACAACAAATGGTACTCTAGCAAGGAATAATAATGCTGCAGGTGGAAGGTCTGTCGGTTTAGGACTAGGTGTAGTGTTGTGACTTTTCCTCTTTCTGTACTCTCTCCCTTTCCCCTTGCTGTTCAGCCTGAGCATGTGTGGAATCTTGATGATGCCTTGGAATGTTGGGTGCCTGATCTGAGTCAGTTGGTGATTGCAGGCTGAGCAGCTAGGAGGCTGCTCCTGGTGGGGCGTACATATTGACCTACTTACCTTCTTGGCTATGTACCTAAAGCTTCAGTAACTTGAACCTGAATAAAGTTACTTCTTGGAACCACAACCTGGTCTCTTGTGAACCTTCTACCTTCAACATTTTGGCGACGATCTGGTCTTCAAACCCTGTGTGAATTCAAATTCAATGGACTTACATTACTAGTAACCGTCTTACAGCAACTAAGAAACCTACTAACTCTTCAACTACTTCTAGAAATCCAAGCTTGAACCATCTTCGTGTTATCATCTGGCAGCCCCAGCCCCACCAGTGACCATTTCACACCGGTCAGCCTCAACTCGGGCGTGCCAGTTCTCACTTCTCTCAAGCTTGGTGAGTCTTGCTTTTATTGTTACATCCCTGCCGTGTCATTTCATCGTACTTCCAGTGTGTGCTTACATTACCTACCCAGCCTGGGAGTGTGACTACAGCATCTTCATCCACTATTCCCACAGAGATGCAACTGTCTCAAACCCAGCTGGCATTTGTCATCCATCGTGTCAGATTCTTCTTCATTCAAACCTGAGCGTTTCAACTCCCTGTTCTACAAGTATTTGGATGTTCAACAACGTTCGTTCGTGAGTTTTGTGCAGCCACCTGCTTCAAGAAATTCAAGAAAGTGACAGTGACTTTTAGCTGCTATCATTTCATCCACTTTGCATGAAATGGAAAGCTCTAGTCATGTCACATCGGAGGATTCCGATTCCGGAGATCTGCGTGTGATTCAGTCTGTCTCCGTGTGACTGTCTCGCTGAGTCTCCGTGCCTGCTGTTTGAGAGGAGACCGAGATGGTGAGCAATGTCCACTCTTACATATTTTTTATTAGGGTTTTGATTTCCCTACATTGAGGCCAGTCGCAACTGTCATGTATCATTCAAATCTTGAAAGTGAGCGCGCGCTCTCACCTCTTGCCTGTGACGGTCGTGGCCTTCTTGTCTCTGTCATCCACATTCTTCTGTGCGCAAGCCAGTGGGCGCACGCACACACCGAGAGCCACCCTGCAAGCACGTCTATTGCGTGCCGCCATTTTGTTGTTTGGCAGGAAGAAGTACTTTTCACCATATATTGCACACATGAAGCGCAAGTACCACAG
Source organism: Calotriton arnoldi (assembly GCA_963921515.1). Lineage (NCBI taxonomy): Eukaryota > Metazoa > Chordata > Amphibia > Caudata > Salamandridae > Calotriton > Calotriton arnoldi. The sequence continues at coordinate 166,333 of CAWUFW010015122.1, read as the reverse complement.
AAGGAGATTGTTCTATGACGTTTGGTCTTCAGCCCTTCCCTGCGAGTTGGCAGTCATGACGTTCTGTCTCTTCACTCCGTTTCTTCTTGACCTGCAAGTTTCTGTGCTTTTGCGCTATCCTCTCGTACCAACATCTAAGTGCCAGCCCTTGGCTTCACAGCTCTTGGGAGTCTGCGGGCATTTCTGACTTTTACAAGTGGAACTCGAGCAACACACCTTGTACACGTGACTTGACTCAACAACTGGATCTACAACCCGGGTGAGAGTTCGCTCACCGGTGTGTTTTTTTTGTTTTTATTTACCAATCTTTACTAGTGTTATTATTGATCTATTGCGTATTTTATATCTTGCGTTGCTGCAGTCCTTAATCCATTTGCATTGCATTGTGTGGTTTGCCTTATCTCTGTGCTATGGGCGTGTGTACCCTTTACAATTCTTAGTGGGAGGTTACGTAAACGTCTGATGGGTGAGTGTATCTATGTACTCCGCTTGTGGGTGAGTGTATCCCAGTTAATGTTTTTGCTTGGCGGGTGAGTGTATCCCGGTACTTCGCTTGTGGGTGAGTGTATCCCAGTTCATGTTTTTTCGCTTGGCGGATGAGTGTATCCCGGTACTTCGCTTGTGGGTGAGTGTATCCCAGTTCATGTTTTTGCTTGACGGGTGAGTGTATCCCTGTACTTCGCTTGTGGGTGAGTGTATCCCGTATTTTGTCTGACGTTTGCGGGTATGCATTCTTTGCGCCATTCTGTTTTTACGTATCTTTCATTGTTAACCACGTACGTACAATTTTTCTATGATCCGTCTTTTGTGTCCTGCCATGCTTACAGTGCTGGTTCACTGTGCGCCATACGGCGGATTTGATTCACAGATCGTAGGGGTGCCGGAGACGTCTGGTGTACAAGTCTTGTAAGTGTTGTATGCTTCCTGAGACTGTTGTCCTTTCAGGTGCCTGGTATACTGTTTTTACTTTGTTTTGCTTTTCCACTCCTTTGTCAGAAAAGGGGATGGTGTGTGTGTGCCTTCCTATGCCACAATTTATTGCTATATTGCATTGCATTTATGTCTTCTTTTATTGCATTAGTTTGTATCATCTTTTACTCCTGTTCCATTTCTTAATGATATTATCTTACTGCGTTACATCGTCCATATGCCATTTTATTCTTGCTATCATTTTATTGCATTTTGGACTATTTCTCAATCTATCTCCTATTGCACGTATTTGCTCTAGTGATGTATTTACTTCTTGGTATATCTTCTTGCTTTGTTTTGTTTTTCAGAGTAAAGAAAGAGGATATGTAGTGTTGTGACTTTTCCTCTTTCTGTACTCTCTCCCTTTCCCCTTGCTGTTCAGCCTGAGCATGTGTGGAATCTTGATGATGCCTTGGAATGTTGGGTGCCTGATCTGAGTCAGTTGGTGATTGCAGGCTGAGCAGCTAGGAGGCTGCTCCTGGTGGGGCGTACATACAGGCCTACTTACCTTCTTGGCTATACTTTAAGCTTCTGTAATCTGTACCTGAATAAAGCTCCTACTTGGAACCACAACCTGGCTTCTTGTGGACTTTCTACCCTTCAACACTAGGCTTGGGAACATTTTTGCTATGCCAGCGTAATTTTGTATTATGCTCGTAATCCAAGATTGCGCCATTATCCCGCTGGTGTAATCATGGCAAGTTCGGGGCAATAAGGCAGGGCCACTGAAACTATGTGAACGACCAGAACTCGCAGCTGTTGCTCAAGTACTTATATTTTTTGTCCCATCATTCATAGCGTGGAATGGGTCATCGCTCCCATAATGGCATTTCATATTAAAATCTAGCACGAACTGTCGGTTTTGCATTTCGTGTAATTTTGTTTCATTTTTGCAGGATTTCGAGTAATTGCACAATAGCAAATTATACAAATATTGTGTACCCCTTCTTAGAACACCCATATCAGCACGAAATTCTATATAGCACCCAAAGTCAGGGTTCCTCCATTAGTGGCACCGGGTGTAATTTAACTATCATGAAATAGTGCAACTAGGTCAAAATAGGCTTGTGTGTGATTGCTCGTTTTAAAAGAGACACGTGGAACTACCTTTATTATTGAATGAAGTTACAGGCACCTGATTTTTGCGTTGTCATAAACCTCTCCACGTGCTGCAAGAGCAGACTTTTTCCTTCTCTTCCTGGAGCTGAAAGTGCATGTTGACCCAGGGAGGAGTGGGAGCAGAACACTTCAATAGAGTTCATGCAGTAAGAGAAAAGATCTAAACCACAAGAGTGGTGCGAGAGTAAGCTGTTGTGTGTGCAATGTCCCTCACAGTCACTCTTTCATTATGAAAGTTAAACTTTGTGTTTTTTTTTTTACATTGGTGCAGAATGTGCTCGGTTAACTGGTAAAGCAAACACAAAGAGATGATGGACGGAGCGCTGAAACTTTTCAGACACTCACCCCCAGTCACAGATCTGGGTTGAATCCATCATCGTTTTTTAGCTCACTTAACCACCCACCACAGTTCAGACCCAGCCATATGCAAATCAGTCTTGACCCTGTGCCTCATGGGAACAGTCCAGCCCGAACTTCCAAGCCAGATCTTACCTGGACCAGAAACAAGCATCCTAGGACCGGTTTCGGAGTAACACCCCTCATCAGCCAGGCTAGCTTGAATCCAGTGACAAAGTGAGCAAGGGACCCACTTCTGGGCATACCCTGCCAACTGGTATGTCATATGCAAAACCTATTGTATAAAAGCCTATTTTAATTTTATTGTATTTGGTGTTCACTATAGCACACTTGAGGAAAGAAATATTGATTTTTGGCAGTCAGCCTTGATAGTCTGGTAGGCAAATAGGGTATCAAGCGTTTGCTGAAGTAATAGGCAGACTAGACATGCAGGGCCGAGTGACAGACGTGGCCTTGTTTCAATCCTTTGCATGATCGGAAGCCATTAAAAAGGCATTGATGCTGAAGAGATGTGGTCTTTGCATTTCAAGCTAACAGTAAGTTCGGTTTAACTGTTTTCAGCCAGCTGAAGCTTGGTTTTGCACCAGATGCAGATTATCCTAAATGTTGTTTCAATTGTCAATGCATGAGAGGATCAGTGAGAGCATCAGGGTTGTATGTCGATTTGGGAACAAGGGGAAGATTCCACTGATGGCTCGTACTTGAAAGGACAAATTCATAAAGACTTTGTTGACTTTGACATATGTGACAGTTTGGCACTGTGAATGGCATCTATCTTTTGATGTTAAATGAGGGAGGCAACCAAAAGACATGAAAGGAAAAAGAGGTAAAAGAGGGTCTTCTATATCTACCAGAGGGGGCTTCGTCTTAGAACATATGGGTCACTGTCAATTCTGATGCATCCACTGTTGGTCATTGCTTCTTTGATACCTGATCTATACCTGATGATATCATACTCATGATGGCCGATGTTTCAGCTGTCAAATATACACAGAAGGGTACCTGGTGGACACTAAAGAGGTATTGCAGCAACATAGGTTTTTATTAACTTCTCAGGTGGTTTTGATGAGTGGCGAAAGGAATGATGCTGGTTTGGCCCAGATCAGATAGATTTGAAGGATGTGACTCTCAAATAGAAGGGAGTGGTTAAGAAATTATTTTTGGTTGGTGGTATTAAATGCAGCTAAGAGAATAAAAAATGATCAAAGTGCATGATAATAATTTCTTTTCTAGCATTCATTATGGTGACCCTTACCAAGGGTGAAGCCCAGAATGAATGTTTTCAAGGTGTTCGTTCTGTTCTTGATAGGCAGTGAGGTTGGAAAAGGACCACTGTCTCAAGAATTTTGATTAAATAAGAAATTTCTCAGATTGATCTCTAGTTGTTTCCATCTCCTTTGAGCCACCCTCCGATGACTCATTGCAGATGTGATGCATCTTTACCGAGCAATCTAGAAAATTACAGTATAGGCCAAGGTCTGCTCCAATAAAGCCTATTCAACAGTGTAAATGCCCTTCAACTTTGTCTACCAGCGTCCATCCTTGAGGTTGCTTTGCATACTTGTTCTTTTTCATGTGGCTTCCACCTATATCCAGGTGGCTTCCATTTTTGTCCAGCTATCCTTTTAGCACTATGGAATTCCTTAAATATGTGTTACAGTTAGGATTATTTGTGTTCTCTCTACACTGTGGCATAAAGCAACCTGTTTTACCTCTTATGTTTAACATTTTATTGTATTCTCCACGGCAACTCTTTCAGAAGTGGGGGGAACCGGAGATATGAATTTTCAAAGATTTAATAAAATATAGCACTTAGAAGTTTATAGCACCGTATTGGGATACCTGCTCGCGATAGACCGGGGCAAAGTCAAAGTTTCAGGCAGACCGCGATGGAGCCCTGGGCGGCTACAGCTTGCGGTAGGTCCTGGTCTCAGTTTCTACTTTCACACTTAGAAACTTTTCTGGAGCTTTTTCTCGCGAGGTCTCTCGAAGCACCCAGCCAGTCCGGATCCGGTGAGGGTTCGCCGGCTTGCCTTTTGACGAACTCCCGTTCAAATTCCCTGGAGCGGACTTAGAAACTTTTTCGTTAGCGCTTCAGCGGGGCAACCCAGGAGCCCAGGCCGACACGCGATGGAAGACAGGCGGCTTGGCTCTTGCGGTTGCTCCCGGTCGACTTTTCTACGAGCGGACTTAGAAACTTTTCTGGAGCTTTTTCTCGCGGGGTCTCTCGATGCTCCTCATGTAGCCGGATCCGGTGAGGGTTCGCCGGCTTCAGATTTCTTCTACTCCCAGTCAAACTCTGGAAGTTGGACTGACTGAGCTTTTAGCGGGACGAACCTGGATGGCTTGGCCGACTCGCGGTTGAAGGCAGGCGGCTTGGCTGACCAGGTTGAGTCGGTCCCTCTATGGAGCTTTTCTCCAAAGTTCCTCCAAAGTTCTCCAAACTTCTTGAACTTCTTCCTGAAGTTCCTCAAAGGGTCCCAAAGTGTCTCAAACTCACTCTAAGGGTCTGGAAGCTCCAAGATGGTCCTTGAAAGTTGAGGACTTCAGTTCCCACAATCCACTGGGACGTCACCCTTACAAATCCACTGGTAGTTCCCCAAGGTGCAGATTTAGTTGGTGATGTTCCAGATGAGCTCTTTTAAACTGTAGCTTTCAGGGAGTCCACTCTTTAGTTCTTTTTCAGCAAAATAATCCACAGGGCTGTAGTGTCAGATGGTGCAGTTTTCAGAGGTCAGGCCTTAGAAATCTTTGCACAGCAAAATTTTCTCAGCTTGGCAATGTCTTGCTTCAGTAAGTTTCAAGCAGCAGATCTGGAGGGCTCTGCCCCTCTCAGATACTTATTCAAAATTCTCTGGGTCAAGCAGCAGGTCACGTCTGACCAATGGGAGCAGGGTAACTCCTCATAGTTATGACCACATCCTGTAGAGTGTGGCATTATTTTGTCCCAGAGTGCATCAAATCTTCCAAATCCATAATGGCTGATTTTCCAGCAAGGAGGTAAGAGCTGGCTAAACACACCCCCTAGGATGGCTCATTTCCATAGACTCTCCCCCTACCATCTGCACATACCTTCCTTAATCCTAGGTCTGGTGGGGGTCAAAAGTGTAAAGTGGAAACTGACACTGTGGCCATCCCTCTGCCTTTGAAGTCCATGGTTTACGACTCCTCCCCCTGGCCTGGCATTCCTATGGAACAGCACACTGCCCTCCCAGCAGAGCTGGTTAACCCCAGGGGCTCTTTATCACCTCTTCAAGGCAGCCTGGCTAATCCACTTAACTCTGACCAATCAGGGCAGACCACTGGAAGGCTGGATTTGGACTTACAAACAAGAAAGTCTTATAACTTCTTGTATATACACTTTAGGAGAAATTCAACAATATGATATTGTTGGATTTAGCATTACTATTCTGAGAAGTCTTTGAATGGTAGCTCTATCTCCTTCCTATCAGGAGTTATTATTTAATAACTTCCTGCAATGTTAACCTATGTAACTGGGGATTTGCAATGGGAAAAATGACTTGGGCCATTTTTCCAGCACCAGGACTTACAAAAACACATTTTATAAGTACTTGCCTTATATCTACAGGAACCCCACCCCATGTGCAACTAGGGAGACTTTAGGGGTTCTGAATCTGCAAAAATATTGCAGATCCTCACTTCACACTGCTCCTGGCATCAAAGTCGAATTTGGGCAGCACTTTACCACAATGTGGGAGTGAAATGTGAAATTTCACTTTACCCAGGCATATAAAAACTCATTTTATAAGGGTGTACCTTATAAATATCTGACCCCGCACCCCTGGGATACCTAGGGGAGACCCTGGGGGTCCCTAATATGCCAAAACATTGTATGTTATCCATTTGTAAGTACCCCTACCACCAAAGTCGAGTTTGGGCACAATTTACTTTTTAAAAGCAGTCCTGGCACCAAGTGCTGCTTTTAAACTGACCACAGGCTTCAGCAGTGCACACATGCAAGTGCAGAAAAAGGCTGCTGGCCTCTAAACTGCCCTGCCCCAGGGTACTGGGGACTTCTAGGTAGTTTCAATCCCCTGCCCTATTATATACTAGGGGCTTATGGGGTAGGTCATGCCAATTACAGGGGTACCCCACCATACCATAGTGTACCCTAGTGTATGTTAGGTGTTTTAACTGTATTCTAATGTGTTCCTTTCAGCTTGGCACTGGCCCTGGGCCTGGTTAGGCAGCCATAATCACAACAAGGTCTGATCTCTATGAACAGTACATCAATGCTTTAAGATCTCTTAGGGGATTCTATCTCTTTATTAATGCCCCCTACCCAGATCTATTCCTAATCGTCAATGATCTGGATTGTCCTGACTGTTCTCATTTAAAAATCACCGTCAATAACCACCAGACATTCGTGTTCACTTCATTACTCAGAGTGAACCGAACAAAACAACAAATAAATCATACCCAACAACGTAAAAAATGTGAGTAGGGTAAGAAGGCACCTCACGTGCGCAAACCCATAGGGCTCCTGGATGGTACTCGCCAGTAAGCCCACGTTATCATCATCGGTTGCTTCCTTACCCAGAAAAAATAAAGAAAGAAAGAAAAAGGTGTGTGTGAACAATCCACTGAGGTGGAAGGTCAAAAACAGCAAGTTTATGTGACCCCTATCACTGAGACTGTGAAGTTCACTCAGTGTTTAGTTTTACCCCAAGTGTGCACAAAAAATTGGAGTTCCCATCATACTAAAAACGAGATAACACTCACATACAACACTCTTTATTCACTGTTGTGAGTGTCCTCAATTTAAAAACAAGGCGAACATTTGGCCATTATTTTTTGTCACAAGCCAACATGTTTCGTTGCCAAACCCGTCAAGGCAACTTCATCAGGGCTGCTGGGGCATCAGTCCTCACCTCAGTCCTTTTCACACCCAATCTGTGGTTATTGACAGTGATAAAAAAGAGAAATGTACCAATCACAAACACTCCTTTCAACCATAGGACCTCAATCTAAAACCAACCACTATATATGTTTAATTTTCATATAGTTACCGAGGGGTTGCTTGTGTCCAGCGTACCTACAATCACCTCTCATTCGGAAACATACGCCACTGGGTCGCGTTCCCTTCACAAGATCGCACTTGTCGATCTATTCCTGTAAATGTATATCATAGGTTATACTAGCCGCAATCCCTATTAGGCAAACACAAAGTTTAATATTTCATATATCGCCCACGGCAATTGCCCCGTATCCACTCATTCCTCTGTTAATTATGCACTCACAGTGGCCCATACTTTTGTCAACCCATGGGTGGTATCTCTGATAGTAATTAGAGACTCAATCGCGATTACGTAAAACATTTCGTAAATGCGTGCTTATTCGTTCTCCAAACAATGCGCTGTATCTGGGTTTAAATGTGCTGGCCAGCGCAACCCATTACGCTTAAGATGCCGCCTCTCAGATCTAAGCCGCGGCACCCACCGCTACATGCCTCTTTGATCTCCCGGGCCCCCGCTGAAACCTCCTTACCGCCAGGGGTGGTATCTCTGATAGTAATTAGAGACTCAATGGCGTTTACATAAAACATTTTGTAGGTACGTACTTATTCTTACTCCAAACAATGCGCTGCATCTGAGTTTAAATGTACTGACCAACGTAACCCATTGCGCTTAAGATGCCGCCTCTCAGACCTAGACCAAGGCACCCACCGCTACATGCCTCTTTGATCTCCTGGGCCCCCCGCTGGAACCTCCTTACCGCCAGGATCTCCTGTCACTGCCTGCAATCGTCCATCCCGTTCTCCCCGCGCTAACTCTGCTGGTATTTCTAAAGCATACCGGTTACCACGTGGTGCATGTAGAACGTTCGAAAATGCATGCACCAACGTGGCGGCCATCTTGGCATGCCAATAATGCAGACCCTCGCTGTAAATAAGGTTCTAACAAACTGCTGCAATTCTTTCTAGCAGCAACAGATAATTTGGTGTAATTCAATCCGTACTTTCATACAAGTGCATCGCCCCAAAAAAATGTTGTGCACCAGCACGGCAGCCCACTTTAGCATATCCAAAAACAGACACTCAATTATTGAAAAGGCATAAAATGTTCAGATATACTACTTCAATTCTTTTAATATAACATCATGGTGTTACATGTTTTTAAATTCATTTCCTTAATGTCAGTCCTCCTATACTGATGGGGTCTACATTGACAGCACTATCAACATAGATAAAAACGGCGGCCATCTTGACCAGCTCATAGTCTTATTCTCCCTTCTTTTTTCATATGAAAAGCACTCCTTCGCTAAAAAATGGGACAACTTAAACTCAAAATTTTATTAAGAAGCTATATATCATAGCCCCCTATATTTCGGACAATTCTCCATTCATTATCCGCATCCTTATTCTATAATTGGAGGTCTTTGGGGACTCACATTCTCATTTACAGTGTCCACAATGCACAGCTACTTCAAGGGCAAACAACAATCAATGGGCCATTGACTACGGTCACTTCACTGACCAATCTTATTCCATTCAATAAAATTGTTTAGCCCATGGCGATCTACTCGCTCTGTAAAAATCCACCTTGCCTCCTTCCTAGCCAAAATTGCATCGAAGTTGTGCCTTTCCCCAACTACCCTTTCCAGAACCGTCCATCTCAGATCCCTGAGGTCATGTTTAAATTCACGGAAGTGTTGGGCCAGCCGGGTAGTTAGTTTTCCAATTTTCAAGGTACTCAAATGCTCTTGAATTCGCACTTTTACCTTCTGACTGGTAAGCCCTATATAGTGCAACCCACACACACACGTGATCCTATAGGTCACGTGTGTGGTGTTGCAATTACTGAACTTATTAAAAAAACAGATTTTACCGCTCCTCAACACCGCACTTTTGGTCGGTTCTGTCAGTCCACACACCGAGCAGCCACCTCATCTAAAATGTCCGGTGGGCAGGTTGGACTCTTTGGGTTGTTGGATGGGGCGAGTATGTACCAACTTGTCTTTGAGATTGGGGGCTCTCTTAAATGCAAATCTTGGGGGAGGCATCTTCCTGTCCCCACTGTCCAACAAGGACCAATGCTTGCGGATAATTTGGTGAATTTGAGTAGAGAGGGGGTCAAAAGTTGAGACCACCGGCACACACTCATCCCTCTTTTTATTGACCCTTTCCAATAGTGCCTCACGAGGGGTATTCAAGGCACGTTTGCGGGCCTTCCTGATCACATTGTGGGGATAACCTCTATCCTGCAGTTTTACCACAAGATCTTCTGATTGCTCCACAAATGAGTCCGTTGAGGAGCAATTCCTTCGGTATCTCAAAAATTGCCCAAACGGTAAATTATCCCGGAGAGCACGAGGATGAAATGATCTATAGTGTAGCAATGAATTCCGATCTGTCGGTTTTTGATGCACAGTAGTCGTAAGCCCATTGTTTTCTGCTTTTATGTCTATGTCCAAATAGACAGCGGTATCTTTGCTTATACTCCACGTAAAGCGGAGACAATCATCTTGATTGTTAAGCCAGGTTAAAAATTCTCGAAGTCTGTCCTCTAATCCAGTCCATATACAGAGGACATCGTCTATAAACCGCCTCCAGAGAGAAAGATTCTCCCTGAAGGGGTTAGACGAATGGTGGACGACATTCTCCTCGAACTGGCCCACAAAGATGCAGGCCAGACTCTGGGCGAATGTCGCCCCCATCGATGTCCCTGACACCTGAAGATACACCTGATCTTTATATGCAAAAAAAGTATTTGTAAGTGCAAGTTCTATACACTGCAATACAAATGTTTGGGGTACATCATAAAACCATTCCAAACCACCAAGAGCACGCGCTGCTGCCACCAGCGTGGCATCTTGGGGTATACTGGTATACAATGACTCTATGTCAATTGTAACCAGTAATTGGGTAATAGGGTTGTACTCCACAGTCCTCAAAATGTTCAACACGTCCGTGGTGTCCTGCACGAATGACGGTTGGGTGATAACAGATTCCCTGAGGAAGAAGTCCGCGAACTGGGCAAGGGCTCAAGTACTGATTGAATTCCCGAGACGATCGGGCATCCTGGTGGCGGACGCTGGGCTTTGTGGATCTTCGGCAGGATGTAAAACGCCGGCATCCTGGGTCTTACATTAACAAGGAAGTCAGCTTCCTTGTTAGTTATCCACTTCTTCTCCCTAGCGTCCGCCACCAGTGCCCCAATCATCTCTTGGAGTTGTGGTGTAGGATCACGTGCTACTGGATGGTAATTAGTACGCACCTCAAGTAATCTCAGTACCTCTTTTTCATAATCCTGTGTGTTAAGTATCACCATTGCACCCCCCTTGTCTGCCTGTTTTATTGTTATAAGTTTGTTATCTTGGAGGGATTTTACTGCAAGCCAATCACTTTTGGTCATATTATAGGGGCCTGCTGTGTCGTGTTGCTCTTCCAGAGCTTCGATGTCCTTGAAGACACGTTCTTCAAAAACAGCCACTTCAGGACCTACTCCTGAGCTTGGGGGGCAAAAACGGGATGGACGATGCAAGTTCGTGGAGAACACTGAAGGAGATTGAATTTCTTGAACCTTAATCTTCCTCATCAGTTCATGTAATTCAGTTCCGCACTTAAAAGTATCGTGTTTTGGTGTAGGAACAAATCCTAACCCTTATTTAGAACCCTTGCTTCTTCTGTGGAGCCGTGAGAGCATTTTCGAAGTTTTTTTGAGGGATGTACCTTTCATGAATAGGTGAGCGTAGGACATTTTCAATTTATATTTTTTACCCGTGTAGTTGAGGATACCGACAGGGTTATAAGGTAGGAGTCAGTGAGCAGTGTTGTTGCCAAAGTGACATGGCTAATAACTGCCTAGCATTTACTGATGAACAAATTGCTTTGATTCTCTGGCCCCTCACTGTTTCCTGAAACCCTGTTAGCTAGTGATACAACAGCTAGAGAAGAATGGGAGAAGTTAACCAACACCAAGAAACGTCAGATTAGGATTGCCCTACACAGGGCATTAATGACCGAGTACCTCCGGGCAGGCGCAGCACCGCCAAGCCTGCCTGTGAGGATCGATTAAGATTCAAAAATTTTTGCGAATCAAGAAATTCAATCTCCTTCAGTGTTCTCCACGAACTTGCATCGTCCATCCCGTTTTTGTCCCCTGAGCTCAGGAGTAGGTCCTGTAGTGGCTGTTTTTGAAGAACGTGCCTTCAAGGACATCGAAGCTCTGGAAGAGCAACACGACACAGCAGGCCCCTGTAATATGACCAAAAGTGATTGGCTTGCAGTAAAATCCCTCCAATCAATCAATCAATCACAGAATTTGTAGAGTGCACTACTTACCCGCGAGGGTCTCAAGGCGCTGGGGAAAAAAAAAGAGGGGGGGGTGCCGCTACTGGTCGAACAGCCAGGTCTTGAGTAGCCTCCTGAAGGTCAGCAGGTCTTGGGTCTGTCGTAGGCTGAGTGGAAGGGTGTTCCAGGTCTTGGCGGCGAGGTGGGAGAAGGATCTGCCGCCGGTGGTTGTTCTTCGGATGCGAGGGACGGTGGCGAGGGAGAGGTCGGCGGAGCGGAGCTGGCGGTTGGGGACGTAGAAGAAGAGTCGTCTGTTGAGGTAGGCTGGGCCGGCCTTGTGGAGTGCCTTGTGTGCGTGGATGAGGAGTTTGAAGGAGATTCTCCTGTCGACGGGGAGCCAGTGCAGGTTCCTCAGGTGGGGGGTGATGTGGCTGTGGCGTGGTACGTCGAGGATCAGGCGTGCGGAGGCGTTTTGTATGCGTTGCAGTCGCTTGATGAGCTTGGCCGGGGCTCCCGCGTGAGGGCGTTCCCATAGTCGAGTCTGCTACTGACGAGGGCCTGGGTGACTGTTCTTCTTGTATCTGTCGGGATCCACCTGTAGATCTTGCGAAGCATGCAGAGGGTGCTGAAGCAGGAGGAGGAGACCGCGTTGACTTGTTTGGCCATGGAGAGCGTTGAGTCGAGGATGACTCCCAGGTTGTGTGCGTGGTCGGTGGGTGTCGGGGCTGCCCCCAGTGTCGTTGGCCACCAGGAGTCGTCCCAGGCTGAGGGGTTGGAGCCGAGGATGAGGACCTCCGTCTTGTCCGTGTTCAGCTTTAGTCGGCTGTTCTTCATCCAATCGGCGACGGCCTTCATTCCTTCATGGAGGTTGGATTTGGCGGTGAGGGGGTCCTTGGTGAGGGAGAGGATCAGTTGAGTGTTGTCGGCGTAGGAGATTATGTTGAGGTCGTGCTGTCTGGCGATGCGTGCGAGCGGGGCCATGTAGATGTTGAACAGTGTCGGGCTGAGGGATGATTCCTGGGGTACGCCGCAGATGATCTCGGAGGCTTCGGATCGGAATGGTGGGAGGCGGACTCTCTGGGTTCTGCCGGCGAGGAAGGAGGTGGTCCATTCCAGGGCCTTGTCTCGGATCCCTGCGTAGTGGAGGCGTGCGCGTAGAGTGCAGTGGCAGACAGTGTCGAAGGCGGCGGAGGGGTCCAGCAGGATGAGGGCTGTGGTCTCACCGTTGTCCAGCAGGGTCCTGATGTCGTCGGTGGCAGCGATGAGGGCAGTCTCAGTGCTGTGGTTGCTGCGGAACCCTGACTGGGATGGGTCCAGGATGTTGTTTTCTTCGAGGTATCGGGTTAGCTGTCTGTTGACGATCTTCTCGATGACCTTGGCTGGGAACGGAAGCAGGGAGATGGGCCGGAAGATAACAAACTTATAACAATAAAACAGGCAGACAAGGGGGGTGCGGTGGTGATACTTAACACACAGGATTATGAAAAAGAGGTACTGAGATTACTTGAGGTGCGTACTAATTACCATCCAGTAGCACGTGATCCTACACCACAACTCCAAGAGACGATTGGGGCACTGGTGGCGGACGCTAGGGAGAAGAAGTGGATAACTAACAAGGAAGCTGACTTCCTTGTTAATGTAAGACCCAGGATGCCGGTGTTTTACATCCTGCCAAAGATCCACAAAGCCCAGCGTCCGCCACCAGGACGCCCGATCGTCTCGGGAATTCAATCAGTACTTGAGCCCTTGTCCCAGTTCGCGGACTTCTTCCTCAGGGAATCTGTTATCACCCAACCGTCATTCGTGCAGGACACCACGGATGTGTTGAACATTTTGAGGACTGTGGAGTACAACCCTATTACCCAATTACTGGTTACAATTGACATAGAGTCATTGTATACCAGTATACCCCAAGATGCCATGCTGGTGGCAGCAGCGCGCGCTCTTGGTGGTTTGGAATGGTTTTATGATGTACCCCAAACATTTGTATTGCAGTGTATAGAACTTGCACTTACAAATAATTTTTTTGCATATAAAGATCAGGTGTATCTTCAGGTGTCAGGGACATCGATGGGGGCGACATTTTCCCCGAGTCTGGCCTGCATCTTTGTGGGCCAGTTCGAGGAGAATGTCGTCCACCATTCGTCTAACCCCTTCAGGGAGAATCTTTCTCTCTGGAGGCGGTTTATAGACGATGTCCTCTGTATATGGACTGGATTAGAGGACAGACTTCGATAATTTTTAACCTGGCTTAACAATTAAGATGATTGTCTCCGCTTTACGTGGAGTATAAGCAAAGATACCGCTGTCTATTTGGACATAGACATAAAAGCAGAAAACAATGGGCTTACGACTACTGTGCATCAAAAACCGACAGATCGGAATTCGTTGCTACACTATAGATCATTTCATCCTCGTGCTCTCCAGGATAATTTACCGGTTGGGCAAGTTTTGAGATACCGAAGGAATTGCTCCTCAACGGACTCGTTTGTGGAGCAATCAGAAGATCTTGTGGTAAAACTGCAGGATAGAGGTTATCCCAACAATGTGATCAGGAAGGCCCGCAAACGTGCCTTGAATACCCCTCATGAGGCACTATTGGAAAGGGTCAATAAAAAGAGGGATGAGTGTGTGTCGGTGGTCTCAACTTTTGACCCCCTCTCTACTCAAATTCGCCAAATTATCCGCAAGCATTGGTCCTTGTTGGTCAGTGGGGACAGGAAGATGCCTCCCCCAAGATTTACATTTAAGAGAGCCCCCAATCTCAAAGACAAGTTGGTACATACTCGCCCCATCCAACAACCCAAAGAGTCCAACCTGCCCACCGGACATTTTAGATGCGGTGGCTGCTCAGTGTGTGGACTGACAGAACCGACCAAAAGTGTGGTGTTGAGGAGCGGTAAAATCTGTTTTTTGAATAAGTTCAGTAATTGCAACACCACACACGTGATCTATAGGATCACGGGTGTGTGTGGGTTGCACTATATAGGGCTTACCAGTCGGAAGGTAAAAGTGCGAATTCAAGAGCATTTGAGTACCTTGAAAATTGGAAAACTAACTATCCGGCTGGTCCAACACTTCCGTGAATTTAAACATGACCTCAGGGATCTGAGATGGACGGTTCTGGAAAGGGTAGTTGGGGAAAGGCACAACATCGATGCAATTTTGGCTAGGAAGGAGGCAAGGTGGATTTTTACAGAGCGAGTAGATCGCCATGGGCTAAACGATTTTATTGAATGGAATAAGATTGGTCAGTGAAGTGACTGTAGTCAATGGCCCATTGATTGTTGTTTGCCCTTGAAGTAGCTGTGCATTGTGGACACTGTAAATGAGAATGTGAGTCCCCAAAGATCTCCAATTATAGAATAAGGATGTGGATAATGAATGGAGAATTGTCCGAAATATAGGGGGGCTATGATATATAGCGTCTTAATAAAATTTTGAGTTTAAGTTGTCCCATTTTTTAGCGAAGGAGTGCTTTTCATATGAAAAAAGAAGGGAGAATAAGACTATGAGCTGGTCAAGATGGCTGCCGTTTTGATCTATGTTGATAGTGCTGTCAATGTAGACCCCATCAGTATAGGAGGACTGACATTAGGGAAATGAATTTAAAAACATGTAACACCATGATGTTATATTAAAAGAATTGAAGTAGTATATCTGAACATTTTATGCCTCTTCAATAATTGAGTGTCCGTTTTTAGATATGATAAAGTGGGCTGCCGTGCTGGTGCACAACATTTTTTTGGGGCGATGCACTTGTATGAAAGAACGGATTGAATTACACCAAATTATCTGTTGCTGCTAGAAAGAATTGCAGCAGTTTGTTAGAACCTTATTTACAGCGAGGGTCTGCATTATTGGCATGCCAAGATGGCCGCCACGTTGGTGCACGCATTTTCGAACGTTCTACATGCACCACGTGGTAACCGGCATGCTTTAGAAATACCGGCAGAGTTAGCGCGGGGAGAACGGGATGGACGATTGCAGGCAGTGACAGGAGATCCTGGCGGTAAGGAGGTTCCAGCGGGGGGTCCGGGAGATCAAAGAGGCATGTAGCGGTGGGTGCCTTGGTCTAGGTCTGAGAGGCGGCATCTTAAGTGCAATGGGTTACGCTGGTCAGTACATTTAAACTCAGATGCAGCGCATTGTTTGGAGTAAGAATAAGTACGTACCTACGAAATGTTTTATGTAAACGCCATTGAGTCTCTAATTACTATCAGAGATACCACCCCTGGCGGTAAGGAGGTTTCAGCGGGGGGCCCGGGAGATCAAAGAGGCATGTAGCGGTGGGTGCCGCGGCTTAGATCTGAGAGGCGGCATCTTAAGCGTAATGGGTTGCGCTGGCCAGCACATTTAAACCCAGATACAGCGCATTGTTTGGAGAACGAATAAGCACGCATTTACGAAATGTTTTACGTAATCGCGATTGAGTCTCTAATTACTATCAGAGATACCACCCATGGGTTGACAAAAGTATGGACCACTGTGAGTGCATAATTAACAGAGGAATGAGTGGATACGGGGCAATTGCCGTGGGCGATTTATGAAATATTAAACTTTGTGTTTGCCTAAGAGGGATTGCGGCTAGTATAACCTATGATATACATTTACAGGAATAGATCGACAAGTGCGATCTTGTGAATGGAACACGACCCAGTGGCGTATGTTTCCGAATGAGAGGTGGTTGTAGGTACGCTGGACACAAGCAACCCCTTGGTAACTATATGAAAATAAAACATATATAGTGGTTGGTTTTAGATTGAGGTCCTATGGTTGAAAGGAGTGTTTGTGATTGGTACATTTCTCTTTTTTATCACTGTCAATAACCACAGATTGGGTGTGAAAAGGACTGAGGTGAGGACTGATGCCCCAGCAGCCCTGATGAAGTTGCCTTGACGGGTTTGGCAACGAAACATGTTGGCTTGTGACAAAAAATAATGGCCAAATGTTCGCCTTGTTTTTAAATTGAGGACACTCACAACAGTGAATAAAGAGTGTTGTATGTGAGTGTTATCTCGTTTTTAGTATGTTGGGAACTACAATTTTTTGTGCACGCTTGGGGTAAAACTAAACACTGAGTGAACTTCACAGTCTCAGTTATAGGGGTCACATAAACTTGCTGTTTTTGACCTTCCACCTCAGTGGATTGTTCACACACACCTTTTTCTTTCTTTCTTTATCTTTTCTGGGTAAGGAAGCAACCGATGATGATAACGTGGGCTTACTGGTGAGTACCATCCAGGAGCCCTTTGGGTTTGCGCACGTGAGGTGCCTTCTTACCCTACTCACATTTTTTATGTTGTTGGGTATGATTTATTTGTTGTTTTGTTCGGTTCACTCTGAGTAATGAAGTGAACACGACTGTCTGGTGGTTATTGATGGTGATTTTTAAATGAGAACAGTCAGGACAATCCAGATCATTTACGATTAGGAATAGATCTGGGTAGGGGGCATTAATAAAGAGATAGAATCCCCTAAGAGATCTTAAAGCATTGATGTACTGTTCATAGAGATCAGACCTTGTTGTGATTATAATTGATTGAGTGGGGGGCGGTCTGATTCTCTTCTTTCCCCCTTATGCTCCGTTTGTTGGTATACCTGGTTAGGCAGAGCCAAGGGTCAGTCAGAGTCAGTTACCACCAGTACCAGTCAGCAAAAAGTTGGGGGGTGCACAGGGCACAGGATGACTTTGCAACATTCCCTTTTTACCTCATCCAGTTTCTTTTGTAAACTGTAATAGAAAGCTGGGCTTTAAGTGCATTCTGACAGTAATCAGCACTAACTAATCCCTGGTATATTTCCATGTGATCAAGAGCCAACCTTTTTCTTTGTCCTCTAGATAGATCCTAGGTTTGTTGGTAACAATAAGACCTCTTAGGGAAGCATTGTCTCTCAAATACTCCATCATTACTGCTCCATGGAGCATGGTTTTGACCTGGGCTATCTTAAGGTTGAAAAGTGAATCCCAGTCATTCATTTGTGTCTCTGTTTGTACTCGGGTTGTGTCGTCCATAATGTAGGGTCCTGCTAAAATTGAGAGGATATCCTCATCATTGAAGGTAAGTGTTAAGTTAAGGAATCTCCAAGATCCATGTACTTTTCCAAATAAGTTTATTTCAACATGTACTGCCCATCAACCCTACCAGACCACGATCCAACCTTCAACTGCCAGACAATGTTCCCCACAGTATCCATGAGCTAATAGAACCCCCATACATCATACAGTGACATGGTGAATGTTCCACGCACAGAGATCCAATACTTAACCATAGCAGTAAGGCCTTCCATTTTTGTTATCCTCTCACTGGGGGTTAGTATAGGATTTCACTGCCTTATTTGCCAGTATTCTGGATTTGGTCTCTCACAGCCAACTGCTGTGTGAAGTACCATACAACACCAAAGAGAGAGAAAGGGGCACTATTGGGCTCACACCTGCCTGTCACAAACACTCCAAACATAGAATTCGCATGACACCCTCTTAGCAGGCTTAAGGAAATCTCCACCATGATCTGATATGGGTCAACCTTCCTACTTGCTGCTATTCTCCCTCCAGGGAAATGAACAATTTCAAGATTTGGATGAGGAAAGCTCACACACGTAATGTGACATGCTTCATCACACCTCGTCCCACCCTGGTGAGATGGTACTACCAGCGACCACTTAGAAATTACTTATTTTCTCAGGACAAAATGCTTGGATACAGTTTAGTAAATAAAAAGCCTTAGGATATACCACAAAGTATCCTTTATTCAGGTGGTATCCTAGGCTTAGATGAAAAGTACCATAAGGTATTCTCAGAGGACATATATGGTTGCTATGACCCTTACGTAATGCTGGGTAGTCTTGCCTACAAGATTTTGCCCTTCCACTGGAGCCAACCGGTGTCTGGCATTCCTCAGGGCCGGATATATGTATCCCTACATTTATTTACTAATAGTGAAGAGTACCATAGAAAACATATAGGACCAGATGTACGACCGTTTTTGCGGTTACAAACGGGAAATCGGCCCATTTGCAACCTCAAAATAGGTCTGTGCAATGTAAGACTAGCTATTAGGAAGGGGCGTGCCAAGGGCGTCCCTTCCTCATTTCGAGTCCCACTTCCATGTACGATTGTTTTACGACCGATATTGCGCAGTTTACCACCTATTTCAAAAAGGAGGTAAGACCCCTTTGTGACTGGCAGCGAAAACATTTTTTAAGAGCAGGCAGTGGTCCCACAGACCACAGCCTACTATTAAAAAATTAAACAGAAATGTTTCATTTTCTTTTTAAATGCATCCCATTTCCCTTTAAAGGAAATGGGCTGCATTTTAAAACAAGCATTTGCAATGCAATAGTTCTCGGATTTGTAAGAGTTAGAGCTATTGGCGTTGTAAATGACAATGTCTTTTGCCCATGTGTTTTGGTTTTGAGTGGATGTATGTGGTGTGGAGTGGAATTATGTGGGTTGGATTGGAATTGTTAGTTGTGGAAT
Source organism: Calotriton arnoldi (assembly GCA_963921515.1). NCBI lineage: Eukaryota > Metazoa > Chordata > Amphibia > Caudata > Salamandridae > Calotriton > Calotriton arnoldi. The sequence continues at coordinate 147,155 of CAWUFW010015122.1, read as the reverse complement.
TGTGTGGTATGGAGTGGATCTGTGTAGTAGAATTATGTAGCATGGTGTGCAGTGAAATTATGTGGATAGTAGTTATGTGGTATTGAATGTATTGGAATCATGTGAAGTGGGATTGTGTGTCAAGGAGTGTAATTATGTGGAATGTTATTTTGTGGAGTGGTATGTAGTGAAGTTTAATTATGTGGTATGCTGTCGAATTTTGTGGCATGATGTGAAATTCTGTGGTGTGGATTGGATGTATGTGTGTTGTATAATTATGTTGAATTATGTGGTTTGTTGTCGAATGATGTGGTGTGGAATGGAAATGTTTAGAGTTGAATTGTGTGGTGCGTAAGTGTGTGGGGTTGAGTGAAAATATGCTGATTGGAATTATGTGGCAAGATATGGAGTTTATTTGTGTGGATTGTGTTACCAAGTTTAAAAAGAATGACACAATTACAAAGAAAGGAGGCCTTTCATTGCGCACAAATTCACAAAATTAGCTAGATGTCAAGGTTGAAACACACGCTAAACACTGGTGAAAAGAAACACTTCACTTTCACTATAAAGTTAATTTAGTAACTGTGTCTGGAGATTTGCATACGGATGGCTGAAATGAAACAACCCAGAAATGAGTTAAAGAAATAAGTTATGAAAAGGCTTCAGTGCCATGAAGAGATGTTGAATAAATGCTCCCTTTATTATAAAAGGCATGATCTGCATTTTGTTTGTGCGTGCGCCATGAAATACCACAGCTTAAACGTTTAAAAAATGGAAAACGATGTAAAATATATCATTTAGCAGCAGGTGGAGGGCAGAGTGAAAGCAGAAACAAAAAAAATGTTTGACCAATCTTCAGTATAGTGTATGTACTTTTAGAATGTTGGGGCATATTAGCAAGACCGGCGATAAAATTATCGCCGTTTTAGCGGCAGGAAACTGCCGCTAAAACGGCGATAATGGGCTTGCTAATATGCGTTATAGAATTCAATAGAAGCCCAGGTTAGATGTCCTGCACATCTAACCTGGGCTTCTATTGGAATTCTATAACGCATATTAGCAAGCCCATTATCGCCGTTTTAGCGGCAGTTTCCTGCCGCTAAAGCGGCGATAATTTTATCGCCGGTCTTGCTAATATGCCCCGTTGTTCTATGCTTATGCAAAGTCTAGAATTCTGGAAACAGATCAATAAATTTGCCAATTTATAAATGCACTGACCTTGCAGCGGACTGGGCCTTATCATGAGTAGTGCGCTGACTCGGCGCAGAGCTGACAACCTGTTGGTTGAGTTTGAGGTGTTTAAAGTTCATGCATGTAACTCAGAATTTCCCAGAGTTACTGCATGAACTTTAGACAGAACCAGGCGGAAACACAGCGAGGCAATCTCTGCTCACTATTTTCGACTTGTACTGCCTGCATTTGATGCACAGACTAAGAGAATTTTCGAGTTATGTGTATGAATTTAAAACACTGCGCACGCACCGAGCCAGTGCAGTTCTGAAACCGCCTAGTTAGTTGTTCATAACGTGAAGGCAGGATCAGTGTTTAATTTAAGTAGTGGTAGAAGGTGGGTCCCACCTCCAATTATTTCTAGGGGTCCGCACTACCTTTTCCTCATTAGAGTAGAGCAACTGAAAGAACGAGAGTTTAAGCTATTGGCATTGTAAATGACAATGCCTTTTATTTATGTTTTAAAAATCAACACGTAAATAAAAGGCATTGCCATTTACAATGCCAATAGCTCAAACTCTCACAACTGCGAGACCTATTGCATTGCAAATGCTTGTTCTTTCTATCCTGGCTTTTTATGAGGCAATTCCTCTGTTGTCAATCGGATAGATCTAGCACCCATTTTGCTTTCATTTTCTTTGTGCTACGTTATTTGGAGTCGTCGAGTATTTAATAAAATTGTGATTAAGATGCAACAAACTATAAACATCGAGCACAAAGTCAGGTCAAAATTAAAACAAGCTCATTTTAAGCAATCAGTTATGAAAAAAAAAACTTGAGAAGAGACAACAAACTAAATTTTGCAAGATTCCGTTGAAACAATCTTTCCATTTGGGTCAAGGCCGCCCAATGAGCAATGTGTACAACTTAAAGACATGCACATGGGGAAGTTTGAAGTGCAGAGAAAGTCAATGTATACTACACTGGAAGCTTAAAGGCACAATGGTACGCCTCAACTCACGAATCTAAATGTTTTGCTGTTACACAATTTCAAGACACAACGACTACCCCCAAACATTGAGCTGGCATATATCCTTAAGGTAACAGGCAAAGCTGCCCACCTGTGCCACACCTCACCCCTGTTTCACCTAACGACGTAACACAGAAGCAGTGCCCCTCCCACTGGTGTATTTCAGAGCCATACCTGCTGCAGGACACTGCATTTCTGGCAGCATATGCCTGGGCCCTCTGCAGCTAGCCCTGCCGTATTGGAATGCGTCTCCCCTGGCATCATGTTTGTGCCACCGCCCTGCCCTTCTCCACGGTGGGCACAATCAATAGAAACAACCGGTAGAGCCCCAACTACAAAAACTGGGGTTCTGGTGCGCAATAGGGAGCATGCGTGCTTCTAGTCACGCGCAGACGCACTATGCAGCAGTGCGGAGGAACCAGCACATCGCTCTCGCTAGAAGGCGACAGGTAAGAAGGCCTGTTCTGCTACTGGGACCATTGCGCTGTCACCACGGTCAGTGCTCTGCCTCTATGGCCCTGTGAGGTGACCGTGGTTACTCTTCTCAAGAGGAAGGTGCCCTTTCGACCGTAGCACCCCTCGATGGTTCTCTCTCCATTTCACGAACAGGCCCTAGTGCTCACAATTGTAGGGCAGGGCAAAAACGCTACAGCCTACTATGGAAAATTAAAGGCAGAGGCGCACACTTTCCTGAGCCATGTGGGTGCCCTTTCTCAATCCCAACAACCTTTATAAAAACCCGAAGGGCACGGAAGTCACCCCTTTCTACCCCGTGTATTGGTAAACTGCCAGCAGTGGACAGTTCTAGAACCTACACAAGTGTATGCACGTGCATTCAGTTAAAGCATGCCCGTTTGTTTTGTAGATGCAAAAGCTGCTGTCATCTTTTTTTCATAACATTCTGCCTTTTCGTTTTAAAAGCAAGCACAATTATCAATGCCTGACTGCATGGTCTGTCTACCCACTGGTAGATTGTTGCATATCTCTAAATAAATTCTTTCCATTTGTGAACCCGCTGCACGTGTCAGTCTGTTACGTAAAACCCCTTCTTCCGCTCTTCATCATACGTGAGATATGCGTGTATATTAAGACGGTATGCAAACTATTTATTCCCTTGCTGTTTTGCTAACCTTTGTGCAACTGTATTCGAGAATGTCCTGAGAATTTATTCAGGTGTAAAACTGGAATATTTATAGCTAATGTGACTGATGAGAAAAAAAACAAGCACGGAATCGAAACCTGTGGTGCGCGCGCACCACAGAGGAGCCGAACGCGGGAATCGAAACCAGTGGTGCGCGCGCACCACAGAGGAGCGGGGGAAAGGGAGCGCGGCTGCGAGGCGAACGCGCGCTGCTGCACGTGCTAGCCATCGATGGGAATGGGCGGAGCAAAGGCGGGACATGCGCCCGCCTTTGCCCAATTGCGTGCATTACTTTTTTTTTAAAAACACGCTAAAGCCAATGGCAGCAGGCGAAAGCAAAACCACACGCACGAGCGTGTGGTCTGCTTTCAAAAGCCCATACAAGAGGTCTCGGGCTGCGCGAGCAGGGCTGCGTACTGCAACGCTAGGCCTGAGACCTAAACACTGCTTTATTCAAAAAGCAGTCACAGACATGGTGATCGCTAACACCAGCAGGCCACCATCCCTTTGAGTGCTGGCCATTCCGAATGGGATTGCAAATTGTGACCTGCCTCATGAATATTAATGAGGCAGGTCGTTTGTGTCCCATTTGGGAATCGCAAACAGTGTCTGAGTCACTGTTGTACATTCCATTTTGCGAGTTGCAAATTGCGAATCACAAAACGACACAATTTGCGAATCGCAAAATGGAAGGGTCGTACATCTGGCCCAATAGAGAGGACCTACCTCTCTTCAAAAAGTCAACAGGAACTACTACCTAGTTGAGGGAGAGAGACAAAAGAACATGTATATGTGTGGCAGTGGTAGTAGGAGAGCGAAAAATGAAAATCACAATGGTCAAGTTGGGTTGGGAAATGCCTGTTGAAAATATGGGCTTGGTGACATGTTGTGTGCATCATGGGACTGAGGGGGGTTTCCAAAAAGCTGTTGGAGTGGTGCATCTGCTATGCCCTCAAATATATGCCAGATTTAAGGATGATTGGTCGATAAAGTCTACGGAGATGAAATGCAAACTCTACAGCTACAAAATCATAAATCCTACACCAGCCATTTCGATAGGCACAAGTTATTAACATTAAACACATAACTAGCCTTACCCTCTTTTTTGACTGTGGTGCATTCCAGGTAAGAAAACCTAACAAATGGGTCCAACCTAGCTGCCTAGAATGCCCAAGTCAAGTGCCCCCCGGAAGTTCAACTACTCTGTGGCTCCACATCTGGGAGGCAGCGACTGGTGTCCAGGAAGGCCTGAAAGTGCAAATATTTGCACAAATAGGACTAAGAGAAGGAAGACTGACAGGAGCCACAAAAGTATGTCACACCCAGTGCTTAATTTGAGCAAGTGGTTGCCTGTGGGGGGCGAATGACATTTAATTTTGGGGACCGGCACCTATTTTTCCGCATCAGATATTGACTGACAGAAAGAGAAGGAAAAACCACACAGATCAGAAAGACGGAGTAAGAGAACGATGGCAAAAGCATCCAGAAACCAGGAACCTGAAAGAGCAGGAAAAAGGGGCAGGGAGTGTCTGGAAGTAGAATAAAGAGTACAAACCTTGGTATTCGGTGCACCAAGGTTTATTTGCACCAGCCACCGACATCTGGCCAGAGCTTCAGGCACCTGCACTCTTTCTTTCAAATATAAAGCACTGATCACACCTGCTTGGATTCCTTGTCGAAATCCAGTGATTACACATATGGTGACCTACAATTCTCTGTAAGCAAAAATAGGCACTGATCGACTCTCCAGCACCTCAAATGCAACTCAAAGGATTTCCTAGGTCAACAACAAACAAACCATATTGCGTTTTTCATACCAACAACTGTTGTCCTTTCCCCAAATGGGAACCCAGACGAGCTGGTGCACAACCTAAGTGGGGGTAGTAGAGGGTATGGATGAGAAGGATGAATGAGTAAGGGGTGAAAATTAGGCTCTGGGCTGGATAACGCACCACACAGGTAACTGCCACAGGGTGTGTTTTTGACTTCAAATACAAAGGCAAGAAAAGTGAGTGAGTAAAGCGATAATGCTAATTCTTAATATGTTGTGTGAATGGTAGACTTTATAAATGTAAGTGAAGATACTGTGCTGAGGCTTAATGGGTGTGCATGGGGGACTCTATAACAGGGAGCAAAGAGAATATGCTGAGGCTTAATGAGGATTGTGTATGGCGTACCCTACAACAGTGGGCGAAGAAATAGTGCTGAGACTTAATGAGGAATGTGCATAGCAGACCCTATAAGAGTGAGTAAACAGTTTGTGCTGGGGCTTAATGAGCAGTGTAAATGGCAGAGTATATAACTAAGTGAAAAGAAGAGATTGTGCTGAGCCTTAATAAGGAGTGTGCATAGGAGACTCTATAATAGGGGTCGAAAAGAATGTGCTGAGGTTTAATGAACAGTGTGAATGGCAGACTCTAATATTGAGCACAGTGAAGAAATTGTGCTGAAGTTTAATGATGAGGGTGCATGCCAGACTCAGGGCATGGATACTGCTTTTTTGCTGATTTGTATGGATTGATTGCTTGTAGGTTGTGTAGACGGTTATGGTTCTAGTACTATGAATTATGTCAGGACATATGGAAGTGACCTCTGGATTTCTAAAAAATAAATGTCAACTTTCAATTACCCATCTGCAAAGCAATTGTGGTCGTGTGAACCATGTACTTAAAATGTGTTTGGTTTTATCTCTTTATATGTGTTAAGGGCAGGGAGAGGTAGAATAGTTTAATTTCCATTGATACTTGTTTTCACGATGTGCACAGTAATACTCAGCATTAGAAAACCTTACTTCATTTTTATGAAATAAAAATGTTCAAGCTCCTTTAAAAGAAGGCCTGTCAAATATGAAAACACCAGAGGGCTTTAGAGCATTTTAAGGGAATATGACAGATCTGTGTTGATTACTCAATCTCCCAGGGATGAATACCATTTTAAATATGCATATCAAAGCCTTCTGCCAAAACTAAGATCGTGCTCAAATTTCATGATCTGAGAGAAGGATGTAAAACATAATGAATCTGTCAAAAAGTTTCAATCGTGACAGTTTGCAGTAGTATCTGGAGCAGCTCAGGCTTGTGGGCTTGCTAGGCAGTGGCAACTCCTCTGATATGGTGGAGGAGTATCACCCCCCCTGCCAGCAGCAGCAAATCTTGAAAAATAAAATGATGATAAATGGGTTTGTTATCATTTTATTTTTAACACAAACGAGTCTCGGGGCAGGGCCAGATGATGACAAGCTGGAGGGGAAGTGTTGGGCTCTGTGATCAGTGCGCATGATGGTTCGGCCGGTCGTCTCAGGCCGGCCAAACCGTCTTGCGCACTGAAGCTGTCTTCAACCCGAGCTGCATTGCCGGGTTGGAGACAGCAGACACAGGCTCCCAGTTTCCCTTGGAGCGCAAATTAAGGGCACTCAGGCCAATCCTGATGCTGCTCTCATGCATGCAGTTTGGCCACAAGGGAGCCTGGGAGCCTATGCAGTGCAGCAGAAGAGCACCGACGGCAGGTAAGTGTTTTTCTTTTTTCCTTTCTATTTTTTTTTTCGTTGTCGGCCGTCGTCCCCACCCTGCCACTCTGCCCTGATACTAGCCGCCGCTGTTGCTAGGTCTCCTGATCTCTGCGGGGATTTTGGTTGGGTACATTTAGTTGAACATGACTTCTCTGAGGCTCTGTTTATACGCTCCAGGAGCACAAACCACTCACATCTATTGATTGTGAATAACTGATCCGTTACACTTGGCAATCGGAAGCTGCTGGTGACCCTTTACCCAGGCCACACTGGAAGCAAATCAAGGACGTAGTTAGTCCTTTTATCCAACATATTCTTAATTACTTCCTATTGAGCTGAACTGTTCTAAATGATTTTAAACACTCCATTGTGTGACCTAATTTGAAAAAACTCTTTCTGGATCCTAGTGATCCTCTGACATTATTGAGCTCATCTTCTGCAGTAGGTTGTCAGTTTCCAACTTCAATATTTTGTTGAGTGAAAAGATATTTTACATCTCATGCAGGACTTCTTCAGAACCGGAGGATGTACCAAGCTTGAGATTTATTTGTCACTGATAATCTACAAAGGAGGGGGGACAAAGGAAATGAGGGAATCCTGACTCTTTTGAAACACTCAGCCACTTTCAAAAATATCGATTATTCTATTCTTGTGCAGTGCCTGGAAGGCCTATCTGTGAGTGGGACTGGATTAAAATGTATCTCTTCTTATTGTCAGGTGGACAACATCAATATCTCTGCAACAATTTGCCTCTCAACCTAAACCCCTACTCTGGGGGTCACTCATGGATCAATGCTGTCCCCTCTCCTTTTCAATCTTTACTTGTGTCCCTGTGCACACCTCCTTCACATTTTTGACATTGAGTGGTATTTCTGTGAACGGTATATGCAAGTTATTGTCAAATGTCTGGCCAACACTCTCAGATCTAGTCACAAATTTAAACATAACCTTATCACCACACGAGAAAAGATGGCAAAACAATTTTCTGAAATTAAATCCATCAAAAACATAGATCCTTCTGGCCTTTAACAAACTTTCTGAATTGGACAACTCCCCTTAGCCATCCTCCTTGGGCAATTCCTGACCCCAGCATCAACTGTCTGCAATTTAGGTATCATCTTTGACTTTCTTATATCATTAGAAGCTCAAATTGATGATCCAGTTTCTAAATCTTGGTTCTAACACGTAAGAATACAGAAGAGAATATTCTATTTCTGTCATTCTCTCTAAACTTTATGATGGCTATATTTAATCTAAACTGGATTTTGGAAATGCAATCTACTTTGGTGCCCTGGAGATGGGCATCAGGTGCCTTCACAACATCCAAAACTCCATCATCGGACTCCTATATAATTTGGAAAAAACCTGATCATGTCTCAAAATATACGCAGCAACTTCACTGAGACCTGACATCTAAACAAATATAATTTAAAGCTGTAGGTTTACTTCACAAAAGCTACTATGAAACCTGCCCCTCTTTTATCTCTCTAAAATTGCAAAAACATAACCTCCTTGAACCTTGAGATTGACAAGCAAACTACAGAAAAGTGAAAAATGGGAAGATAGAGCCTTCCACTTTCTAGGACCTAAATACTGCTACACTCTTCCTGCTAAGAAACGATTGAAAGCCAGGCTGTTTGCCCAATGGATGACTGATATAGTAGCTCTTACAGAAAATGCCCCGGGGGTGAAACAGGCATGTTTGCCCTCTTTGTGCACCCATGGGGCACTTTGGTATACAGAAGGGTCGCAGACGCTCGTGCGGCCCCTTCTTTAATACTGATAGCATTGGCGCACATGTAGCACCAGCGATAGCTCAAGAGGGCTTTTCCTCATTTGCATATGGGCAAGGCCCCAAGCTAAGGAGGTAATATATATGCCTCTGTGCCCCCACTGTATTATGCACGTGGACACAAAGGAAAAGAAGCTGTCAGGAGTTGCACTAAAAGTAAGCCATAAAAAGGTGGTGCCCCTAATGGCAGCCTCCTGAAATGAGGCAAGGGAGTCCCAAGGACCCCTCCAGACATGTGGTGATGTTCTCTAGTCTTCCACTCTCCATGTTCTATGGATTCTTTCTATGGAATATGGAATGCAGGTTGAGGAGTTGAGGGATTCTATTGAGTTGAGTGCATTGCTTCTGCTCACGCGAGAGATACTTCATTTTACAAGCGCATGCCATACCTTCTGGAGAGTGGCAATTCCTAGCAGGAGAGAACATTCCTGCAAATGTTTCACTCTGCCCGTAAAGAGCGTGTATGCTCAAGAATCCTTGTGTGACAGTTTCTGCCTACGTTCAACAAGGTACAACGTGTGTTCTCAAGCAGGAGTCTGTTTTGCCTGAAAGTGTTCACAGCACACAGCACACAGTGCCATCTACTGTGAGTCCTGAGTGAGAATTATTGGTTGATCTATCTTGCACTAAAGGATCCCCAAGGAAACTCTGTGATACACACACATGTAAAGCGTATCACAGGGCATTATAAGTGCACACAGCACCATCTACTGTTGGAGCTGGTCGATTTTTATTATTGGTTTTATTGTGCACAGAAGAATCTCGAAGAAAAATCTGTGGTATGTACACATTAAAAAAGCATATCATAGCACTTAGCGAGGGGCATCTCGGATCATGCCCCCATAATGGTGCAATACGCGGTAAGTGTTGTTCCCACCCGTAGAACAATCACGATTAACCCATGGAGCCTCAAAATCCCACACATCAAAGCCACCCTTAAAAAGACACTGATTGTTACTTTGTGGAGAATGTAGGGTCGGTCCAGTCATCATAAGTCATATGGGAGGCCTACAAAGCAGTAATAAAGGGCCGGGCCCTCTCCCTTGCAGTGGGCCATAGGAAAGAGAAGGACGGGAAACTAGTGGAAATAGAACAAGATATTCTGACTAGGGAGCGGGCTTTGGGGGGCACCCGGGATGAGTCAGAGAACCACATATTAGAACTCAAAAGGAAAGAATACAGAGAACTAGCAATTGAAACAGCCAGAGTGAAACACCGCACTAAACTATATAGAATATACGAACAGGGAGACCGAGCTAGTAAGTTGTTAGCATGGCTAGATAGACGGGAGAGAGCGGAACAATGGATCAGAGTAATACATGGGCAGAAAGGGACATGGTTGAGAGATCCGCAGCATATAGCTGACGGATTCACCGAATATTATGCCCACTTGAACTCCCCCGCCGCAATTGAGGAGGCACGGGAATTCATAGCTGACATACAGATCCCGACACTGACCCCGAAGGACCCTCGGTCGCTGGAGGCAGACCTTACTGCGGACGAAGTCATTGTGGCCATTCTTAACATACAATCAGGGAAAGCTATGGGGCCAAATGGTCTCGCAATCGAGCTTCTCAAAATGACGGCCTCTAAGGTGGCACCCCACCTCCTTAATATGTACCTCGAGAGTAAAACAGCTGGTGTATTTCCCAGAGACCAAAGAGTGGCCTCCATAGTAGTGATCTACAAGACAGGGAAGCCAGAGGAAGAATTTACCTCGTATCGTCCAATGTCCCTACTTGATGCCGAAGCTAAAATTCTGGCTAAAGTATTGGTGACGAGACTGCTCCCCGTAGTGACAAAGCTGGTCCACCCGGACCAGTTGGGATTTATGCCTGGCCGCAACACCGCTCTGAATTTACGCCAGCTAAACGGAGTCCTTATTAGGAAAAACACCATCAAGGAAAACCATTAGATGACCGTATGGCATTCGACACTGTCGAATGGCCATATATGCTAGCGGTCTTGGAGCGTATGGGCTTAGGGAAGGCATATGTACCTCGAGAGTAAAACAGCTGGTGTATTTCCCAGAGACCAAAGAGTGGCCTCCATAGTAGTGATCTACAAGACAGGGAAGCCAGAGGAAGAATTTACCTCGTATCGTCCAATGTCCCTACTTGATGCCGAAGCTAAAATTCTGGCTAAAGTATTGGTGACGAGACTGCTCCCCGTAGTGACAAAGCTGGTCCACCCGGACCAGTTGGGATTTATGCCGGGCCGCAACACCGCTCTGAATTTACGCCAGCTAAACGGAGTCCTTATTAGGAAAAACACCATCAAGGAAAACCATTAGATGACCGTATGGCATTCGACACTGTCGAATGGCCATATATGCTAGCGGTCTTGGAGCGTATGGGCTTAGGGAAGGCATATGTTGAGTGGGTCCGACTTTTATACGCTGAACCGCATGCATAGGTGGTGGTGAATGGACATACATCTATGACATTTACTCTGTGCCGTGGAACGCGGCAGGGTAGCCCTCTATCGCCACTTATATTTGCCCTCATCCTTGAGCCTCTTGCGTGCTGGATACATGGAAACCCCTTGATACAGGGGCTGAAGTGGGTAAATGAATGGGAGGATAGAATCTCGCTTTACGCGGATTACATCCTATTGTATGTTGCCTCCCCTTGTGCCTCAATCAGCAGAATACTCCAGATCTGTTCTAACTATGGCAGATACTCAGGGTATACTATCAACTGGTCTAAGTTGGTAATATACTTGCTCCATGGACCCGCCCCGGTCTTGCCGGCTGACTGCAAAGCCACTATAGTTATGGATGGGTTTCGTTATCTTGGTATATTCGTAACAGCTGATCCATCATTGTTTTATGAACGAAACCTTCTGGGCCCTCTGACTCAACTGCAGTGCGATGTCTGCCATTGAAGGGCGCTGCCTCTGTCATTGCTGGGAAGTGCAGCATTATACAAAATTATGGCTCTGCCCCGCTTCTTGTATGCACTGCAGAACACCCCATACAATGTCCCTGAAACGTATTTTAAAGCAATAGAGAGGGATGTTAGAAACCTACTTTGGGATGGGAAGCCACCGCGCATTGCAGCCCCCAAGCTGGTCCGGGGATGGTATGACGGGGGAATTGCCCTGCCAGATATACAAAACTACTACCGTGCAGCGCACCTCTCTTTCATAAACAAATGGGTATATGGCGCGCAGCAAGATCCAGCGTGTCGGATGGACAAGTGGCTGATGAGCAGTGGGGGATTTAGAGGGGCACTCAACACAAATCCCCGTGGGCAGCAACTCACCGGCCCTACAGCCCTCACGGTCGACCTATGGCACACTACCACCACAAAACTTGGCTGGCGCAACAAATTGACACAAGTGAGAAATATTGGGCAAGTTAAGGAGATGCAAAGGATTCAATAAGTGAGACACCATAGGAATATCGCAAGTGGGTGACCTGGTAAACAAAGGGAAAATACTTACGTTTGCGGAACTGCAAAAAGAATATGAGCTGTCCACCGGCAAACCTTTAGGTATCAGCAAATACGGCACACCTTGCGGCCGGCAACCAGGGAGGTGGAAGAAATCCTGGAAACCTCCCCACTTGAAGATAGACTGCTCGTGGACCCTATGGATCGCAAGGCAATTTCACTCACCTGCAGGAAAATAATTAATAATTCCCCTGACCCGTTGACGCGCCTATATGAACGATGGCAGGTGGATCTGGTGGAACTAGGGGACGAGGATTGGCGTGATGCGCTATCCTACCAGTGAGAAGTGGCCATACCATCACGACTGCGGCTGGTCCAACTGAAAGTACTTTCATCGTACATACATCGCATGCACAGCATTGGTTAAGATGGGTCGAAGTAGTAATGCAGAATGTAGACGGAAATGCGGGGGGATGGGCACATTTTACCATACGCTCTGGGTCTGTCCAATTATCCAGGCATACTGGGTTGCTGTTAACGAGGTGGTAGGCGAGGTGTTTGGGGTGGCCCTGACTCTGTCTCCCAAGGTATGTTTGCTTAATATCTGGGATGCTACAGACTTGAATCACATGGACCAACTATGGGCTGCCACTTGCTTTATAATAGCTAAGCATAATATCACCTGTAAATGGGCAGTTCCTGAGTCGCCGACCCTAGAAGAATGGGAGTAAGATGTTGATTGGTGTATGTTAGCTGAGCAGGCGGTCTACATAAACAGACGATGCCCCAAAAAATGGGATAAGGTATGGGGGAAATGGAATATGTATCGAGCTAATATTTGCGCCTCCCCCTCAGTACAAAGGAGTGGGCCAACTTGGTTAACACATGTCACGAGTTCTGTCTTGGAAGGGGGGGAGTAAGAACATGGGATGTCCAGTGATCGTAAGATACTTAACTGCTATTACTGGATGTGTTTCACATGTCTGTATTGCGATATGCTGTACCAATAACATGCATAAAAAAAGAGTTATAAAAAAAAAAAAAGCATACCATAGGGCTTTGTTCTGGTGAAAGTTTAATACTGTTATCTGTGATTCGCACTCATGCAAAGGTGCATTTCACAGTACATCGTGCACGCATGGAATTCATCTGTGATGCGCACACAGTTTGAAAACTACATAATCTGGTTATTAGTATTCAAGTTGCAGCAGTATGTTTAAACATTGTTCAAGTTTTATTCACCCAGTATTATAAATTGACAGTTATATAACAATTCCAGTACAGTATTTGGTGTATACTTTTACCGGCTGCTGATGTTGTGCTCAATTAGGGTGCAAATTAGTAACACAGTTTGATTAATATCTGTTGACATTGCTGTATTATTATTTGCTTTTCTTTCTACTGTAATTTATAACATGCAGAGCATTAATGCACCACTGCCGTTTTTGCAGACACCAGGCGATCCGCCAATTCCTTGGCGTAATTGGTTCAGGGCTTTTAGAAGTATCTGGGAGCCATTGGAGGTAATAGGTATCGTCCCAAACGTAAGAGGTGTTTACTTGAGCACAACTTAGGTTTTGAGGGGCAGCCTATTTATGAACATTTGCCACCCTATGACCTTCCAGATGGTGAAGAGGATGAATTGGATGAATATCAGTTGGCTATTAAGAAACTTGAAAAGCAATTTGATGTTCAAACAAATCTTATTGTGAATAGGCATACATTCTTTACACATGAGCAACAGCAAGATTAATCTATTGGCAGTTATGTGGCAGCATTACATACACTGACAGCTGAGTGTGAATTTGAAAATTACTGTTCTCAACTCATTTAAGACCAGATAGTGGTGCGGTGCTGGGACAAAACAGTTCAGCAGACACTTTTAACATTGAAGTACCCAACTTTGATGGAAACTATAGACATTGTCAAGAGCATATAGATGTCTTGTAAATCTTGTAAAGAACTAACTCAGAAGGAACAGAGTAGAGTGGGAGTTGTCAGTCAAAACACAAAAGACCAAGGTAAAAAAAATTAAAATAAGAAGGTTTTTTTGGGCAACCGAACATTTGTTATAGGTATTGTTACTCAAATCATGTACCCAGAGGAAGGTCTTGTCCAGCTAAAAATGTAAAGTGTAGCATCTGCAACAAAGTAGGTCATTATGCTAGTTTGTGAGTTTCCCAAAAATAAAGATAAAGTCATTGCGGTCTAGCAAGGGGAGCCTAGTGAAGAGTCCAGAGATGATCAAAGCCCTAATGGTGATCTTATTTTAGTTGTACGGGGCTGAGAAGCCAATTGTGTAGATCCTTATGAGAATATTACCATAGATGGAAAGGTTCTTAATTTGTTAATTGACTCAGGTGCCAGAATGACTATGAAAAATGATGAATTGTTTCCTAATACATGAGGAGAGAGAAAATTAAAATTACTGCCTCCTGACAGAAATCCTGTGTCTTATGATTGATCTTACAGGATTTTTTGAATGCATCACAATGCAAGGATAAGGTTATACATGGGAAGATCTATGTTGCTAGAAAAGGTGAGAATATACTTGGATGGTATCATAAAAGACTATTTGGTATGAATTTAAGACCTGGGAGAAAGGTACACGTTTCATTAGTAACTGATGGTGAATCAAAGAGTCAGGAATGTAAGGGTCAACAACAAGGGAACGTTTGGTTGAATGCGTATGAAGATGTATTCAGTGACAAACTTGGGTTCAAACACAAGATTAAGGGCTGAAGTCGTGCTGTGCCTGTAAAGCAGAAGTTAAGAAATGTACCATTTAGTGTTCGTGAGGAGTTAGCAGAAATTCTAAAGAAATGTGTGAAGATGGGGTTATTGAACCCATAGAATCTTCATTATGGCTTTCTCCATTGATTATAGTGGGGAAAAGAAATGGCCAAGTGAGAGTTTGTATTGATTTACATAGTCTAAACAAGGTAATCTGGGTAGAGTCACATCCTCTACCATGTATTGATAATATTATCACCACATTTGCTGGAGCAAAGGACTTCAGTAAAATCGATTTATCATCTGCATACCATCAGGTGGAATTGGATTAATCATTGAAACATTTTACAGCTTTTGTTACATAGGATCGCACTTTTCAGTTCAAGAGGATGCCTTTTGGACTGGCATCGGCTACATCGGTGTTTCAGAGGGTGCTGGAATATCTTCTCCAGGGCATCAGTGGAGCGGTAACATTCCAAGACGATATACTGGTAGCAGGAAATGACTCTGACAGTCATGACAAATTGATGCATAGTGTGTTAAAAAGGTTGCAAAAGCATGGTATAGTAGCCAATGTAAAACGTGTGAATTTGCGAAACACAGCATTGAATACCTGGGGCATGTGATTTCAGAAAAAGGAGTTGAACCAAGGCCTGGTTTGATGGATGTAATTACGTTGGCAACTGAACCAAGTTCCAAGGAACAAATAGCAATGTTTCTTGGGCTTTGTGTTTTTTATGCAAAGTTTATAAGACATTTCTCAGCTAAAACAGCCAGTATGTGAGAATTGCTCAAAAAGAAGGTGTTTCATTGGAGTGACTCTTGACAATAAGAGTTTGAGTCACTTAAAAGAGAGATTGAGTCTGCAGGCATTTTGGCACCTTTTGATCCATCTAAAGAATATGTCATTGTGGTTGATGCGTGTAATGAGGGTTTAGGTGCAACATTAGCCCAATTTGACAGAAGTGGTAGTGAAGTGCCTATAGGTTTCGCATCCAGGTTATTAAAGGATAATGAAAAAGTGTTTTCGTTTATAGAAAAAAGTTGCTAGCCTGTTGGGCAGTTGAACGTTTTAAATGTTTCATCTGGAGTAGACCACAAGCCGTTAGTTAATATTCTCAGTGGAACAGTTATCAGGGATCACACTCCTCGATTGTCTCGTCTTAGTTCTAAGTTGTTGCAATATGATTTTGACAGCCAGTACTTACCAGGGTCGAAAAATGTTAGGACAGATTATTTATCTCGCAACCCTATTGTTGCTAAGGAAGAGTCTGCAAATTTGGAGGATGAGGATGAAGATTGTTTGATTGCCACGGTGGATGTATTTGATGGTAATGCTTTCAAAGAAGACGAATGGTGTGCCAGAATTTCGGAGAACTAGGATTTAGTACATGTTAAGAAATATGTAGTGGATGGTTGGCCTAAAGAGAAGATATTGGCAACTGAATTGCAAGCTTATGTGAAAATTGCAGATGAGCTCTCAGTTGAAAAGAATGGCATGCTACTGAGACAAGAAAAATGTATCCCACCTTATGGGTTGAGAAATAAGATAATTTCATTTGGTCATGAAGGTCATCTGGGGAAAACTATCACTAAAAGAAAGATCAGGGAGAATTATTGGTGGCCCGCCATGGACACGGAGATTGTGTCAAGCATTAGAGCATGTGTTATTTGTGCTAATAGTGATAAGAGCATAAAAACTGAAGTTTTACCACTTCATCTTAGTACTCTCCCAAGTGGAGCGTGGTCAAAATTGGCTATTGATTTCAGAGGTCCATTTAGCACTTTGCCGCACAGGTCAAGATTTGCCCTTGTAATTGTAGATTATTACAGAAAATGGTCAGAGGTATTTTTCATGGGAGACCCCACCACTGTGGTGGTCTTAAGATGTTTAAGGAAACAGTTTTTAAGAGAAGGTTGTTCAAGGGAGAATATTTTGGACAATTGTGTCCAGTTTGTTTCCAAGAAAATGAAGGAGTTTTGGGAAAATAACTCTATTCAGCACAAAAGAGTTGTGTTGTACCATCCTCCGGCTAATGGTCTAGTAGGGAAAATGATTTGTACTTTGATGGGGTGTACACAATGGGTTATTCAGAACAAGATGGAGGTAGAAGGTGCTGTGGAAAGCTTGTTGTGGCACATCGTAGGTGTCCTAAAGCTGTGAGTGGTGTGAGCCCATTTGAAATTATGAGGGGTCGTGTTCAGCCTACTCGTTGTGTCCAGCTTGGTTGAGAGAATGTCAGCAGCAGTCAGAAAGAGTCAAATCACTGGATGCAATCATACAACCTCGTGTGCAAAGTTCTCAGAGCAAAATGAAAGAGGAATATGATGTCAAGCACAATGTGAAAAATGTGAGATGTGAGATCAATATTGGTGATTGGGTATGTGTGAAGGATCCTACACATGTTGCCAAAGGATTGTCTAAATTCAGGTCCCCAGAGAGGGTTGGTGCAGTATCTAAAAATGCTATATGCATTAAAGGCCATGAATGGTGGAACAGAGGATGGATTGTCAAGATTAACCCAGTGGGGGAAATGTTGTCAGTGATTCTTCTGATCCAAGTGGATTTTCTGCTGTGAAAGGAGATTTAAATAACTGTTATAGGGGGTGAGGAAGAGTGTGTAACTAAAAAACGATTTCCTGTTCAACGCAAAAGCAAACGTGTGGTGGTTAAATCAGCCAGATATTGTGATGTATAATTCTCGTAGTGCTTTATTAAACTTCAGTTGTATTCATGGGGTCATTTTAAATTTTATTTTGTGTTATTAAAAAAGGGGAAGATGTTGTGGTGATGTGCTCTAGTCTTCAGCTCTCCTTGTTCCATGGATTCTTTCTATGGAATATGGAATGCAGGTTGACAGAGTAGAGGGATTCTATTGAGCAGTTGCCTGTGAGGTTTGGACATGTGCTGTGGCCAATAAACCTGTTACTTATACCACATTGTGTGTGGTCTGTTTTCTCACCACACATCGACTTGTAAGCGAGTACAGTCACTCACTGCACCCACCTTCAAAGGGATCTCTAATCCCTCCTCAAAGTGCAGGCGGGTTGCCTCCTGCACAGTAAAGCACGGTTCAGCCTCATAATAAATTATATGAATAAATAAATATTAATCTAAAAGGGCTTCATGTGTAAGCCATCTTGAGGTAATCTGAAGGTGTGATCTTGGAAATAAAGATTAGAAATTAAGCCTACAGAGAGCCAAGGAATCTCTAGCTTCTAAAGTCTTCAGTACAATTGCCTGACTAGTAACTGGCATATGTTGAATCTATTTACTTATGGGCATAGTTTTGCATACTTCTTGTAGGTTCACATCACAGAGAAACTTTCAACCAGAAAACAAATCAGCAGAATAATGATTTCAAA
Organism: Calotriton arnoldi; assembly: GCA_963921515.1. NCBI lineage: Eukaryota > Metazoa > Chordata > Amphibia > Caudata > Salamandridae > Calotriton > Calotriton arnoldi. The sequence continues at coordinate 129,041 of CAWUFW010015122.1, read as the reverse complement.
GAATATTTATCAATATATTTCTTGACCAAATCATCTGGCCAGAGACTCAGGTATTGAAACTCTCAAATTGAATTTGGATTTTTCCTGAAAGAAGTGTTTTTGCCGAATACCATTTTTCCCAAATAACCAATGCTGTTGTTTGTGTGTCTACCCCCTCCCTCTCCATAGCCAATGCATTTAGGTACTTTAGGCTTTGTTTAGCTTTCCAGTGCATGTGTCGATGTATTTATAAGTGTATGTATTTATTCCGTGCACAGCTATTTAGATAGCAATGGAGTGCTGGAAAAGAGGGTGAGAACCCTCAGGTGCAGAAAATTACATGAAGCTGGAAAGGAGGGTGACTATTGAGAAGGGGCTACTAGACCCTAAGTAAGTGTGCCTTTTGATTCCTTCTAAATTAGAGAAGGATTGGAGCCATCCTACTGCCAGCAGTGGCCTTGTTCCATGAGTAACAGTGTAGACTAAGAAGGCCCGCTTTCAATTTTTTTCTTCTTTCATTATTTGTCTACAACATGGGAATGCTTTGGTCATCCAGTCTGGCGCTGTCCGCCTGATTAGATTAGCTTCTTGACTAGATATGAAGGATTATCTTTACCTAGACTTTGTAGGTAATGCAGCTGGTCTTAAAGACAATGAGGCTCTGAAGCAGGAGCAAATTACGTTCTTTTACCACAAGTGCTGATGTAATCAAATCCCTAAGCCCTTGATGAGGCACCCCATGATGTATAGGATTACTTTCAGGGGCGGTTTCGCCCTTAGAGCATAGGGTCATTGCCCCCTGCTCCCCCACCCACCAAACATTCTTTAATTTTAAGTGTACGCCTCTATGTCCTTTTAATGAAATGCTTGCTTTTTCCCAGCTTCAGCACTCTCTTATTTTATTTGCGGGCCGGGTGTAGTAATTAACCCTGGGCGTAGTTCGCGTAGTAGCGACACGCGTGGCTACACGAAGTGCACTTCACACTACGCGAGCTACGCTAGCACTACGCGAACTGCGTAGTGCGGTAGGAAATGCTGTTCGCAATGATTGCACAGTGCCGGATGCTTGTCCGCACTATTCAATCATTGCAAACGGCATCTTGCACAGTGCAAGCAGTCGTTTTCTGCCGCTCTAGTAAATTTGTACTCGAGCGGCAGTTTTCTCAACGCGGACTGGTAGTTTCTCATCGCGAGCGGTCGCGAGCATACGCGACCACTCGCAATGAGAAACCTGACCTCCCCGCGTTGAGAATCTCGCCGGGAGGTTTATTTTCCACGCTCGCGATCGGCAACTTGATGTTGCTGATCGTGAACGAGGAAAAAGTCTCGCCGGAATGTCATTTTGCTCGCTCGCGGTTGCCAACTTGACGTTGAGGACCGCGAGCAAGCAAAAAATGCCCGCTACGCGTTTTTGCACTGTGCTACGTGCAATTCGCGTAGCGCGTAGTTGCGCAAACTACGCGAGCGTAGCGTAGTTTTCCGCCCAGGCCTAGTAGTAATGCCTGAGAGTGAGGGCGAGAGTGGAGCTTGATTGATTGAAATCGAGACTCCAGGGAAGCAGTCTCGACTTGAAGTGCACATGTCAAGTTGGACTGGTTCCTTGCATTGCCCAGCCCTACATGCGCACTTGAGGTTTCTCCTACCTACACAGTGCTAGGGAGCTGAGGGTAGCACAGCCAAAGCTCCCTGTCTCCTAAGGAGCGCTGGGTTAGTCTGCCCAAACAAATCATGTGTCTGCTCTCATACTGTTTACTAGCAAACAGCAAGGGAACAGAATCTGGATTTGCTCACGGGCATACACACGAGGCAGAGTGGGGGTGAGAGATTCACAGAACAATGACAAATCACTGTGTGACTTTATTTTGAAGCCAGGCAGTGATTGACCATATTTTTTCCTTGCGTAATACGCAATGCTCTTGTCCTTTCACACAGTTATGGCATTGCATGCAAGGGAGAGAGCAGTAGAGGCATATCCTGCTTCTCAACTACTGGAAAGAGTTGGGATCGATCAGTACATTAAAATCCCTGTCTGGGTATATGCCGGCTGCTGGCCCTCACAACCACCTCTTGGTCTTCCCTGCTCTCCGCTGGATCTCTGCGCCCTCACTCACACACCACTCATGGTGTGAAACAGGCTAACACAAGGGGATGATGGACGGAGCACTGAAACTTTTCAGGCACTCACCCCCGTCACAGATCGGGGTTGAATCCATCATCAGTCTTTAGCTCACTTCGCCACCCCAGTTTGGACCCAGCCATATGCAAATCAGTCTTGACCTTGTGCCTCATGGGAACAGTCCAACCGAACTGACAGGCCAGGTCCTCCCTTGACCGGAAACAAGCATCCAGGGACAGGCTGGGCCTAGCTGTTGCGATCATTGTCTCAGCCAATTCAGGCCCCTCTCAGGAGTGCAGGGAGCAGGGCCATGAGTATTTTTTTCAGAAGGAGGTGGGCAAGTGACAGGCATTTACACATATCTGGACCGAGTCAGCAGGACTGAACTGTTATGGGGAAGCTCCAAACTCCATTCCTGAGTGATGCTTGTGAGCATGCTCGGGCTCCTGCCTTGCTGCCGCCGCCCTGGACCCTTGCCCTGGACCCTGGTTCTGCTTATGCCGGTGATGGGTAAGAAGGGCATTTTGGATTCATGAGGGGAAGGGGACGAAGTATTTTATATTCCCCTCCAACTGTTTGGCCATGACTCTTGGGGCAGTCCGGCTACTACCAGATGGAGGGATCCCTGGGGTGGATCCCTGGGGGCCTTTCTTTCAGAGGCACAGTCACGCACCCACTCCTCAGGAGAGCAGAGCCAGTCAGAGTCCCATTCTAAATGAGTCAGACATAAGCTACATCATCAGGGGTGAAAGAGTGACGTCTGTGAGGCATCTGAGTGGCACAAGGGCAGTAAGGAACCATCTCTCTAGCAGGGACGGAAGGTAGTTAATGTCCCTCTAGGGACAGTGAGTGGCTGTTTTGTCAGGAGTGACAGAGAGGCAACCTGGGATCCCTCCTTAGATAGGTCAGATAGACCCCTTACCCAGGACCTTCCCCAGGAGGGGCAGTTCGAGGCTCACTCCAGGGTCATTGAGTGGATGTCCCGGTAGGCTCAGAGTCTGGGGTCTGTCCGATGACAGTACCATGGCCCCTTCTCACAGAATCAATCAGCTGAGACTCGGCCCTCACAGGGAGACCTGTTGCTTAGAATGTTCTCCAGCACAGCCAAAATAACATAAGAGCTGTAATGTCATCCCTGAAAAGCCGAGGTTCTGACTCGTATGGAGGGCAGCACCTTAGTCTCGCTCCTGAACATGGGCTTAGTTTGCGGAGTGGGGGCTCTCATTTTTCTTTAACCTTCTCCACCCCCATGGTTAAACAACACCGCTTCACTTTATTGCTGCTAGAATGTTGATTCTCCCATATTTATTAACCCCTCCAAATCCTTTTGTAAGTAACATCTTGACACAGGTTACTGTGAAGGGCCCTAGCATACTGAACCAGACACTATCTCCTTGAGAGGACTGTAATTTCACTGAAAAGGTATTAACTTTCGAGCCTGGACCCTCACTCACTGGCACCAACGCACTTTCTGACTCCCCAGAGCTGACTCGGATAGTGCAAGACTTTACGTGCACGTTCTGCACCATGGGGCATATGTTGCCATTTGTGCGTTGATCCTGCATAGGTTTCACTAGATTTCCTGCCTCAGAAGAGATCAAAGAGGGTTATCTGGCTTCGCCTTTCTGTATTCTCCTTTTCTGTTGTGCCACTCACTCTCCCTCCTCTCTCTCCCAACCCCTCTCCTCCTCTACACCCCTCCTTCCCTGGGAAGCCTTCATATTGGCATTGGTCGGTGAGGACGCAGTCTTCAAGAGGCTGTGCTTTGTCCATGTTCAGAGGTGTCTTGCGGGGGTGCAACCCGTTCCACCTCCTCTTGCTCCCCTTCCTCTTAACTCTCTCGTTTCTCATGCTCTCACACGTCTCCTGTGTCACACCCATTCCATTTTCATTAACTTGCTTCGTTCTCACTTGCCTCTTCTACAGATCTCTCTCCCTTCTAGTCCTGCTCCCCTAGACTGTATTCTCTATCTATCATTAATTCAGATCACCTCACCCCTCCTCTCTCTCTCTTTACTCTGCTCTCTTCCGTCTTCCCTCGCTTTTCTCCTCTCACTCTGTGTCTGCCCCATCACCCCTCGCTGCTCTGATCAACACTGCATAATCTCACTGCATATATATATACTGTTCCAGCAGCCCATACAGTCTGGGTGGAAGGTATTGTGCCCTTGCTGTCTCCTTAATAAGTGCAGAGGTAGGCTCTTAATCATTGTTTATTATCTTTACCGAAACATACTTAGAGTCCATTGACCCACAATGGGTTTCATAATGCCAAGATCCAGCTATATCTGGATTGCGTTGCGAACTAATACAATATTGTGTTTCCACTTGTCTGGTGAACAGAGCAATTGAGAACGTGGTTCAAATACAGGCAAACAAATGCACTTTCATCAAGATGGATGGATGGACGGATACATGGATGGATGTATGGGAGATCATCTGGAGATGGCTGGATACATAAATGGATAGTTGGTTGGAGGAGTTACAGGAGAGTGTGTCCAGAAGGAAGAGTGCATATATACTTGAATTAATGGATGAATGCTCCTTATGATGGACAAATGAATGGATGATTTTCTAGTGAATGGATACATGGATAGATGAGTGAATGGGAAAGTCTCTAGAAAGATGGATGGAAGGATGCATGAACAGATGAATACAGTGGATGAAGGAAACATGGATTAATTAATGGGGGATGATTGGCTGAGTGATGCATGGGCTAAACACCCTTATGTCGGCTGGACTCGCTCGCCACGTAAAGTTCATCCCCGTTTATGCCTCACCACATTGAAATGTCACTAGCTGCCACTGATTACTTTGAGCCAGAAAGATGTTGGTTGGGCCATTGAGCAGAGCAATATCGTCCATTCAGGTGACACAAGACCAAGGCCAGCGCTGTATTCTTAAAGTCTAAATCTTGAAGGAATTGGTTTACTTCTTCAGAAGGGATAGCTAGTACCAGACAGTCTAATACCCTAATTTAGTGTTGAGCAGAGCATCACCTTAAATCAGCGGTGCTCTTGCTTTGCAAGCTTGTGGTTCCCACACTCTTTTTAGAGTCAGGTGAAGCACTTTGTTTACACAGAGGAGCATCTACTGGCGTAAGTGTGTGAACTGTGGCAGCAGAGGTTTTGTCCTTGGAGCATTGAAGATCTGGAATGGCCTTCCCAATCATATCAAAGCCATGCCTGATCTTTTGGCTTTTAGGAAATCATTGAAGACATGGCTCTTGCCCTCCTGCTAATTGTTATTTACGGGATCTCCTTGCTTTCCTGCTATCTCAGCTAGTGCCAAGATGCCTTTTTTGGTATTTGTCCAGATAGAACCATTTATTTGAATCAATCAAACGTGACTTCAGAGAACTGTTCCAAAGCCCGAGTGTTTTATTTAACACCTTTTGTTTAGTTTTTTGCACACAAGATTAAACCATTATTCACATGTCATCTTGTCGGGGCAACACTTAGGGGCATATTCTCAAGAACGTGCGATAACCATCGCAAAAGTTACTTAGCGCAACCTTCAACATCGCAGTCCATCGCGGGAAATTTACGCTGTGTTAACCAAGTATTCACAACACGGCGGTATCATGCGATAGTCCCCAGATAACCCGACAACTGTCCGCGTTAAAATCAATGGCACGCCTCAAAAATGCGAAACACAAATGCAAAAATAGCTGCGATGAGGCCAAGGGCGATACAAAAAGCAGCGAAAACCAGCCACAGGCCTGCAAGTCAGACGCGTCAGGCGGGAACAATCACCATAAAAGCAGACTAAACAAACGGTGAGATGACAACGTCCGAGCACAACCCCACAGCTGTGATGCAGAACAAATGACCATGTCCAAATCCGACAGGCAGTTCCCCACAAACAGCCACAATGTACATTGACATGCATCATCATCATCAAATAGCTTTATTCGACGTTTTCAGTCATAAAAGCACACAATTATACACAAATCATTAAAAAACAATAAAATTACCATTAGGTAATACATAAAATACTATAGAACATTATTTACAATAATAATTCATAACATTTCTTCAATCTATGTAAAAGGGAAACTCTCAGTGATCATACTATAAATTTCGAGACCCAAAACTTTTTCCTGTTTTAAAGGCTACAATTAATAAATTATTTACCAAAATTCATAGCTTTGGTGGCAACCCACTTTAAATTCATAATATTATTGACCCCCACAATTTAAAACTAAACAATACACCCAATCTGCCTACCAATACAATGTCTTTTTCTAAGCCTTCGGAAATCACACATTAATTTTTCCTTGCGAACATGCCCTGATTGTCCAAGCCCACCCCAAAAATTTGGCCATTGCTATAGCTAGTGCTTCCTTGGTATCACTTCTTAATATTCTAAGAGCTTGGTTCGCACCTCTTATTCCCAATAGCTTACATATAGGGCGCAACCAGGCCCGACGTGGGGCATGGTAACCTGCACATTCAAACAAAAAATGGCCTATTGTTTCCTTTTTAATCAGACAGACTGGGCACAACTCAATATGTGCATTAGACCACTTGCTTGTGAAAACTCTTGTAGGCAAAGTGCCTATTCTGAACTGGAAATACAGTTTCCGCTCTAGGGGTTTGAGAATACAGTCCCAATAATATTCAAACCTTGGCATAGGTTTATGCTCTAGAAAAAGCCCCGTTAGGGATGAGGGGTCAAACATAGTTTGCGTACAGTTAAGGACCTTTTCCCAATATTTAACCTTTAAAATCTTTTTGGATGGGAAAACATTGTTTTTCGGGTCCTCCCATTGACATGCATTCAGTAGGTAACCTGCACCAATGCGGAAACAAACATGGAGCACACTGTGAAACCGCACCTCCCCTTCACATTGCAGAGGGACAAACGAGACCCCCTGCACGCCGACGTGCCATGTCCATGACCAAACAATAATGGAAGCACGGACGAATGTAGGGGCAGTGACTCCCCCCACGTACATGTCGCCCATGTCATGGGACTTGAGTCACAGGGTTCATCCCTGCATCATGGCGGCACATAACAGAGCCCAAAAGAAGCCCTCTTGTCACTTGAAGGCCACAAATGACAGCCAAAATGGAATGAACTGGGACAAATGTGAAACACCGAAGAGTGGGATACCGTAACAACTGTGATACACTGAACTGGCATTTCGAAAACGTGACCCCCTAAACAGCCTCACTGCACAGAGGTGACACACCCACCATCCATTAACAAATTCCTAAATTGTCAGCACAACATGTCACGCCCACACGTGTCTGAGTGAAGTGCCTGTACAGATGAGTGACATGCACGCAGGGAATGTGTCTCGGAATGCATTTATTAGCACATGCTGTGCCTGTGGTCAGTCAACGTACTGTGCCATTACTGCTAAGGACCCTCACAATGTGACGTCAACCAGAGAAGAAATTGCCAATGATGTAGTCCCTATGGGCAATTCCTGCTGCGGCTGCAGTGGGGTGTGTCCTCCTGCCTCATCTCCATCATCATCGTCCGGTGCATCTGGCACTCGTATCCATGGGGCTCTGCTGCGTACACATATGTTGTGCAACACACAACATGCAACGATCATCTTGCACACGAGGCCTGGGCTGTACAGGAGCCTTCCACCTGTGACGTCCAGGCACCTGAAACGTGATTTCAACACGCCAAATGTGCGCTCCACGATGCCCCTGGTGCGTCTGTGGGCCAAAATGTACTTCCTCTGGGGCTGTGCGTTCGGGGCCCGGAGGGGTGTCATCATCCAAGCGCAGAGTGCATATCCTGACAGTGCAGAGAGACATGAGTCAAGACTACGTACTGCATGATGTGTTGGCAGGCCCACTGCTTGATTGGTGTGTGATATGTGTGAGTTAGTGATACCCGTATGACATGTACTGCGTGTTGCTAATGAGCAGCATCACTGTGTAGTACGTAGCCTCACTGCTGCACCACACCCCCTGAGCACATTCACTATTGTGCGCAGGGCGATTGCGTCACATGCACCCCTACGGCACACCATTGTCATGCCTGTCTGCGCATGTCAACAAGCCTGGCTACGACACAGTGATGATGATGCGCAGAATGTGGCCGGCCACGTGTGTGTCAGCCCATTGCAAGGACAGGGCTGACACAGATGTAGAGCACCTGCCTGGCTGAACCCGACATGCAGTTGAGGGTACATCTTTGGCTCATGCAGAGATAATAGCGACAAACACAACAGTTGGCATGTGTGATCCCTGACCCCGAGCGGGCATGCCCTCCCCCATGTACCCCTGCGGCCGAGCACGCACACCGGGGGCATGCCACATGGCAACATTGCCGATTGCAGGACGGGTGGCGCAGACACTACAACAGAGACACACGCATCAGCCACATCCTTGGCAAGACCTACACTGCACCACACCCAGATCTGGAGTAGCCACACCCCTACGCAGTACCGACATACGCCAGTCCACCCCGCTTACGCTCACAGGGAGGTACGACACGGTTTCATGTCCCAGGTCTACACCACTGCCTGCGGTGACATGGATGCGCACGCTGTACACAGCACAATGTTATGTGGAATGACCCCGGTCCCCCATGCATACACAACAACCACACAGACACACAGAGTGAGTTCGTGGGACTGGCCACGAGCACGTGCGCCCGGACCCTTTTATTGCCAGGCTCACATCTCCAGTGACGCCTGTGCTGGATGGGTGTTGTAGTGTAAGCCACCACTCAGGGGTTGGTTGGTGCTGGCAAAGACAACAACAGTGAGCAGACAATCAGCAGTACAAGTGTTATAGGGATTCTGCACATATACAGAGCTATGCACAGGATAATAGGACCTCGGAATATAGTGGTGAGCCAACCATAAACTTTAGCGCCTAAAACCCTAATCCGACTAGCTTTAGCGTCTCGTTAGCAACAATGCTGCCAATGATTAGACAACCCAGAACACGGTATCTCTCTCTCAGGACTCGCAGTAGCAAGAACACCCTTTCATAACTCACTCATACTTGTCCACAACGCGCCTAAGAAGAGACACTGTATAGTTTAAAATGTTTATTTCAACTAACGTGCTCTAATATACAGTACACGTGTCAGTACTATCAGCATAATGCATAATGATAAAATAAGCAGCATAGTTACAACTCCATAGAATACAAACGGGGAAAGCATTTAATAAAGCAGTGGATATAAGGCTAAATGACCTTACCACCCTCCCCGTGATAGTAGCTAGTTTATTATAAAAATAGAAGACCTCCGGGCTTTGACTAGCGAACCCCCATACCTCAATATCTAGATGCAAAGTTTACATCATCAGATACAAACAGCTCTTCTCTCTGGAAAGGTTGTTCTCCAAGTGTGTCTTTCAGTGAAAAAACACCATATTAAAAGCACAAGAATTTCTCCAAGGCAGCCGTAAATAGAGTGTTATGTCTAAGTGTGAGGGACTGGCCAAATCAGCAGGAACAAGGGACGTTGTGTATCGACCTTGTACATGGTGTGCAGGCAGCAGCCCAAAAGGGAACAGGAGACAAGGTGAAAGATAGAAATGCAGACAGTGCTAAGATAGCCGGGCAGAAGCAGAGGCTCAAAAAACAACGGCACAAAGGAACGTGCGCAAAAAGGGGGCCTCATGGCAGCCAAGTCCAAGGCAACGCAGCAAGGCAGACCAGGAGGCCGCAAACCACACGACACCCTCCCCTGGTCAGTCCATCATCCAAGAAGAGGACAGAGTCCAAAGTAACTGAGCAGAACGCACTTGGGGAAGCGAATCCCAGGAAGGACGACGAAAGGTAGATAAAAAAATACATATAGATATCCTTCCAACGAGGCAGGTTGCAGAAAGTCAATGCCCTCCTAATCCATCAGTGTGTTAGTGCAGAAAAACGCCACACCTTCCAAGAGGACATCATTGGAATCGTCGGAAAAAAGCGACGCCATCCAGTCAAGTAAATCAAAACTGCAATCATGTTCCTCGTAAGAGGGTGCAGCGAACAGCATTGCGGGACAACTTGCGTGATACTCAATATAACTTCGTTGTAGGAGATTCCGAGCAGCCGCCCAGATATCCCATTGTGCCAAAATCCCCAGTGCGGCCGCACGCGCCATATAGCCCGCAGCGGAACAGTCCCGTTCATGGGCCTCCAGAGGACCCACCAACTGAACAAAATCCGGAACAGACAAAGACGTATTGGAGAGGCAATAATCCATGTCCCATGAGAATGGACATCGGATGCAAGACATCACAGGTTGCACGCAAGTGAAATACGCAAAGCGAAAAGAAAGTGTATATGACACACTCATTGTTGCCAACGGCAGGACACCGAAGCCAGCGAGGAGACGTTCACGGAGCATCCGGAGCCGACCTGGCTCAAGAAGGGCCCATGGAGGTGCAGCCATTGCGCAGTAAACAAACCAACAGCAGGACACCAGCCGCCAAGGCGAGGATCAGTGGAAAGCCACCAAAGACGCTGGAAAAGATGGAATGAATAAATGCCGGTATTACACCAAAAATAGTCTGAAAAGAGGTCCCAAGGCCAGAGCCCACAACTTTAAAAAAGTGCACTAGACCTTCAGTGCGGGACGCATTAAAAACACGGTGAATCAGTTCACCGAAATGTTGTGGGAGATTAGTGTTCAAAAGGGCCTGTATTTCACTGTGGGTACTTGCCACCTGGAGAATGAAAGTCTCCCGGGCAGATGTGAGCATAACCTCCTGGTTCAATAATAGTGCCTTTATTCTGCTCAATTTATTGAAATCCGCCTTCAGAGTAGGAATGGAAGGCCACACGGAACTATCTATGATGTCGTGCGGGGGAGGAAAAAGCACCTTTTTGCAGCAGACAACCCTGTGGGACACTGTAACAATATAGGGTATGCCGGACAGCATGCAACAACAGTCTAGGTTATTCAAAAGCAGATAACTACCATTTGCAAGCACAGTGAAAGTAGGAGAAATAGCAGGAGCAGGAATGCCATTTAACACACAAGCAAGATTCGGAGTGGAAACGTTACAAGCCCCGTGCAATTGAATGTGTTTGCAAACAAGGGAATGGCCCACAGTGGAATCGCATGACTCCCCCGTGAGAAAAACTTCCCTCCCATCTCTAAGGCATTTAAACATGAAAGGCAAGGACCAAAGTTCATGCAGGAAGGCACTGCCCAAAGGCTGAAAACGGCCTACAGGATAATGCTTCATACATGAACTAAATTCAAACAATGAGAAAGGCAAAGCAATAACCCCGTGTACTAGCCCCACGTTGGGTGCCATGTTATAGGGATTCTGCACATATACAGAGCTATGCACAGGATAATAGGACCTCGGAATATAGTGGTGAGCCAACCATAAACCTTAGTGCCTAAAACCCTAATCCGACTAGCTTTAGCGTCTCGTTAGCAACAATGCTGCCAATGATTAGACAACCCAGAACACGGTATCTCTCTCTCAGGACTCGCAGTAGCAAGAACACCCTTTCATAACTCACTGATACTTGTCCACAACGCGTAAGAAGAGACACTGTATAGTTTAAAATGTTTATTTCAACTAACGTGCTCTAATATACAGTACACTTGTCAGTACTATCAGCATAATGCATAATGATAAAATAAGCAGCATAGTTACAACTACATAGAATACAAACGGGAAAGCATTTCATAAAGCAGTGGATATAAGGCTAAATGACCTTACCACCCTCCCCGTGCTAGTAGCTAGTTTATTATAAAAATAGAAGACCTCTGGGCTTTGACTAGCGAACCCCCATACCTCAATATCTAGATGCAAAGTTTACATCTTCAGATACAAACAGCTCTTCTCTCTGGAAAGGTTGTTCTCCAAGTGTGTCTTTCAGTGAAAAAACACCATATTAAAAGCACAAGAATTTCTCCAAGGCAGCCGTAAATAGAGTGTTATGTCTAAGTGTGAGGGACTGGCCAAATCAGCAGGAACAAGGGACGTTGTGTATCGACCTTGTACATGGTGTGCAGACAGCAGCCCAAAAGGGAACAGGAGACAAGGTGAAAGATAGAAATGCAGACAGTGCTAAGATAGCCGGGCAGAAGCAGAGGCTCAAAAAACAATGGCACAAAGGAACGTGCGCAAAAAGGGGGCCTCATGGCAGCCAAGTCCAAGGCAACGCAGCAAGGCAGACCAGGAGGCCGCAAACCACACGACACCCTCCCCTGGTCAGTCCATCATCCAAGAAGAGGACAGAGTCCAAAGTAACTGAGCAGAACGCACGTGGGGAAGCGAATCCCAGGAAGGACGACGAAAGGTAGATAAAAAAATACATATAGATATCTTTCCAACGAGGCAGGTTGCAGAAAGTCAATGCCCTCCTAATCCATCAGTGTGTTAGTGTAGAAAAACGCCACACCTTCCAAGAGGACATCATTGGAATCGTCGGAAAAAAGCGACGCCATCCAGTCAAGTAAATCAAAACTGCAATCATGTTCCTCGTAAGAGGGTGCAGCGAACAGCATTGCGGGACAACTTGCGTGATACTCAATATAACTTCGTTGTAGGAGATTCCGAGCAGCCGCCCAGATATCCCATTGTGCCAAAATCCCCAGTGCGGCCGCAGGCGCCATATAGCCCGCAGCGGAACAGTCCCGTTCATGGGCCTCCAGAGGACCCACCAACTGAACAAAATCCGGAACAGACAAAGACGTATTGGAGAGGCAATAATCCATGGCCCATGAGAATGGACATCAGATGCAAGACATCACAGGTTGCACGCAAGTGAAATACGCAAAGCGAAAAGAAAGTGTATATGACACACTCATTGTTGCCAACGGCAGGACACCGAAGCCAGCTAGGAGACGTTCACGGAGCATCAGGAGCCGACCTGGCTCAAGAAGGGCCCATGGAGGTGCAGCCATTGCGCAGTAAACAAACCAACAGCAGGACACCAGCCACCAAGGCGAGGATCAGTGGAAAGCCACCAAAGACGCTGGAAAAGATGGAATGAATAAAAGCCGGTATTACACCAAAAATAGTCTGAAAAGAGGTCACAAGGCCAGAGCCCACAACTTTAAAAAAGTGTACTAGACCTTCAGTGCGGGACGCATTAAAAACACGGTGAATCAGTTCACCGAAATGTTGTGGGAGGTTAGTGTTCAAAAGGGCCTGTATTTCACTGTGGGTACTTGCCACCTGGAGAATGAAAGTCTCCCGGGCAGATGTGAGCATAACCTCCTGGTTCAATAATAGTGCCTTTATTCTGCTCAATTTATTGAAATCCGCCTTCAGAGTAGGAATGGAAGGCCACACACAGAACTATCTATGATGTCGTGCGTGGGAGGAAAAAGCACATTTTTGCAGCAGACAACCCTGTGGGAAACTGTAACAATATAGGGTATGCCGGACAGCATGCCACAACAGTCTTGATTATTCAAAAGCAGATAACTACCATTTGCAAGCACAGTGAAAGTAGGAGAAATAGCAGGAGCAGGAATGCCCTTTAACACACAAGCAAGATTCGGAGCGGAAACGTTACAAGCCCCGTGCAATTGAATGTGTTTGCAAACAAGGGAATGGCCCACAGTGGAATCGCATGACTCCCCCATGAGAAAAACTTCCCTCCCATCTCTAAGGCATTTAAACATGAAAGGCAAGGACCAAAGTTCATGCAGGAAGGCACTGCCCAAAGGCTGAAAACGGCCTACAGGATAATGCTTCATACATGAACTAAATTCAAACAATGAGAAAGGCAAAGCAATAACCCTGTGTACTAGCCCCACGTTGGGCGCCATGTTATAGGGATTCTGCACATATACAGAGCTATGCACAGGATAATAGGACCTCGGAATATAGTGGTGAGCCAACCATAAACCTTAGCGCCTAAAACCCTAATCCGACTAGCTTTAGCGTCTCGTTACCAACAATGCTGCCAATGATTAGACAACCCAGAACACAGTATCTCTCTCTCAGGACTCGCAGTAGCAAGAACACCCTTTCATAACTCACTCATACTTGTCCACAACGCGCGTAAGAAGAGACACTGTATAGTTTAAAATGTTTATTTCAACTAACGTGCTCTAATATACAGTACACGTGTCAGTACTATCAGCATAATGCATAATGATAAAATAAGCAGCATAGTTACAACTCCATAGAATACAAACGGGGAAAGCATTTCATAAAGCAGTGGATATAAGGCTAAATGACCTTACCACCCTCCCCGTGCTAGTAGCTAGTTTATTATAAAAATAGAAGACCTCTGGGCTTTGACTAGCGATCCCCCATACCTCAATATCTAGATGCAAAGTTTACATCATCAGATACAAACAGCTCTTCTCTCTGGAAAGGTTGTTCTCCAAGTGTGTCTTTCAGTGAAAAAACACCATATTAAAAGCACAAGAATTTCTCCAAGGCAGCCGTAAATAGAGTGTTATGTCTAAGTGTGAGGGACTGGCCAAATCAACAGGAACAAGGGACGTTGTGTATCAACCTTGTACATGGTGTGCAGACAGCAGCCCAAAAGGGAACAGGAGACAAGGTGAAAGATATAAATGCAGACAGTGCTAAGATAGCCGGGCAGAAGCAGAGGCTCAAAAAACAACGGCACAAAGGAACGTGCGCAAAAAGGGGGCCTCATGGCAGCCAAGTCCAAGGCAACGCAGCAAGGCAGACCAGGAGGCCGCAAACCACACGACACAAGGTACGTACATCATGGGTCCCTGACTTGAGCAGCACAGAGTTTGTGGCCCCGGATGCACAGCGGCCGGCACAGGCACACCTCCACGGGACGATGACTTGTGTTGCACTGAGGTAGTGCCACACGAGCTGAGCGTGTACTCGTAGATGACCAAGGGGACTTACGCAGAGGGTTGCGGAGGACAGTGGCAGGTGTCCCTCCAGGGCATGATGCAGAGGGCAGAAGCAAGCAGGAACTGGCAGATGGCGGAGTTGAATGCCACAGACCCCACTTTTGCAGCTTGTCAGTATCAGCTACATGTAGATGAAGACAGCCCCCAGCCCATGGGCTCAGACGCCACCGACGTCCAAACAGAGATTGCCCATGGATTTCAGGGCACACACTCAGTGGCGCCAGAGCTGGAAGGGGCTGCAGTCTGCGATGAGGCCTGTACAATGACATGGACTCTGCTATGTACAGAGCAAGACTCAGTTCTAATCCTGTGAAGTACTCCACCGCAGTGTGTGCCGGAGGCAGTGGTCAGCAGGGACCCACAGCCACGTGTGGTAGGCATGCGCTGCACAGAGTCCGTGGCACCAGTGCAGTCGTTGGTAGTGTCCCATCACCTTCGTAAAGGTGAGCCTTATCTCCTCCGGACTGAAGCGCGTCTTCCTCTTACTCCTTTCCTTGCATACTGTAACATGAACACTGCCATGAAGAAATCAATACTCAGTTCCAAAAGTGCGACCTAGTTGGCCGCAGTGTCGGCCGGAGGCAGCGGTCAGTGCGGGCCAACCGCTGTCCAGCCATCTCCTCCTGGATCTCTCACACACGACGTTGGAATGGCATTTGTATTACTTTTGTGGCTGACGTAGGTAGTGGCACCAGAGCTGAGCGGGTGTGTAGCCGGAGAGGAGGCCGTATCCTGCCTGTGACGGACTGCATTGGATTAGTGTGAGGCCTGCAGGACCGCAGTGCAGGCCCAAGCTCGGAGTCAGCAAGGGCCCACAGACACGTTTGGTGGGAGTCCTATGCACAGACTTGGTGGCACCACATCGGAGGGAGTATGGTGACATGAACTCAGCCTTCAATCATGTACTCTGCCATGGTGTAATCAAGACTCAGTTCCATATGTGTGACCTACTTGCCCGCTGTGCATGCTGGTGGAGTACGTCAACGAGAAAGGAGGTCCGCGGGCCTGTGACGCAGTGGCCATGATGGTCCGAGGAGTCTGGTAAGGTCGGGGTCCTCGGGCTTGGAGCTTGCACCGGCACGTGGTGGGCCCGCTTTGACACACGCCGGTGTCGGCAGGTGAGCAGTGATGCCTGGATGCGCAGGGGCGGGCATGATGGCTTCGGGACCAGCGGTCCGTGGTGCAGCAGGCACACAGGATCCCAGGCAACACCGCTCACAGTGTAGGCCTCGTGGCGGAGTGAGAGGCGCCGCCCTGGCAGGGACTTTGGGCATTCCGGAAGAGGACCATGCCCAGGGCTACGTGCTTTTTATTCACGCCCATACGCTGACCTAGCGTACGCCGGGCCAGCCCACTCCTCTCACGCTTACAGGGGGGGGACGTAACAAGCTACGTTTCCTTGATCTCCCCCACTGGCTGGGGTGACATGGTTGCGTCCACTGTCCATTACACCACACACCAGCGGTGTATGTGGACATGGATATCTGTGTGGTCTGCATACTGCAGTCTGTCCGACACATCCTTGCCACACTTGGCATTGTGTGCAGTCCCATTCATCAGTAACATCGCCTCCTTTGCACATGCCTGGTTCCCTTCTCTTCCCACATTCTGCTGATGTGTGGCTGAGGTGCCATGCCGTTGATGGCTCATGTACATCGCTAGGCCTGGTTTCCATGGTGAATAGTGCTGTCATGTCTGCTGGGTGGGCATGTTGTTTGGCATGTTGTATGTGGGTTGTGACGTGTGCATTCCCAGAGTTGTGAGTTGTATGATTGTGGAGTTGAGGTGTGTGGTGTGTTCATTTGGTATTTACCAACGAGCACTGCATTTCCGTAGGTGCCATCCTGGAAGCGCCGGTTGATGATGGACTGTTGGAAGATGTATGAATCATGCACCCTGCCTGGGTAGTTGGCGACGACATTGGTGAAGAGTCCCCGGTGGTCCACTATTGCCTGCATATTGATGGAATGCGTGTGCTTTCTGTTGCGGTAATTGTGTGCAGTGTCGGAAGGGGGCACAAGTAGGACATGTGTGCAGTCTATTGCCCCCAACACGTGCGGGAATCCAGCTATGGTGTAGAATCCTTGCTTGGTCTCCAGCTGTTCCTGCGCAGTGTGGGGGAAGTATAGGTACTGGGGTACCAAGCTGATGATGGCATCCAAGACAGGTGTGAGGAACTTTGATAGGGCTGGCTGTGAGACTCCTCCGACTCTGGCGGTTGTTGGTTGGAATGTCCCAGAGGCCAACAGGTGCAGCACAGCCAGCAGCTTTGTCTGCGGAGGGATGTTGGTTGTCCGCTGTGTTGGTATAGTCAGCCTTTGGGCAATGATGTTCAGGATGCGGAGGATGGTTGTCCTTTTGAGCCTGTAGTGGGCAATGACATACTCTGGTGTCATGTCTGTGAGGCTGGTGCGTTTTCTGAAGGTCCGTGGTCTGTGTCTGCGCTGCCTCTGTGGTGGTCCGGGGGGGTGGTGCGGGGGAGGTCCGGGGGGTGGTGGCGGGCCGGGGGTGGTGGCGGTGGGTGTTGTGGCCCTGTTGGGGCTCCGAGCTGCATGATGAGTAGCTCTATGGCATCTGTTGTCCTTCAGGTGTGGCTGTGGGCTGGGCTCCCTTTTCTGGTGCCGGCTGCCATCCGACTTTACACCAGGTCAGAGCAGGTGTTAGTTTCCTGCTGCTAACGCGCCATATCGCATGTTTTGTGGACTTATCGCCGATCTGCCTGGTCGTTGTGAATGTTGCGGTGTGGTGTTGACGCGGCTTTTTGCACGGGAACGCCTACTCTGCATCTCATTAGCGATAGTTGCCGGTGTCATCTGTGGCGATGCTTTCGGCGGCTGCTATCGCGGGTTAACTGGTGTTATGGGCTGTTAACACCAGCTTGTGAATGGGGTGATAAATTTATCGCAACTTTGGCTGCGATAAAGTGCTGTTAACTCGGCGATAGCTCCTTGAGAATATGTCCCTTATTTTTTTAAACAAATTTGTTTTTTATATTTACAATACATACATAAATAACTCCTGATGTGACACAATAAAGTGCAGTACACAATAAACATTACAATAGACAATACAGTACATACTTTTCAATTATAAGGTGAAATACAAGTGACCAGTCCTTATTTAACATCTACACCTGGCGGACACTCAACATTTCTCACTAAAGCTTCTGCCTCTTGTCCTGCCTGTATGTAATGCTTAGGGAATAGTGATTTCCAAGGGTGTTTTATTACTTGCTACGACAGTTTTCATGTATATTTAATATTGTTTTAAAATGTTATCTATTTATTGTGTAGTGTATTATGAAATGGCACACATCTTATCCCAAATCCTGCTTTGGGATAAGATAATTGGGTGTGCCATGAGGAAAAAATTACATCCTTACTTTCCCCACAAGGACAACACCCTTGGAAATCACTATTCCCTAAGCATTACACCAATCCAATCCAATTAGCTTTATTTGACAGTTAAGTCATAAAAGCACAATACATAGAATAAAAATATTTCATAATACACTACACAATAAATAGATAACATTTTAAAACAATATTAAATATACATGAAAACTGTCGTAGCAAGTAATAAAACACAGATCGTATGGGTTAAAAAGCCGGGACAGGCAAAATTAGTAATATTGTTACAGTACATAGGAATGAATATAGACACTATTGCATGTGTTACTTTCAGGGTCCATCCACATAATCAAAGGGCCAGGCTTTGATTCTTTACAGATTAAGACAATAGCCAGCTTAATGTGTACAGTCGCCAGGATGACATTTAAAACATTCTTCAGATTGCGGGGGTTAATCGAGATCTAGTAACCCATGACCAGCTCAGGAATTTAGCAATTGCAATAGAAATACACAGTGATGTTTCTGTGCGCAATATTCTTAATGCATCAGCGCACCTTCTAGTGCCCAGTGACCTACAAATTGGCTTAAGCCACACGTGACGGGGGGCAGCATATGCTGGACAAGCAAACAATAGATGAGCTAGGGTCTCCTGCTGGTCCAAACACAATGGACCCTTGCTATTACCAGATGGGACCCATTTTGCTGTATGGGATCTTATTGGCAGTGTACCGACCCAGAATTGTAAGTACAACTTCCGATCATACGGTTTAGTTATTAGATCCCAGTACTGTTCTAAATTTGGCCGGAATTTGACTTCCAAAAAAGCCCCCGTCAACAAAGACGTGTCACTGTTTCGGTGGATGTTAAGAAACACCGATTCCCAGTATTTTTCTTTCAAAAACTCTTTTGGAGGGAATGATATGTTGGAAGGATTTTCCCACAATGTGGCCATGCCGATCTTGACTAGTGAAGTTCTAACCTCCCGTAACCATCTAATTTTATGGTAACAGTCTGCCTGAATTAGATCATTGAGGCCGGAAGCGTAAGATGCCAGTTCTGGCGTACACCAAATTCTTCGCCAGTATAATATTGGGCGTAATCTGGCAATGTCAACCAGTGCTTTTCTGCCTAGTTCATACAGCATTGGGCGCACTGGGGTACTTTGCGGAAGACCGGTAATCCTGCGGAAGAACCTGTTTTCTGCAATGGCTAGCTGGGAGAGGTTCTCGAAACCCCAGAGCTCGGCCCCATATAAGGCAGAGCTCACAACTTTCATACTGTAAATCTGGAGCACAGGGCTAATTGGCTTTGTAAGGGAGGTATTGAACTCAGTATATAGGGCCCCAGATAGTTGCCTATGTTCTAAGGTGGCCATATCAAGTTGACATTTCCACTTCAGATCATTTTGCAACGTAACCCCCAGATAAGTGAAAGCCCTAACTTGTTCCAGGGGAAGGTTATTCATGGGCCACCTTTGAATGTTTTATGTTGGTTAAAGATCATAAATTTTGTTTTGTATACATTAATTTCCAGACCCCGAAGATGGCAAAACTCCTCAAAAAGTAGCAAAGCACGCTGGAGACCGCTGGGAGTTTTTGAGATGATCAACGTGTCATCCGCGAACATTAAGATAGGGATATGAATTCCCGCTAAAACAGGGGCATCCATAGGAATAGACAATAAAAACTTGGCGATCCCATTGATAAAGAGTGAGAATAGTGTAGGAGCCATAACACAGCCTTGACGCACTCCTTTATCAATGGGAAAAGGTTTAGTAACATTGCCCTGTGACCCCCACCGTATTTGGGCAAAATTATCCTCATGCAGGCGAGCAATAAGGGATAGCAACTCTGGTGCCATCCCCAGCTCCTGTAACACTGTCCAAAGTTTACTGCGGGAAACAAGATCGAATGCTGATTTAAGGTCAACAAAGGCAGCATACAAACAACCCTTGCCTAGAACCACTGTCCACCAGTATATTAATATAAACCGGAAAACCTGATCGATGGTACTGGTGTGGGCCCGAAAACCTGCCTGTAATGGTGAAAGAATACCATACTCGTCAATCCAATCTTGGACCTTATTTAATACTAACCGACCCATCACCTTTTGCAGGGAATCTATAAGGCTTATAGGCCTATAATTTCCTGGGTGGGATTTATCCCCTTTTTTATACACCGGGATAATCTCGGCCCCTTTCCAAGAGTCAGGCACTGGGGCTCCTTGGGCAATGGCATTAGCTAATAATATAATGTACCGGCACCATTTAGGTTTATCATATAAAAAGATGTCAGCCGGAATGCCATCTAAACCCGGAGCTCTACCCCCTGTTACGGCTCTGAGGGCGATGTTGACATCAGCCAATGTAAAGGCCGTGTCTTGATAAAACGTATGGAAAGGCGCAACAGGGTCCCCCTCGTCGGTACTACAAGCATATTGGGGTTTAAAATGGTTGACCCATTGATCCTGGGCTACATGATTTTGTGGCGGTACTGGCTGTCCCCCCCTGTCCCATTTTACAATGTTACAAAACTGTTTGGAACTATTGCTGGCACATGCCAGTCTCAAGTCTTGCCATCTACTTTCATCCCATTGCTTCTTGGCCTTTTCCTGGACCCTCCTGTAATTACTCCTGGCCGCCCGTACTTTGTCTGGTGCCCCTAATTTAAGTGCGTCACCCAGAGTTCTACGTGCCATCCTACAATCCTCATTAAACCATAGGCTTAATTTCTTTCTTTGGGTGTTCTTATCTATATGCTGCTTGAAGAAGTATGATCTTAAATGAGAAAAGAATTTGTTGTGAGTGGCAGTAATTATCTCGGTGAACACGGGGTGATCAGAACAGGCCTCTAAGTCAATTATAGTTCGGTCGATATCCCTAGTAATAGTGGCTAGAAGATCGGGGTTCTCTACTAGCTTAGTCCATTTTAGTCGCCGCATATCGTTTGTAGGGATCAGATCAAGGGTAAGTAAGTTGTGAGCTGGCTGAACAGGTGCTCTCTGTACTTGAAGATCTAGAGTTGAGCATAATGGATTATGATCGCTCTCTAGGCGATCCCTCACCGTCATATCCCCTAGGGTATGCCATAGCTTTAAATTAATTAGCAGGTAGTCTATGCGGCTAGCGCTATGGCCATTATCAAAAGTGTTAGCCCCATGCCTGTCCAAGGCAGTTCGCCCCTTTGCTGCCCATAGCCTTTTTCGAGGCAGATAGCTTTGATTTGGATTGCTACATCCGACCATTTTTTTATGGGCGGTAATTCCAATTTTGGAATGCCCCACCGAGCATCTTCCTCTCCTGTAAGGTCATGGTCCTCAATGCCAAGGGGCTCGAAGGTCGAATTAAAATCTCCAGCCACTAACACTAGAGAGTCCCAGGAATACGTGTCCAGAAGATCATCGAGGGCGGCTATAACCTCCGACTTCTTCCCCCCACTTGGACCCCTCGCATAGACGTTATAAATGTCAATACTACATTGTGGACTTGTCTTCAGCAGTATTGCGAGGATATCATTGCTCTGGGTCGGGAGTATCTGGATTTTACAACTTATCGCTTGGCGAACCCAGATAGTGAGGCCCCCTGCAGGTCAACCTTT
Source organism: Calotriton arnoldi (assembly GCA_963921515.1). NCBI lineage: Eukaryota > Metazoa > Chordata > Amphibia > Caudata > Salamandridae > Calotriton > Calotriton arnoldi. Next base: position 107,202 of record CAWUFW010015122.1, on the reverse strand, counting down.
TCCCCCCTTGATAGCTGGAATGTGGTAGTTCAAATAACCAACTCGATAGAGAGGGTCCACCAGCCATGTATCCTGAAAGAGGCAAATGTCGTAGTTCTCAATGAAAGTTAGCCAATCAGGAGACGTGACCTTAGTCCCCAGCCCTGCAATGTTCCATGATAATACAGCTAACCTAAATGAGGTAAAACCATGTGAAATCTCCCCGACACACCCGTTAGTTGGTTATACTCAGCTGTCCCTCCCTCCTACTGGTGACGGGACAGCGATGGGTATCTTTCCTGATACGGTAGATGGTGGATTTAGCATCACAGGGACTTCACACTCGCTGGGAGATGGCTATGTTATATTCTCCAAAAGATCACCAGCGAGCGGGAATAACCTTCAATCTACCTCCCTTAGTGGTGACATGCTGGGGTTCGGAACCAGCTCGGGGGGGTTATATTTTAATCTTATGTTGGAGCGGGTAAGATGTTGCGTACGGATGTCAAAATTTACGAGGTTTTCCATCAGGTGGCGGTGGGAAAGTGTCAGGGCAATGTAGTCTAGTGTAGCGTTGGGACATGAGTATCTTTTAACTGTAATGATGTCGTCCCTTATTAGGGACCAACAGCCCCTACCATGGCGAATCCACTGGGTGCACTTGTTCACAAGCGAGCACTCGTCTTCTCTGGAGAAAACCCCAGAAAGTTTAAGGACGTTAATCATGTATACCTTATTTTTTGTGCCTAGCGTACTACTCTGTTTTCCTGCCAATCTCTGTCCATCATGTCTGTTAAATTGGGGGATGAGGGCTGAGGCAATGGTCTTGTCAAGGGGCAATGTGGGCCTGAGGGTGGGAGTCAAATAACCTTTCCTCCCTAGTTGCGAATAATTCTTACCAGTAGTATCCATGTTTGATGGCCTAGTAAATCCACTAGCCCTTGAACTTTGTGATGTCTGGGCTACACTTTGTACCATTGAATGATTGCTAGCGCCCCTGTCCATTTGTGTAAGTGGGCTATGACTGGGGCATGTACCCATTGACGATTTAACCATCTCCGCAGCTAGGTGCACCTTGCTTAGGGAGTCACTAAGATTGCAGACTGACACTTTAAGGGCTCTAATTTCGTTCATCAGTGTTACCAGCTGATTAGACACTGTTTGTTGGGCAGGATCATCTATAGGTCTATCCAATTGCATAACGCTACCAACTGGCGCTGTACTATCCTTGCTAACTACACTTTGGTCAACTAATCCCTTGGTGTTATAGGGAGTACTACTCACTGCGCTTTCCATGCCTGTGACGTGTCCCTCAATCCCATTATGGGGGGCAATTACTAGTGACTCAGGCTGGTCTGCCAGGGTAGAAAATCTGTTGCTGCAGGGAAAAGTGGCGAGAGCTTCTCGAGTGTATGTATGGAACTGTGGGGGACCCTCTACTGTGTTATTTGCCTCTGACATACTCGGAGATCTGGTGATGGTGACTTTTTAACTGGCTTTTTAAACATATCAGGTACACGCCCTTTACATGGTTTACTGCTCGGGATCTGTTGGATACTGTCCCTGGATGTCGAGTCATGGTGTGTAGAATCCAACAGCCCCTCGCATTCGGATAGTAGGCTATCTATCCTATCCATAACACCACCCTCGGAGTCATTGTGACCAGGGCCTTTCTTTTTTCCCTTTTTCACTTTTCTTTTTTTGGCATCACCCATACCTCCTTCACACAATTTCCTCTTCCCCATACTGTCCCCGTCGGTTTTAAAATACAATATTATACGTTAGACAACTTGTTTAGGGCCTAGATAAGGTTTATTCAATGTCCAAACACCAATGTCCTTGGGCACTTCAAGTACTCCACCCAACCCTTAGCATAGGTTTGAAAAATACAGTGACCGTATATAAATGGATGTTACTACTGTATTGTCACCTGAGCAAAGGTCCCGGTCATCCAGATGTCAGAGGGGTAGCGCAGCCCAGCCTCTTCCGGGCTCTGACGGGTGCAGACAGGCCCGCCCTTGGCCCGGGCTTTGCCAGGGCGCGCCCGCGCGCATCCCGGGTGCGCCCACACGCTTCCCACGCTGCGGGAGCCCTCCTCAACATTTTCTAGTGCCTCCTGGCACACTCGGGTGACGGCGTTGGTGGCGGCCGAGGCCACAAGGCGAACCGGGGCTTGTATTACCCCCAGGCAGCAGGCAAACAGGCAGGCAGCGGCAATCCGGGCGTCCCGCGCTGCGGGAGCCCTCCTCAACATTTTCTAGCACCTCCTGGCACGCTCAGGTGACGGCGTTGGTGGCGGCCGAGGCCGCGAGGCGAACCGGGGCTTGTAGTACCCCCAGGCAGCAGGCAAACAGGCAGGCAGCGGCAATACGGGCATTACACACAGGCAGGCTTTGGAACAGTTCTCTGAAGTCACGTTTGATTGATTCAAATAAATGGTTCTATCTGGACACTTTGATTGTTGTATATTATGATAGTGGTCCAGTCCGGATAGTGTTAGGACCCAAGCCTTCTTTGTTCAAAAGTTTTTGGGTATTTGAGCACTTTAGAAGAACAATTAACATAACAGTGTGAACCTCTGGCATGACACTCCTTCATCAAAGTCATAATGATGGTCATCTTGCCCTATAGAGAAGGAGCAAAAATCACTTATTTAAACTTCCCCTGGGAAGGAAACATGTAGAATGCCCCCAAGTACAGGGAGAAAACTCCCTGCATGTTGGTGTCTTTTTTTTGGTATTGTGACAACAAATTTCTGTTTTTGGAGTTTATTTTCTGGATTCAAAAATGTTTAAACATGAAACTCATTTGGGAAACCTTAAGTGTAATGAAGAGAGCCACTGTGGTGGTGGTTCTGTCCACAGAAAAGAGATACTCCATGAAGGGGGGATCTCTATGTAGGGGTACAGTCCTCTACCAACATGGTGGAGTCCAAGACCTGTGCCCCACTCTAGGACAGTGCTGTCTGATGCATCAGTTTTTGCTTAATTATGATACTTTCAGTGTCTTCTACGCATTCCTGGGACAGCTTAAATTGTTACTTTTATGTTTAGATTCCCACTGCGATATAATCCACTTTTTTGAGGCCAGTAATGTTTTGAGTGGAGCAGTATCCCTGGCTGCAATACCTATCTGCCTGATCATGGCCATCTTCCTACACACCCAGATTATCTGGGTGCGGAAACACCAATTGTACGGACCAGAAAATCCAGCCAGAAAAATTATATGAGAATCGATCTTCAACAGCAGGCTGGCTGCAACCCAAACCTGATTGCATCCTATGGCATGGGACAAGCATGTAGGTGAATTATGCATGAGGTAATTTGGAGCATTAATCTGCATGGTGGAATATGACCTGAAAAAAAATAGGTCTATATGGTTGTTCTCCTTTCATGGGGATTAACGTGTATACTGTTGGGAGGTTTCACTTCTCCAATACTGTGCAACTAGTAATCGGGCCCTCATTGTCCAAATGTTATTTTGGAAGTTCAAGAAAATGATGGTGCATTGGTTTTGCAAGTGTATCACATCAGTATATAAAGAGGTGAGTGCAGAATATTCTTAACAAATAAAACAACAGATTGCCAAATTTTTGCATATGCCTTAGACTTTCATGCCACAAGGCTTTTTTTTCTTTCCGTAATAGTATTAAAAGTGTTATGATGTGGTTGACTTTTGAAGCTGTTTGTATCATTTTTAGAAGTGTTTCTCCATTTAGGATCCAGTACTCTTGTTCTATGTTTCATGTGTTTTTTAGCTCCTCTATATACCAATTGTGAACCTTTGATTGATTGCTGGCCATATAATCGTAATGGCATGCTTAGAAGCAATAAGCGCTTATACCGGTTATCTGGTTGCGCTGTACCAGGGCAGAGTCAAAATTCAGGCCGACCGTGATGAAGTGCAGGACGGATACATGAGCCATGCAAGTCCAGCTGAACAAAGTACGTTGATCCTTGTCACAAGAGGGAGATGCGGCGCAGCTGAGTGAGGTGTTGTGTCGATCCCTGCAGTTAAGGTGATGCATCGATTTTCTCCATGCAACGATGGCGCTGCATTGCTTCCAAAGACTAAGCGCTGAAGCCGAGATGCGTTGGGTCTGAAGTCGATGCACACAGTTGAGGGGATGCATTGATCTTCTCACACTAGAGTTTTGATGGTGCAGCAGTTACGATGCATTGGTTCTTGAAGCGATGCTCTGGTTCCGAGTGCGATGTGTTGGGCCTGTTCCTGCAACAGCTGCGATGCATCAATTCTGTTTTCTGCAGTAGAGGATGCGTCGGTTCCACTGGAGTAAGCACCTGGATCAACTTCCAATAGACCAGGCACAGGATCAGGAGATGAGACTTTGATATTCCTGAGTCTCAAAACAGGAGGCAAACCAGATTATCTTTGGAGATCACCCTGGGTTCAAGCAAACATCCAGTTCTTCCTCAGAAGGAGCAGAGGATATCAGGCAGAAGGTTTGTACAGCAGAAAAACAGTCCTTCCAGAGCACCAGTCCAGCAGAGTGGCAGTCCTTGTAGCAGCACAGCAGTCCTTCTTCCTGGCATAGTTTATTTACAGGTCCAGAAGTGTCTGGTTTGGGGAGGTCAGAGACCCAGTACCTATACCCAGTTGTGCCTTTGAACTGGAGGAGAAATCAAAGAGGGGCTTTGAAGTGCACAGAGGTCCCCCTTCCCAGCCCTGGCTCCAGACTCACTGCAGAAAATAGGATTTATCATTACATTTCTAATGATATTAAACATGACATAGCTACCCCTTCTAAATCAGGAATTACAGCTTCAAAGTGTATTAAGGAATTCCCAATGTAAACCTATGAGAGGGTTAGGCCTCACTGAAGTGAAAAGCGAATGTAGGTGTTTTTCACTACTAGGACGTGCAAAACTTAAAACTACATGGTCTACCTTTTAGTTACCCAGCACCCTGCCATATGGACTACCTAGGGCCTACCTCAGGGGTGAGGTATATATAATAAAAGTGGAGTTTAAGGCTTGGCAAGGGGTTTTAAATGCCATGTCGACATGGCAGTGTAAACTGCACCCACAGGTTTCTGCAGTGCCTACTTGTGTGGGTAGCCCACTAGTAGCATTTAATTTACAGGCCCTGGGCACAAGTAGTGCACTTTACTAGGGATTACAAGTAAATTAAATATGCCAATTGTGGATACACCAATGTTGCCATTTTTAGGGGAATGAGCACATGCATTTTAGCACCGGTTTGCAATGGTAAAGCGCCCAGACTCTTAAGGCCAACAAAAACGAATTCAGCAAAAGGTGGAGGATGAACGCAAAATGTTTGGGAGTAACCCTGCAGAAAGGGCCTTAACAATAACCCATAGCTCAAAGACTTTTTGCCATTTATAACTGACGAACATTAGTGAATTGAAGTCTTTCACTTAATATGATCTTTTAAAAAAAATTGAGTTTACCCACAATTCGTCTTGCTTTGTGATAATTTGCTTGTCATCAAAAGATTATAATTGCTTAGTTTCTCTTCTATTGGTGGCCTGCTTATGTCTAGATGAAGTTGTTTACACACAGTTCCTGATTTGTCTTTACATAATGTACCTTTAAGCTTGTGAGGGTTTTTCCTTTCCTACAGTATCATGCCTTGCTGTGCCTGGATGTTGTCATAGTCCTCTATTATGCTCTAATAAGAATAACTTGTCAGGTGTTGTGTTTACTCGTACACATTCATGCATTGTTAGCACAAATGTGGGTGTTCAACTGTGGGAATCAGAATAACAATAATGTGTTGCTTTTAGATTCTCCATGTTTCACAAACCTAAATTGCAAAATCATAATTAATTTTGCAGTGTTCGAGGCTGATGGGCTACAGAGAAGGACAGTTCATAACACAAACCATCATAGATGAGTGGATTAATGACAGAACGGCATCAATATTCTGAAAAGTAACTTCATTTTAGAAAGGAGGAATGGTTTTTGCGAAACAAAATAGGTCAAAATTGGATTTGAGAAGCAATCTGAGCGGATAGGATAGGAAGGTAGATTGTCTGAGCACTATGTAGCACTACACATTAGGCTACAATGTGCACAAAGGGAAAAGAAAGAAAGAGAAAGACGAAGATAAATGGTCTGCACAAATTGGCTTCTTGGGCCTAATGTTACACGCGTGGTGATGCCTCACAAAAGGATAATCAGAAGTGCCAGAATAACAGAAGGGACAGTATGCTGGTTGGGCTTGCACATGTCTTGTAGTTGTTACAGTGGATGGTAGGAGATATTTCCCTTGGATTTTCCAGGACATTTTCAGGAATTTGAAAAGCACATTTATGGACTCACGTGTGGCGGGCAAAATCCCCTGAGAAGGTTGGGTTGAGTAGCAATAGAAAAATGCCAGGGACCAGGCACTCCATATTGTGCAAACAGTTCAGAAACCCAATCCTTCCATTGCGCTCCTCTGCCCCATTTCAGTGTGAATGCCAAACACTTCCTCCACAGTCCAGATCAGTGATCTGAACTGTTGTTAAGAGGCTTAGTCAAGGATATGTAAGGTGTTCCAGTGTTTCCTTGAGCCTGCCTCCACCAACTAGATATGTGCAGTTGTGCAGGGTATCCTGCCCTTGCTGTTCAAAAGGCCTGGATATATAGTCTGTGCCTTCCTCCACCAAGCATCTTACAACTGTGTGTCTCCAATTCATCTGCCTCTTACCTAGTCAATACTCAGGTGCTTTACTCCTGGTGGCAGTTTCCTAAGCTCAATGGATGGCCAACACTCTCAAAAACTGCTACCCTGGACAAGATTCTCAACTTCTCTCCTGACAGCCGAATAAAGTCCTTTAGGTCATCCAATACAGTATGGGAACACTGACAATAATTTTTAGTCTGCTCTTACTCATTCCTGCCTGTTCCTCTCCACATCAGAACTGATGCAACCTCCTCTGAGGCCACAATTATGAATGCCTCGTACCATTTTGACCCCCCATGCAAACCCCTGTTGTTCTGATACATACTGGAATATAATGGATTGGTGCAGAAGGCACCAAAATCCAGGTTATTCCCCATTTTAATGGAAAAGGTCGTAATTGCTGATGTTTAGCGTATCACTAAATAATGATACCCAGTGTATTATTTATTGTGTGTGAAACATATCTTACCAATACCACAGCACTTGTAATTAAGAACCAAGTCTGTTGACTGGTGACAGTGGAAAGATGTAAATAGTGGCACTTAAGCTTGGGGAAGTGGTAGCAGCACAGCACAAACCACACTTGAAGACCTGATTCATACAGCCTACTTCTCTGAAACAATAATCTACTCTAGTGAAATTACTCCTATCTTTGAAGTATATTTTTATAATAGTTATGAAATTAACAACGTAGACAGGGAGTATTCCACAAAATCTTCAGAAGAATACCACATGTATTCTATGTGCAAAATTAATTTATTCAGATTTTCTACTAGGTGGAAACTTCAGTGTGAATATATGATGCAGAAATGTGAATTTGTATATGTGATTTTTGTATTTTGTTTCTCCTCAAGGGAAATATTTTTCAACGTGGGGAAAATAAAACACTTCCCTTCTCATTCCCACCCTGGGGAAAAACACATATTCCTGCTTTACATATGTTTTCAAGTTGTGAAATTACCTGCAAATTAACAGTGAATGCCAAATATATATGGGCCAGATTTATCATTGGATTGCATTGCCCTTGCATCATGCATGGTGTCGCAAGGGTAGCGCAATCCTTAAGTCAGATTTACCAAGCAACCAATGCCACCTTGTGTGGCCCTGCATTGCTTAGTAAATCTGGAGTAACGCAAGGCAGCGCAAGTCATTGTATTGAGTTACTCTGCCCAGGTAAGGCATTCCATGGGTGGAGAGTGGGTGTTCCCACACTTCCACATATGGATTTTGGCGCACTCCCAGATTTGCCAGGACTGGAAAACCTATGAATGCATCAAAATGGTAAGGCTTTCCATTCTGCAGCACACCCAGAAAGAGGAGAACATCTCTAAGGTGTGTTTTTGAGCAGGAAAGTGCTCCTTCCTGCACAAAAACAATCCTGCCTGCAACACAGGCACTCTTGCACCATGAAGCAAGGGTGTCCGAATTGGTGCTAGGCAGCACTGAGTGTTCCAGTGAAAGGAGAGAGCAGCAATGTGCCACACCAAGCCATTCATACCACCAGCCACAGGTATATCAACAAACTGCTGCCATCAAGAGACCATCACATTCATATGCCTATATGACTGAAATACTAATCACACCACCAGTCACTCAGCCATCAGCCAAATTACAAATGCCTCCAGTAAAACACTACTACAAGCCAACAGCCACATATACCACAGCTAACGACCACACATGCTGCCAGCCAAATAGTCACACATACCGCCAGCCAACAGTCACACATACAGCCAGTTAACAGCCATGCATACTGCCAGACAACAGCCATGCATGTTACAAGCCAATGCCCGTGCATACTACCAACATAAACATTCCACCAGTTTGTGACATCTTCAATTGGTGCCATTGTCCTTGTGTCACCCCTACCTCACCCTCTACCTGTAATAGATCCCAATTAAAACAATCCAAGGCTAAGCTTTGATTATATGTTCACATTTATCTTATCTGAAGTCTTGACTAGGCTGATTAAGTAGTGTCTTTCATGAGCCTTAATTGCCCTCACTGCACTAAATCCAACTTCTTCCAGTGTGTGGAAGTATGTTGGGAGCTCTAAGGATGCACTTGTGGCCCATTCTTCAGTTAGTGTAAACATACCTTCTGTCGAACACTGGGATATACATGCTGGGGTAGGCTCTCCTAATTTCCCTAAAGATTACTTGCAGAAAAAGTAAGGGACTGATTTAAAGTTGGGCAGTTTGAAAACTCCATCACAAATGAAAGCGATGTCCTGTCTGTCATATTGCAAGTGCATTATATCCTTTGTTATGTGGAATATGGTAGATGGATACCTACCACGTTTTGATGTAGTGTACCAAATGACAGACTCTAAATCAGATCTAAAGGAACCTAAGGTTAGGGGAACAGGTCACTCTATCAAAATGGTCCAGATGTCCTGCCCTCTGTATGTTTCACTGTAATGCACTTGCAATATGGCGTACATCTGCCACATTTTGACAGAGGATGAAGTTGTCAAGCAGGTCAGTAGCAAGACCATATGTACCATTTACTAATAAACTAATAAGCAGAGAATGCCTGAAAGCTACCGGCACAAAACTTCCTTTCTCATGGAGTTTCCCAACATTTCTCTTTTTCATCATATAAATTAAAACATTGGGCTGACACAGGGAAGGATTCAAGGGGCACTGGGGACAGAAGTACCTGATGCCTCACCTGATTCACATTTGATACCAAACTTTTGATACCAAACTTGACACTTCTGGTAATGTTGGTGTTTTTTCTGTTTTTCAGGAACAAGGTCTGAAAAATGTCACCCCAAAAACCTTAAAAGAGACTCAAACTCTGTGAGAACAGCTCCAGCTTCAGTTGAAACCAAGTAAGGACTGCATTCTCAAAGTGAAAAAGCATATCTTGTGTCCAGTAACTGAATGGCAATACAAAACTTACACATTGTAGATTGCCATTTGTAATCTCATGCCAGAAGTGGGTCTTTCAGGCTGCATTGTAAGACTGAAGCATCTGGTCATTCTTGTCAACCAGAATCACATATTTGTCATAGTCGAGGATGCAGTTAGGCTTCCGGACTTTGAGCACATGACAAATGTAGTAGTAGTAGTAGTAGTAAGCTTTATTTCGGTCACAGACCATAAAAGCAGTTAAAACAAAAAATACATCAATAAATTAGTTTTCAAGATTAAAACTCACAATACATAACATTTTAAAATACAGCAACATGGCCCTCCCATGTAACGCCAACCCTAGCAATCAGGTTAAACAAAGTGCAAATGCTATAACAACCTACTGAAAAATCAGGAAAAATCAGGAAAAATCAGTCTTCGGTAAGCCAGTAGTGATACCCGATACACATAAATAAAGGCATATAGATAGTACATAACCGTACCTCATAAAATGAAAGTTGGAAACATAATAAAATCAAGAATTCATATTACAGGTCGAAGTGAATGCAAGCATGTAAATTTGGGGAACATTACTGAGTCGTATCGATCTCTCCCAATCCCAGTTGAGCCAACTGCCTGCTACTTAATACCATACAATGCTAATGCAAACTTATACAATAGAGATAAGCTATACAAAAAATGTTTAGAATATGACAACGTGGCCCTCCCCCAATACCAGCATGGCTAAATAAGCTAACTCTTATACCCCAGCCTAATGCACACAAAAAATGCCTACTGTGCATCTGCAAATTAAGTAATGTGCAAATCTTTCAGTAACCCATCTTCCTTGCTAGAGACAAGTTGATAAACCGTTTAACTAACCAAAGATAGTGACCATTATACACATGGTTCAGGGTTTAGTAATAGTACATAACATTACCTTGAGCAATCAGAATGCACACGTAATGGAGTCTGTACTTTTTGGGATAACTTGAGGTACCTACAAACATAAATGGAAGCACTCATCATTTGTGCTGTAGGCGTGGCTCCAAAGCTGGATAGCCAGCTGCGTATTAGTTTGATGCCTAAGGTATACTGGAACCAACTTGTGCTATAGCAGGAGGCCAGTTGATTATACATTCTTCCTAAGGTGCATAAAACCGATGCCTTTTCCACCCGGTAGACCCATTATTTCCAGTATTGGTTCACCCACGGAAAAGATTTCGGAATATATAAACCTTTTCCTACAGCCCCTTGTGGGCAATCTTCCTTCGTACATTAAGGATACAAAGGATTTGCTAAGTAAAGTCGCTGATTTTGAATGGACAGAAGGTAACATACTGGCTACACTAGATGTTAGCTCTTTATATACATGCATCCCTAAATCCAAGGGATTAACTGCTGTCCAACATTTCCTTGATACCAGAAGCGCCATGATGTTTGAGCACAATGAAATGCTCATGGATATTATCACATTGGTACTAGATAACAACTTCTTTGTACATAATGGAAATTGGAATTGGCAAACACAAGGTGTAGCGATGAGTGCCAAATTTTCACCTTCCTTTGCTAATCTGTATATGGGCATATACAAAAGAACACACATTTGGACTTTATGTCCCCCTGAATCTGTAGAACATATTGTTCTATGGGTCCGATACATAGATGATGTCTTATTATTTTGGTCTGGGGATGTCATCATAACGCTTGGCAATTTTATTCATTTTTTAAATAACAATAGTTTTAACATCCACTTCACCTACCACTTCTGTACAAAGAGTGTTGATTACTTGGATACTACCTTATTTGTGGGGGGTAAACATATTTGGTCAAAATTGTATAGAAAACAGACTGCATGTAATGCAAATATTCATGCGTCTAGTGCCCATCCCCAATCACAGATTAGAGTCATCCCGTTTGGGGAAATGATCAGAATTCGACCCAATTGTAGTCTAGATGCCTGTTTCCAGTCAGAGCTTCAGAAATTGGAAAATAGATTAAGAAATAGAGGATATTCACCACAAGTCTTAAAGGAGGCCGCAAATAAGATCCAAAAGGTACAGCGTACTGACCTGCTTCTAAATCGTAAAACTAAAAACAGAAGGACCAGGAACCAGAACAATAAATTGGCTTTGGTTACACCATAAAGTGCACTTAGTACTGATTTGTACAAAGCAATATCTAAACACTGGCACATCTTTCAGAAGGCTAGTATTTTGCAGGAAGTGATCACCACTAAGCCCAAGATTGTGCACAGTAGGGGTAGAACCATTCGACACACTCTTTGCCATAGTTATCTTATTCCACCTATTTCGAATACATGGCTGCCAAAATTGCCCCCTGGGTTTTATAAATGTGGACATTGTAATATGTGTTGTTTTGCGAAGAATAAGGTTCTTGAATTTCAATACAATACACGTAAAACATACAGAATTACTAGGTTCATCAACTGCAACACGAAATTTGTTGTATACTGCATCATCTGTGTGTGTGGTCTTATATATGTGGGGAGCACAATAAGACCGCTCAAGGAGCGTATCCAGGAGCATGTGCGGGCTATTAAAAATAACAATTCAGACTATCCCTTCGCTGCACATTACAACGGTGCACATGGCCTTAATGAAAATCTCTCAATTGCCTTTCATGGTTTAGACACACTAGGCCCTAGACACAGAGGTGGTAATAAGACCATGTTGCTTAGACAGATGGAAAGTCGTTGGTTAATACAACTTAGAGCGGTAGACATGGGCCTAAATATGGATAGAGAATTTCATGCCTTTCTAGTCTAACTGCTAGGAACAATGGTCACCTGTACTCTTAAGATGTGGTTTACTCCATACAACTAGCTAGTTCTGTATCAGCACATAATGATTACCATCAGCACAACACCCCTCCGACCGCCGCACCCACGCCGGACGTCCGCGCCAATAAAGCCCTGAAATGCATCCTGCTCAACGTGCGCTCCCTGCACAGACACGCCATAGAAATCTGGGACCTCCTCGACACCCTCTCACCAGACGTCACCTTCTTCATGGAAACCTGGACAAACGCTGCCTCGGCCCCCGCCACCGCCATCCCCGAAGGCTACAAGATCTAGAGGAAAGACCACCCCCAACGCCCTGAAGGAGGACTCGCCATCGCACACAAGAGCTCCCTCCCACTCTCCACCTCCAACACGAGCGACACCCTCTCCAACACCGAACACCTCCACTTCCACTTCCAGACCAGCCCCAGAACCACGCTCCACGGAACCCTTGCCTACAGACCCCCCCTGACCACATGCTCATTTCACCACTTCCATTGCCGACCTCATTGCACCCCAGGCCATCGCCTCCACAGACTACATACTCATCGGTGACCTGAACTTCCCCCTCGACAACCGCAGTGACCCGGACTCCACCGCCCTCCTGGACAACCTCACCAACCTCAGAGTGAAGCAGCTCATAATCACCACCACCACCCACAAGGCCGGACACATCCTCGACCCCATCTTCGCAGGAGGGACCAACATCCACTTCAGCCACACCTCGCAGCCCCCCTGGACAGACCACCACTGCGTACACTTCTCCTTCAGTACCTCCACCACTTGCAAGCCCACCCCACGCCCACCATGAAGGAACTGGAGCAAGGTCACAGAGGAGCTCCTCAACTCTACTCTCATCCACGACTCCCCGCTCCACCACGACCAACGCCAACTCTGCAGCCACGGAATTACACTGCTGGATCTCCAGCTGCGCAGACATGCTTGCTCCCCTCCGCCGCCCCGACAGACAATGCCCTATGAAGACCGCCTGGTTCTCCACCGACCTCCAAGAAACCAGATGCTCATGCCGATGGCTCGAGTAATGATGGAGAAACAGCAAAACTACAGAGGACCAGTCCACCTACAAGCACGCCATGACAGAATACCACCAACTCATAAGAACCACCAAGAGGACCTTCATCAGGAACAAAATCCTCGCCAACGCCAGCAACTCAAAGGAACTCTTCAACATCATCCAGCAGTTCACCAAACCTCCCAGCGAAGCCACGGACATCACTCCGTCCCAGGACCTCTGCAACAAACTCAGCTCCTACTTCCACCTATAGATCAAGGCCCTCTACAACAACTTCAACGAACAGACTCCAGAAACAACCGTCCCCTCCAGCTATGACAGCCAGCCCACCATCACCACCTGGACACTGGTCACCACCGAAGACACCACCGCGACCATGAAAAACACCCACTCAGGAGCCCCCATGGACCCCTGCCCGCCTCACATTTTCCACAGAGCCGCCACCGCCATCGTGCCCGAACTCAGGTGCACCATCAACGCCACCTTCGAAGCCGGCATCTTCCCCGACAACTGGAAGCAGGCTGAGGTCAAGCCCCTCCTCAAGAAACCCTCGGCCGACCCAACAGACCTGAAAAACTGCCAGCCCATCTTTCTCCTTCCCTTCGCAGCCAAAGTCTCCGAAAAATTCGTCAACACACAACTAACCACCTTCATCGAAGAGATCGCCATACTCGACTCTTCCCAATCTGGATTCCGCAGCAACCACAGCACTGAGACTGCCCTCCTCGCCGCCACCGACAACATCCGCATGCTACTCGACCAGGGACACGCCACGGCCCTCATCCTGCTAGACCTCTCTGCCGCCTTCGACACCATCTCCCACCACACTCTTACAACCAGACTTCACGACGCCGGCATACAAGGACTTGCCCTCGACTGGATCCGCTCCTTCCTCACCGGCAGAACCCAACGTATCAGACTCCCATCCTTCCTCTCCGAGCCCACAGAGATCAGCTGTGGAGTACCCCAGGGTTCCTCGCTCAGCCCCATGATCTTAAACATCTACATGGCCCCCCTCACCACCATCGTCAGACAGCATGGGCTCAGCGTAGACGACACCCAGCTCATCCTCTCCTGCACGAAGAACCCCGAAGACACCAGACTCAGCTTCCAAGAAGGAATGAAAGACGTCGCAGCCTGGATGAGCGACAGCTGCCTAAAATTGAACTCAGAGAAGACAGAGGTCCTTGGACCCTCCCCCTGCACGTGGGACAGCTCCTGGTGGCCCTCCGCCCTCGGAAACCCACCCACCCCGACGAGCCACGCCCAGAACCTTGGGATCATTCAAGACTCCTCCCTCACCATGACTCGCCAGGTCAACGCCGTCGCCTCCACATGTTTCAACTCCCTCCGCATCCTCCGAAAGAACTTCAAGTGGATCCCACCAAAGCCAGAAAGACCATCACCCATGCCCTCATCACCAGCAGACTGGACTACGGAAACGCTCTCTCGGCGGGAATCAACAAATCTCTGCTACAGAAACTCCAGACCATCCAAAACACTGCTGCCAGACTCGTCCTCAGCACCCCAAGACATGAGCACATGACCCAACGCCTGCAGGACCTCCACTGGCTCCCAGTCGAAAAGAGAATAACCTTCAAACTACTCACCCACACCTACAAATCCCTCCACAACATCAGACCCAAATACCTCAACGAAAGAATCTCTATCCACGCACCCAAAAGAAACCTCCGCTCCGCCGACCTCGCCTTAGCAATGACCCCACGCATCCGCACAACCAGAGCCGGGGGAAGAGCCTTCTCCCACGTCACAGCCAAAGCCTGGAACGAACTCCCAGTCAACATCAGACGCACCCCCACCCTGCACACCTTCAGGAAGACCTCGCTTTTCGGCCAACCCTCAGCTGCACCCCCACACCCCTAGCACCTTGAGAACCTCACTGGTGAGTAGCGCGCTGACAATTCCCTGATTGATTGATCTGTATTGGTATGTGATGTGTACTTAAACGTGATATTGTACATCTGTTGTGAATAAGTGTTCACATGTAGGGCTCTACATGGGACACGTGATGTTGTTCAGCATATCTGAAAAAACCTTTCTCGTTTAAGAAGTCTGTAAATTTTATACTTGCTTAGTACTTCTCTCTTTGTTTCCAAATATAATTTCTTTTTATACATTTCTCTTCTTGCTTGGATGTGCCAAACTCGACATAAAATCCTAGCACCTCTTTTCCTGATATAGGAATTAACACTGATTTGGCGTCTCCGTTACTATATTTATGCTTTCAGAGAGATTAGCAATGTCCTCATGAAGATGGAAATAATCTGTATAACATTTCTCTGTCACCTAGGGGTTTTATTACAACCTTGTATATCATGAACTGAGGGTTACTAACATTACGCAGCACTTATTTTTTATGAACACCTTTTATTTCAGGTGAGGGATCTTACACCAAACAAATATGGCGTTCCGTTTAGACTCTGCATGAATATTGGTGATTGAACTTCAGCCCTATTTCTTTCTCGACTTCTGGGTAATTTGCACGCGGAACTTGACTATATCTTCGGCGCTGTTCAAACGCATGCTGTTGCTACTTAGCAGGACCACAGCGTGACACTTTCCATGTTTGGAGGTTTATGAGATCAGTCAGCGGTTTCCGTTTTATACTAGGAGGGGAACTAGGCTTTTTTCATAGTGTATATGCTAATGTTACATTTTGGTTTGTAGGCGTACCAAGGCCTGTGTTAGGTCCGCCATTAACTTGGTGGTTTGGACCACCTTCTAATGAAGTGTTGTGCCACTTGACCACTATTACATGCTTTGGATGTCCTACATTGAAGGGGAGTGACAGATTACTACTTTGTCGCAGTTGGCTGGCGATACAGGTATCATACTCTTGGACTTATGACCTCTGTTTTTAATAGTTAATACATTGAGGTTTTTGTTTATTTATCATTATTTCTTATGTTTGGTGTCTATCAGAGGTGTTTTTTACACAAATATGTCCTGTTCTGAGTAATGAACATCAGAGTTTTGGGTAATGATTATATAATGTTTGGGATTTGAATTAACACTTGGTTATTTTGTTTGCACTTTATAGCATGCAAGGTCTGTCTCAGTGGTAGGACCTGGTATCTATATGCACCTTTTGGGGTTTCCTGTCTCTGACAACCACACTATTTCTATTTATTTGCTCTCTACATGGTATATAAGGTTGCCATTGGACACAGACTGTGTCTCTAGAATTCTTCACATATATATAGAATATATGATTTTAAAAGCGACTTACTTACATATATGTATATGTTGTTTGCAGCCTTGAAACAGTCCATAGGATGAAACACCTGTCGGCTGCCGTAGTGCTTGTTTTATAAGAAAAGATTGGACAGTAAAAAGAAGAAAAATTATTCAGATTGACTTTGTTTAATTAATTTTTCATTGCTACGAACCAGCATTACTGTGTGGACTACCTATGTGTGCCTCGGTACCTTTTGATGTGACCAAATTAAACTGTAATAGCCATTGCTAGGTCTGGTTGGAATGAGTCCCACTCTATGATTACAAGAATCCCTAGTTGATGGACCCACCCCAGCCCCCCCTCTAAAGAATGTACTGCAGAAGCCAGAATCAATAATACTGCTGGAGCACACTGCACTGTGGGGGTCAGAAGAATTATGGTCACATCTATAATCTTGCACAATGCCTAACCCATGCTGCCTGCCCTGAAGCCTAAACATTTTAGGTAGTTAAACATGGCAGGCTGGCAATGTCCTGTCGGTGTCCAAAGTTTCCTTCGTGTTATGCTGCGGGGGAACTTCATGGGTAGAAGGGTCAGGGGTGGAGATGGAAAAGAACGAACTATATTACTCTGCGGCTTGATGGCCTGATCTATCATTTGTGTAGGGGTATGTAATGTAGATTTCAGAGATTTAACAACCTCCTTTCGATCAGCTACTTCATTGCGCAGAGGTACTATGATTTTGTACAGATTGGTTGTTGCGTCGTGTGACCGAATAGTGACACTGGCCTCCTCACCCCTACCAACTGGCAATGGTGATCCTCCCACGATATTTTCCAACATGGGGTGAACCTATTGGAACATAACACTACTGGTTAAAATGGGGGGGGGTGGGATCACTGGAAGGCGCTCCGGCGAGGGACAAGATGGCGGCCGAATTTGTGAGGAGCGCCCGATCACTGACGAGCCGAGAGCGGCGCTAGCGGATGAGCGCTGGGAGGACTGGCTGTGCTCGGCGCCGCAGTTAATTCATGTGGAGATGCGGTGTGGTGACAGCGGGAGTGCCGACCGAGCTGCCGATCGCACTTAAGTAGAGACGCGAGCGAAGGTCCATAGAAGAATGCTGGGGTCTCAAGAAGCTGCCTCTCCCTGCTGCGGACCGGTAAGCCAGATCTGACTCCAGAGGGTGGCGGCGCTGGATCCCAATGGAGCTCATCACCCTGGAATGCCCTGAAACTAATCCAGGGACAAGTAAAGGAAAGATCGGAGGACAGTGTGCGAGCCCCCCCTATCCCCCCCAGCCATATTGCTGAGAAATGTGGCATATTCTGAATGGTGTCCATTTAAGCAGGGTCAACCCTGGACATTTGGGGCTTGCCTGATCCTAAGATGGCCGCCGTCAGGGACAACTAACAGGTGGAGCTGCTCCCTGACGAATCCCTGAGTAATATAACAGGCAATCAACTGAGCAGATAACAGGAGGATCCCTGAAAGGCACAATAATTGGACGAGCTCTATCCTGAACAGACCCCCTAAAGACATGCGGACCATGGCGCTGTTCATCATGTCGATCCTCTGCTTAGTTTGCACCCCCTTTCATCCGGATTATAGAAAATTATGGGGACCCTCTGAATTCGTATATCAAGGACTCATCCCCCCTGCCTGTCCTCAAGACAGTCGTCCCAGTCATTGACTCTGTGAACCCTCCATCGACAGCTGAGACCCAGCCATTTTGACTGATGCCCGGTGGAGCTACCTCGCGAGCTAAAGAGGAGATGGGCTATGGATTCCCTCCTTGGCCATCACCTACCCAGCCGGTCCTTGGGCAAACTCTCCTGCGTCTCTCCTGACCTTATCTCCCTCCTCCCCCTCCACCCCCTACCCCTACCTCGCAAGCTAAAGGGGAGATGGACTTTGGATTCCCTCCTTGACCATCACCTACCCAGCCGGACTTTGGGCAAACTCTCCTGCGTCGCCCCTGACCTTATCTCCCCCCTCCCCCCTACTCCCCACCACTCTCCGCTCTACTCTTCCCCTCTACCCAGCTACTGACCTTTGCCCTCACCTGTCCTTGCCCTTAGTTCCCCACCCTGTTTATCTGTGAACTTTCCCTCGCCACTTGAGACATAGCTATTTTGACTGATGCCCGATGGAGTTACCTTGTTTAACTAAAGGGGAGACGGGCCATGGATTCCCTCCTTGGACGTCACCTACCCAGTCGGTCTTTAGACAGACTTCCTTTCGTCTCTTCCCTCATCCTCCCTCTTCTCACCTCCCCTTTCCCCCCTCCACTATTTTCTCTCTCCTTTCTCTCTCCTCTCTCAATGTATTGCTTATTTTTTTGACGTAATGTGTAATTGTGATCATTTTCTGTTACATTGTGGAACCTAATGTAAAGCGCTCTGATACCTTCGGGTCTAGCCAGCGCTATATAAAACTCTTTAAATAAATCACTTGCGGGTGCCCCATCTGTGGCTGCATTTAGAGCTAGTACCAAACTCGCAGGATGCTTTCTTCTGCTTGTCCATACCCTATCAGACTTCCTCCCAAACATGTCAGGTACAGTAGATTTTGCACTCTTCTCAGAGTCCTGAGTTAGGGTAGAATTAGGCGGATTCAATATCGTCTTGACCTCCTCAATCAAAACATTAATTTGGTTGAGGGTGCTGAATCTCCTACTTTCCTAGCACACATGTTGGTTTATCGAGAGTGGGAAGACCATCAGCAGCCTTCTGCTTGCCCATGGCTGGAAATTAGTATAGGAAAATAAGCACTATAGCAATCCTATCTGCACCTCAATGCGTCCCAGTGAGAACAGTAGAATCCCGCTAACCCCAGTAAATCCCTGGGTCACCACAACCTTATGGAAAATGTATCTCCACTAGATAAAATGTTGAGGTGCCACATAAAAACTTGTAGCAAATAAACTCAATAATATTCAAAGGCACCTTCCTAATTGCAATAACAGTAAGATCGTTAAGACATAATACATGTGACATAAAACTTTGTTAAGAAGGATGGGGCAGATCAGTCTGTAATTCAGTCCTTGATGGTTTCCAGAATCCCTGAGGAATCAGAGCAATACTAAACGTTCTTCAAACAAGTAAGTGGGGAGCAAAGCTACATATGTCAACTGCGTAGCTGGATTAAATGACACCAAAGAGGTGATGCACCAGCTTAACAGAAAAAAGCAGTACCTCAGATAACTCAAAGTAGCAGCACGGTCAATATCCTTCTCAAGTTGCGGGGGCTAGGAGACGGGGTCCCACCCTAGCCAACAGCACACAGTTCGATAGTGGGAGTGTCAGATTTGATTGATCTTAATTAGCCTTTGAGCAGCATAGCCTCTGTAATGGCAAAAACCTTGATCCAAGAAGGGTGAGCCAGCCCAGCCTCCTCTGGGCGATGACAGGCAAAGATGGACCCTCTCTTAGCCTGGGTGCATCCCGCTTGCGTTCTGTGCTGCGGTAGGCCTAGGTGCCTCAATTACAGCCGCTCGGCAGCAAGCAAGTTCCCCGCCTCCTGCAGTGAGAAGGATTCTGGGGCTTGTGGTCCTGCGTCCCATGTCTACCTTGTTAAAATGCATGTATCACCATGTACGTGACTGGTGATGTTGTCTCATCATGTATAATGGTCAAAAGATACACTTGCCTGTGATATCAACATTTCAGGGCTAGCAGGTCCTCACAAAGCAAATCACTGCACTGCCATTTTGCAAGCCTTTTAGTAAACAGCTCCTTGCAGATCAGTCTTGACCCTATTCATCAAGGGAACAGTCCAGCCCAAACTGCCAAGCCAGGTCCTCCCTGGACCAGAAACAAACATCCTGGGACCAGTTTCATGGCATCACCCCTCATCAGCCAGGCTAGCTTGAATCCAGTGGCGCAGTGAGCACGGGACCCACGTCTGGGCATACCCTTCCCACTTAGGGTGACAAAAGCACAAGGAACAAGTGATGGACGGAATGCGGAACAATGCAAACATTGACTCCCAGTCACAAAGATCTGGGTTTAATCCACCATTCTTTTACTCACCACACCACCCCAGATTTAGATCACACAAAGGGTGCAAGGGAATTGCCTAATCACATTGATGCTAGAGAAGGAGAGCAGGATTGTTTTCTAAAGCTTGGAAACCTAGAGTAATAGAACTTGAGCTGTTGCATTTTCAGGGAACACATGGCCAGCCAGACCCCAGGATTGGTTCTTGTGAGGCTATGGGAGGACTGACACTACATGATAGGCCAATGCAGCAGATGAGTGTTCAATCAGTTTTGTGCATGGCAGATCTCATCCCAGGGAAGATAGCTGCTGAAGGAGAGAATAGTTGACACAGTATTGTTCCATATGTGGATAATTTGGCTAAATCGACTGAAGGGTTAGCTCCACAGATGAGTCCTTTGCCACAAGAAGGGTCCTTTGATCCATGTGTCATGTCAAATTCTAAATATTGCATTCTTTATGGTAAGGGAGATCCAGGCTGGGATTAACCCTACATGCAGAAATGTTTGCACATGTGGCAAAAGTATGCAAGGCAGCACGATCCATAACATTCTGCCAGTCCCATATATCAGATAACCCAATACGCAAGGGACTTGGGGCACCCCATTATGTTCCTTGGCCACAGATGGATAAGGATACTCTTAAGAAATTGTTACCACCGCTTACAGGGGGAGCAGGGATAATGATAGAGCTTTTGAAAAGCAAATTGCACGTATCACCTTGGCAGTAGGAGACATAAAAAGTTTGCTTTGCTCTCTTATAGGAGGTGAAACAGGCACTGTTTTTCAGAAAGCTGGAGTATGAAATGTTACCCTGATTGAGACTAGATATGATGTATCTCCATTTAACTTAGTTAGGATAGTAGTTTGGGATAAGCTGGAGAAAATGTAACCTGACAGACGAGACATTGGGTCCCTCATGGCTCAATCAATGCAGCCAAATGAGGCCTTCCCTCAGTAGGATGTAAAGAAAATGGACCTAAGAAGTAGGTCAGGGTTGGGAAGTAACAGGAGGAAATGCCATGTTATTTTACAACGTAGTAAAGAAAGGGTTACCCTCTGATGTACAGGATAATCTTAAAAACATAGTGACATTGGAAGACATGCCTTGGACAGTGAAACAGGCACATATAATTCATTTTTGTAAGAAAAAGCAGGAGAAAAAGAACCAGCAGAAGGTGACAGAGGAAGCAGCAGCATAGTTGGTACAGCAAAAGTTGGCAAAGAAAGGACCAGTGGAAGGAGCTGTAGTAGCCGCAGGCTACTCAGATGACTGCAATGACTGTGGAATCGCTCCCAGGGACTACCCAACAACAGTACCCACAACAACGTGATACTGTAAGGACACAGGGAAGTAGTAGAGGAGGACAAGGAGGAATAGCAAGAGGTAGGATAGGTCCCCAAAGGATGTACCAAGTATGTCATTACTGTCACAGATATGGACATTTTATCAGAGATTTTTGAACTAAAATCAGCCAGGGAATACAGCAGTACAGCCAGTATATGTGCCTCAAACGCCACCAAACAATTTGCAGCAATCAGTAATGCCTCAAGCACAAGTGCTGCCACAGCAAAGTTACCAAAAACCCCAGTGGTGACTCAACCTCAAAATGGACAGGGAAGTGTGCTTGTGAGAGGAGGAAGTCCTCTCCAGACAAATTATGTGGGAGGATACACGTAATGAAGGTGCCCACAGAGTATTTCCATATGTCCAGTATTGTCAGTGATGCACAGGCCAGATGAGGACCTCACAGTGACCTCACAGTAACAAAAGGTATCCATTCCTCATAGATACAGGAGAAACTCGATCCTGTATTAGAGAGGGAGACTTTCCAATCTCTAATAGAACAATGGACACACAAGGATTTTCTGGGAAAGTAATGAGGGTTCCATTTACTAAACCAGTGGAGATGGAAATAGGAGGGCGGAACAATGATGCCTGTTATCTGTTTTCTCCAGCTGCCACAGCTGATCTGTTAGGGAGAGATCTCCATGTTAAATATGACCATTCATTTTGAGTCTGATGGTACCATGATTTGTTCTACCCCTGGAATTTCACCTTCCAGGATTATGGCAGTAACAGTAGATTATTTTACTGGAGATCAAATCAGAGCACACCCTGCTGATGTGGAGGCACAATCATGGCAGAGACTCCAGAGTTACTGGAAAAGAAGGTCCAGTTAACCAAAGAATTACTTTTCCTGTGACAAGGGCAAGATTCTTGGATGCCTGACACAGAGTTAATATTTCAAATAGAGGGCCTTAGAGGTAACACCAATCTATGGCACTCTGATAGCCAGTGACCATAACCATGTGTTATGGTCATGTGTTATATTCATTGAGCCAGGTAAAACGGTTAGGGAAATACTGGATGATCAGGTGTTTGATGACAATTCCAAGAAAACAGTTGTAGTCTTAAAGGATGGTATACCGTTGAGAACAGATTTAGAAGTAAGGATGCCCACACCAGGTATAGCTTTTGATTCTGCTAAGGAAGCAGATATAACTACATTACTTTAAACAAATATATTTTAAATGACTCCCCACTCTTATCCCCTATAATCCCAATATCCTTCTCCTAATTAAACTAATTGTAGATTTAAAAAAAGTAGTTAGAGTACAACAGCATGATTCTTTAGATACACTCCACATAGTAGAGTAGTTACCCTTAGACTTCTTAACCTGGTAAATCAGGGTGTTACAAGGAGATACTCTAGGGTAAATCACTCCTTGCTCTATCAGCGCCTGTATTGTAGGGGTGATACCCTCATCTGCTTCTTCAGAAAGAGGATACTGCCACTAGAAGTAATGTACAGGGAGAAAGTTCAGCAGAAATCCTAAATAATTAAATGCATGTTTACCTTTATGTATTAATCAAGGTTGCAAAGTTCATTTCTAAACAGGTAACCAAAGGGAAGGATGCAGTTGCTACATTTGTGATTTGTGAGGTGATTCCACACTGGAGAATTACAGAATGGATAAGATCTGTCAACGGCACACACTTTGCTAATGCAATCTTTAGATATCTTACAACAATGTTAGGGATAAAAGAGAAATATCCTCTGTTTACCATCCTCAAAGCTATGACATTGTTGAGCTTCTGAATGGCCTACTAAAGAATAAGATCAGCAAGCTATGTGCCACATTGCATAAGAAGTGGTTTTATTGCCTGCAACTGACACTCTTCATCCTCAGAAACACGCCTGGCCCTGATCATCACCAGACACCCCATCAAATAGTGACATGGAAACCCATGAATGTGCATGTACTTGCACTAGAAGTAATGTACAGGGAGAAAGTTCAGCAGACATCCTAAATAATGAAATGCATGTTTACCTTTATGTATTAATCAAGGTTGCAAAGTTCATTTCTAAACAGGTAACCAAAGGGAAGGAGAAACGCATCACTGCCGAGGTCGACCTCCCAGTTGTGCTCATAGGCGAGAAGGTGTTTGTACACAACTTTGTTCAGAAATGGAGAGAGCCCAGATTCGACGCACCATTTATAGGGACCAGTGTGACCCCCCCACTGCCCTCAAGGTAGATGGCAGGAAGCCTTGGTTCCATATCACTGATATTTGTTTCAATCTAGCATCACACCAAGCATCATAGACAATCTGAATGGAACAAGAGGGGGGAAGAAGATTGTCATCGTAAAAATACCCACCTCCACCTCTGCCTTTGGACAATTTTTGGGATCAACGGCATAAAAGTTATGTATTTTTGTTTTCCCTTTTCTTTTTTGTCTCTTAATACTATCTTTTCTATTGTTGCTATCTTCTAGCTATAACCTCGCACACCTACGAAGAGAACTTTCTATTCATGCTAATGTCTCCCATAATGTTCATACCAGATTATCAGATAATATATGGTATCAGCATATTCAGACATAGGTTTAGAAAGTACCAATGAATCATGTTTCATTTGCTCTCTAATTCCTCATGCTACAAGATCAGATAAGCTACATTCAACTAAAGAAATACCCCCAAGCACATCTCTATGTCTATTACATCTCTACTTTTGTATGATTAAGGTCCAAATGCAATTAACACATGTTAAAGTAGCACATTTCTAGTCAATTCCACAAAATATGACTCTTCAGCAGACATTTTATACACTCTTACATATAGACAGGACATTAAGGAAGAGATATCACGCATGAAGAAGACAGGTTGTCCTACAACTGTAGATTGGAACCAAGTGGTTCTAGATTTAGGGTTTTTAGGAGTAACACGCCCACCCATGGAGTGTAATAGTTACTTAGTAAATCCTTTACCCCCAGATTGTGTTCATAGGCCAGGATTAGTTTTTGCCCATGATCAAGGGCAGTCTAATATCAAATTCTCCTGTAGGGTCATGTCTTTATGGAATGGTACTGATGTTAGTCGGGATGCAGTAAAAAAGTGTGTGCAAATTTGTAACAACAATGTTGCATGTTACACTTGGATAGATAGTGCAGTAAGTTCTCAGACAGTCATGAGACTAATATCTGTTTCTTTATGTTTCAGAGGAAATGTCACTGTAATGTAGGACACAATACCAACTGTAGAGCCACAATAGATACCGCCAGCATGCAGAGAGGCACCTCCAGCCTCATAGACTATTATTGGCAGTGTGGAGAACTACTGTACACCCAGTTACCACCAAACTGGGGTGGCTTCTGCACATTGATTGCCTTGCACTCCCCTGTTTTGGTAATTCCTGGAATTAACATATTGAGTTTAAATCAACACCCCATGAGCCATCCAACAACTTTGTTACATCATCTTCGAAGGAAGAGAACTACAGCAGAGTATTATGGCACCACTACGTGGAAAGATATTCCTCAAAAGTATTGATTGTTTAATGATGCATAGCTGTTCTTTGGGAGCATTCTGCTATTTTTTCAGGCTAAGGCAACAACTCGATGGCTGCAGATAACTCGATGGGAGCTCCTCAAGTGCATCGACCCTTACAAAATACGGATTCAATGCCATAAAGGAAGAGCTACACACTAAGAGAATGATAATAATGCAGCACTGTTATGTACTTGACCTTATGACGGACATGCAAGGAGAGATATGTGCCAAGAAAGGAACTGCTTATTGCACTTTCATCCCAGCAAACAATGTGGACAATGGAACTTTGTCAGAGGCTATTCAAACTTTTACAATCTACAGAAGAAAATGGTAGATGAAGGAGGTGCCCCAGATAATTGGTTCATCAGATGTGTTTTCAATTTTCTGCCATCCTGGATGCCAGGATTGTTGGGAGTCTTGTTGCCAGCTATTATGGTCTTACTAGCTGTGTATTGTGCTATCCAATTAGTCTTAGCATGTTGTAGAAGGATTGGGACTAAGGCGGAAGGGATGTTTCCAGTTAGGACACCGACTCATGTAGTAGATGCTCAGGGAATTATGTATCACCTAATGCCAAGTGTAGACCTAGGTTTAGATCCAGTAGATGAAATATCAACTAGACGGGGGGAATGTTTTGGAAGAAATTCAATATGAAAACACAGCACAACAGCAAACAAAAGCAGAAAGCGTCAAACAGCTATACGTGATGAAAGAGCAGTACAGGCCAAAAACTTGTGCTGATGAAAAAGAGGTGAAGAGTTTACTTGAGAACACAGTGCATAACCTGTAAGGTCACAGTTTAAGGAAACCTCATGTTTGGCAGCTTGAAGGAGTTTATGGCCTTAGCACACAGGCACACAGGCACTCCGGCACGTATTCTGTGTTTTCAATAGATTGAAACATGATTAGACAATGGGAGCAGGAGATTGAATAAGCCAAGAACACAAGGAATCTGATAAGAGGTCTTAAGAGCACAATGATAGAGCAAACACACAAATAAATATGCATTCAACCCAAATACACATGCATTCGAAAGTAGAAGTATACTTAGGGGCATATTCTCAAGGACTCATCGCCGATTTAGCGGCACTTTACCGCCATGAAAGTGGCGATAGATTTATCGCCCTATTCACAAGCCTGCGCTAACAGCTGACATCGTCAGTTTACCTGCGATAGCTGCCGCTAAAAACATCACCAGGGCTGACAGCGACAACTAACGCTGCAGAGTAGGCGTTCCCGTGCAAAAACTCACAAAAACACCATTTCGCGATATTCTCAATGACCAGCCAGATCGGGGATGCGGCCCAATAACAGGTGATAAGGCACGTTAGCAGCAGGGATTTAAGACCTGCTTTTTTCTGGTCTTAAGTAGGACGAAAACCTGCAGTATAAAGGGAGCCCAGCCCAGAGCCACATCTGAAGACCAACAGATGCCATGGAGCTACTAATCATGCAGCTTGGAGACCCAAGAGGGCCACAACACCCACCGCCACCACCACCAGGACCACCCCAACCCCCAGGACCACCTCCCCTGGACTACCACCGAGGCAGCGCAGAACAAAACAGCGGACCTTCCGAAAACGCACCAGCCGCAGAGACTTAACGCCAGAGGTTGTCATTGCCCACTACTGGCTCAAAAGGACAACCATCCTCCGCATCCTGACCCACATTGCCCACAGGCTGTGCTACCAACACAGCGGACAACCAACATCCCTCCGCAGACAAAGCTGCTGGCTGTGATGCACCGGTTGGCCTCTGGTACCTTCCAACCAACAACTGCCAGAGTCGGAGGAGTCTCACAGCCAGCCCTATCAAAGTTCCTCACCCCTGTCTTGGATGCCATCATCAGCTTCATACCCCAGCACCTCCACTTCCCGCACACTGCGCATGAACAGCTGGAGACCAAGCAAGGCTTCTACGCCATAGCTGGCTTCCCGCACGTGTTGGGGGAAATTGATTGCACACATGTCCTACTTGTGCCCCCTGCCGACACTGCACACAATTACCGCAACAGAAAGCACACGCATTCCATCAATGTGCAGGCAATAGTGGACCACCGGGGACTGTTCACCAATGTCGTCGCCAACTTCCCAGGTAGTGTGCATGATTCCTACATCTTCCGACAGTCCATCATCAACCAGCGCTTTCAGGATGGCACCTATGGAAATGCACTGCTCGTTGGTAAGTACCAATGGAACACACCACACACCTCAACTCCACAATCATACAACTCACAACTGTGGGAATGCACATGTAACAAAATCACATACAACATGCCAAGCAACAAGCCCACCTACCAGACACAACAACACAAGTAACTGTGGTAACAGGGGCCAGACATGTAGACATACCATCCACAAAGGCATAGCCCCTCTGCCACACAATTGCAGAATGTGGGGAGCGGTGGGAACCAAGAATGTGCGAAGGAGGCAAGTGACCCATGAATAAGAATGTAACAATGCCAAGTGTGGCGGTGATGTGCTGGACAGTCTTGAGTATGCATAGCACAGACATGTCCATGTGGACATATACTGCTGGTGTTTGTAGTGTTGTGGACAGTGGACGCAACCATGTCACCTCAGGCAGTGGGGAAGACCTTGGACATGTAGCTATGTTGCCCCCCCCTGTAAGCGTAAGCGTAGTGGGCTGGGCCAGCGTATGCCAGTCCATCACTCCCAGGATGGCCACCAAAGTAACTACTGCGTGTGTCTCTGTGTCCGCCATATCCTGACCATAGGCCGACACACACGTGGTCGACCACCTTCAACGGCCAAATTTACACCGACGACGAGGTGGCTACGTCACACGCCACCCGGCGCACATCTCGTCATCGCCTGCAGGGGTGTGTCTGCCAGGGCAGCGCCCCTCACCCTGCCACGAGGCCACCGCCGTGACCGGTGGTGCCTGCGTGATCCTGTGCGCCTGCTGCACCCCAGCCCGCTGGTCCCCAGACCCGTCCGGCACCCAGCGGTGATTGCCCGCCCCTGCGCACCCAGGCCTCACTGCTTACCTGCCACCACCGGCGTGTCTCCAAGAGGGCCCACCACGTGCCGGTGCAATCTCCAAGCCCGAGGCCCGCAAGCTTGGCGCCTCCTCAGCCGATCTCTGGCTTCCACGCAACAGGCCCCAGTGCACCCTGCGGCACCGCACCGCGGAGTTCTGTGTGTGCTGACTGCTCCCTCCGGCCACACTGTGGTCCAGCAGGCCTCCTGCATCATTGCAGGCTGCACACCCGCTCAGCTCTTCAGGTGGGCCTACCTCAGTGAACCGCAAGTCATTGCCACGTGACAGTAGGCCCGTGCCGGCCGCAGGGCCTCAGGTGCCACTACCTCTGTGCACCGCAAGTCACCGTCCAGCCTCCAGGCCTCCTGCATCATTGCAGGCTGCACACCCGCTCAGCTCTTCAGGTGGTCCTACCTCAGTGCCACGCAAGTTATCGCCATGTGGGGCTACCCCACAAGTCTGCCTCCAGCAGCCAACAGCATGTCCTCGGTAACGCCACTGGAGCCCTTCACAGTCACAGGGCCACCCCCGTCCCAGGCAGGCCGCTGGAAAGCCTGGGTGCAACGTCTGGAGACGTACTCCGAAGCGCATGACATCCCAGCGCCGCCGCGGTGGCCCACGCGTCGGCGTGTGAGGAGTGTGAAGAAATAGCCCGGGGCTCTCGGGCGTGGTTCAGTTCCGGGCTCTGGGCATGGTTCAGTTCCGGGCTCTGGGCGTGGTTCAGTTCCGGGCTGGCCACAAAAGTAACTATGGCGTATGTCTCTGTTGTAGTGTCGGCGCCACCCGGCCCTTAATCAACAATGTTGCAATGTAGCATGCACCCGGAGGGCGGGCTCGCCCGAACGGATAAATAAAGGAGCGCAAGCCCGCTTGGGGTCTTGGCTCATACATGCCAACTGCTGTGTGTGTATCTTCATTGCCGCAGCATAAGCCAAAAGCCTAGCCTCAATCGCAGCGCGAGTTCAGCCAGGCCTGAACTCTACATCTGTGTCCGCCCTATCCTTACCATAGGCCTACACACACGTGGCGGCCCACCTTCAACGGCCAACATTACAGTGTTGTTGTCAGGCTTGCGGACATGCGCAGACAGGCATGACAATGGTGTGCCGTAGGAGTGCAAGTGATGCAACCGCGCAGCGCACACAAGTGAATAGGCTCGGGGGGAGGGAGGAGCAGCTGTGAGGCTACGTAATACACATTGATCCCGCACATTTGCCAGAAGCAATACATGGCAAACATGATTCCCAAAGTCGCACAATTCACACACCACAAAACTCGTAAGTCTGCCGACACAGCATGCAGAACCACCAATTTACACCAATCTCACTTACCTCTCACAGGTGATCAAGGATATGCACTCTGCCCGTAGATAATGACACCCCTCCGAGCCCCGAACACCCCGGCCCAGAGGCAGTACAATGTGGCCCACAAACGCACCAGGGGCATTGTTGAGCGCACATTTGGGGTGTTAAAGTCACGTTTCAGGTGCCTGGACATCACAGGTGGAAGACTCCTGTACAGCCCAGAAATAGTGTGCAAGATGATCATTGCATGCTGTGTATTGCACAACATATGTGTACGCACCAATGCCCCATGGATCCAAGTGCCAGATGCACCGGACGATGATGAGGAAGATGAGGCAGGTGGACCACACCGCACTGCAGCTGCAGCAGGAATAGCACGAAGGAACACAATCATTAACAATTTCTTCGCATGAGCACGTCACATTGTGACTGTCCTTAGCAATTATGGAACAGTACGAAATGACCACATGAACAGCATGTGCAAATACATTCATTGCAACACACTTTCCCTGTGTGCATGTCAGTCCTCTGCATTAGCACATCACTCTGACAAGTGTGAGTGCAACATTAAGTGCTAACAATCTCACAAATAGCAAATAGATGGTGGGTATGTCACCTCTCGTATTCGAAATGCCATTTCAGGATATCAAATGTAGTACGTAATCCCACTCATCAGCGTATCACATGTGCACAAAAACATGACATGAAGACTGTCATTGGTGTTCAAAATAAGACAACTGGGTGTCATTTGGGGTCAAATATGATATTTCCGGTGTCATTTGGGGTCACAGCTAGTTCACACATTCCCAGTCATCTCACTGCCTATCTGGGTCACGGTCAGACATGCGCATTGATATCAGTTCCCAGGGAGTACCTTTTTTTGGAATCACTGCCCCTACATTCATCCATACTTTCATCCTTGCTTGATCATAGACATGACACATCTGTGTGAATTAGAATGTTTTAATCACATTCGGTGCAGTGTTGAAGCTGGACCAGTACATGGCCATGCAAACCCCACTTTACATTGTTGCCCCGTGGAGGGCCAGCCAGAGTCCTTTAGGGATTGACAAGTTCATCGGAAGAGAAAGAGTTCAGTCCGCAGTCTGATTGCTGTGTCATTGGTAACCAAACAAAATATGGCAGTCCATGTCGAGGGCCAAGGTGAGTGTCGCAGAGTGTATCGGGGACAGTGGAAGGTGTTATTCCAGGGCATGATGCAGAGGGCAGAACCAAGCTGAAACAGGCCATATGGCGGAGATGAATGCTACCGCTTCCTTCTTACCACAAAGGCAAAATCATCCACATCATCGTCCTCTGATGTGTGATGTGCCTCACATGTGGGTGGTGGTGTTATGTCTGCCGCACTGTGTGGCACTGACACATCAGGGGCCGGAGGTGGAATGTCTGCCGCACTGTGTGGCACTGACACATCAGGGGCCAGAGGTGGATTGTCTGCCGCACTGTGAGGCACTGACACATCAGGGGGCGGAGATGTGGCTGGAGTAGTAGCAGCAGCATTCATCTGCGCCAGGCCTTGTGGCAGCAATGCCATGATAAGGATCTGCAGGGCATGGAAGATCCCAGCTACATCTCGCTGGTGTGCAGCCGTGGCAGCCATTCTTTCCGCCTGCATCCATGTTCTCCATGATCCTCTGCATGTGTCCCAACTCCCGGCTGACATCGCTGGAGCCACTCTGACTAGACAGTTGTTCTTGTCTCAGAGTCATGACTCCAGCGATGTCAGCCATGGCTTGTTGGAGAGCATGGAGCGGACTGTGGGTGTCCATTAGGGACTGTAAGTGGTCCCTGACGGGACTTAGACACCCACTTTTGGCATCTAGTTTGGCTGCCATGAGGTCGAACCCCACCCGCACCTGATCAGCCATCTCCTTCTGGCCCTCTAACACATGGCGCTGGAATGCCATGTGTTGGTCGTTGGGGTCCTGGGAGACAGCCGTGGTGGTGGGTGCTTCCTGCTGCGTGGTCTGTGCAGGGGATGGGGTCTCCTCGATGCAGCTGGGCTGCCCTGCTCCTGGGGATGGGGTGCTGAGGGTGTCCATGAGCTGTTGGAGGGCGTCGGTGTCGATGGTGTGGAGGTCCTCTTCATCATCAGAGAAGAGATGTACGGTCTGCTCTGCAGGAGGTGTTGATTCTCCCTCTGCAATGTAAAGGGGAGATGCAGTTTAACAGTGTGTTCCATGTATGTTCATGCATTGGACAAGTTTACAAACAAACTGCATGACAATGTACATTGTGACTGTTTGGGAGGAGATGCCTATTTGATGCGGGACAGTGGACATTTCTACTCCATCAGGGATGTGAGGTTGTACTTGTACATTGTCATCTCACAGTTTCCTGCTATGCCAAATGTGATTGGCCAGTTTCTACACACAAGCAGCAGCAGTTGTGTCCTCTGTTCTGTTGTGAAAGTGTTGCAGTTTGTACCACATTGTTGTCAATGTTGATGTGCTCTGATTCTTATGTGTGTGTGCTGTATTGTGGGAGAGTTGCCCCTGCAGCTCTGATTTTGCTGGCCCTTATCCCTTTCAGGCGGTGTGCCTTTCACTTCTGTGCTTATACAGTGCTGAGATGTTGCAGACGTGGGTAAATTGGGCTCTTGGTGGGAGTTGGGACTCTTGGGCATGGTTTGTCCGCAGATGTCTTGTTGACGTCAGGGGTTGTTTGTGCACGTGGATGTGTCAGAGTGTGACCTGCTCCCGTACGGATGTGGTCCACACTCAGCCACCTCAGTGTCGTGGCGTGCACCATGTCATGATAATTGGACTGCAGCCATGCTAATCGTCAAGCAGTGTCACTTGCATTGTCAGTGTGGCTCACGGACCCGCAGCTTTGCTGGGTTCAGCACATGTGCATGGGTTTGTTGTGAGATTAGTAATGAGTGGGGAGGGCCCCCTCTGGGCACATTGTCGACGGGTGCCTACTTGCTGTTTCTTTGTGTGCTGCAGTATGCCAAGGAGATCAGGGACATGATCCAGAGTCATTGTGGCTGTGCACTGGGCTATACTTAATTGTGCATGTGTGCCATTGTGCCCATCTCCCCCGTCCCCCTAGTCCCTGGTCGTTACTCACCCTGTTGCTGTTGGGTCAGGTCATGTTGAGCAGTGTCCGGTCCCCCAACTCCTGCCACCGTCTCCCCACTGATGACTGTGGACACCATTTCCTCCATCTCATCCAGCTCCTGCTGTGGCGCTGGACTCCCACCTCCAGTCTGCATTGCTGCTTTCCGGTTGTTGGCGAGTTTCAGCTTGGTTTTGCGCTTCACATCATTCCAGCGCTTCTTGCAGTCGTCCACTTCCCTTCTCTTCACTCCGACTGCATTCACCTTGGCCAAGATGGACTGCCATATTGCACTTTTAGTTGCCAATGACACAGTGGAGGTGGTGAACAGTTGTTGGTGGTGTTCTATCACCTCCGTAATCAGGATCTTGTTTTCCTGCGGACTGAATCGTGGGTTCCTCTTCTTCTTCTCCTTGCCCTTCTCCTTCCCCAAGGTCCCTGGCTGCTCCCCCGGGGGTTTTGTGGGGTTCTGTTTGGCCTCTGTAGTTGCTCCAGCTTCCTTCATAGTGCTTCTCAGTTGTTTCAGTTTTGTTTTTTTATTTTTTGCGGCTTTTATGGTGCTTTTTCCCGCCTGCCGTGGGAATAGCAAGCCTGGCGCTGATTATCGCTGATGTTTTTATCGCTGTCGGGCCCATCGCTACTTTTTTCACATTCGGATTTCCTTTTTTATCGCTGTCCCGGTAATTTTAATGCAGACATTTGACGCGTTATCGGGACACTATCTCCTGTTGCTGGCGTGTTGAGAATACGCCGTTAACACAGCGTTATTCCCGCGATAGACGGCGTTATGTAAAATTGCGTTAACCTAGGTTGGCGATGATTATCGCCCGTTCTTGAGAATATCCCCCTTAGTTTGTTTAGCATGGTTAGAACTGCAATAAAGGATGTATAGAGAATGAGGCTAAAGTCTAGGGTCACAGGTGACCTCATGTTTTTCCATAGCTAATGTGTACCAATATGTAACTGCCTAGTAATTCATTGTTTGAACTTTTGTAATAACCATTGTCTAACTGTGTATAAAAATAGCTGCCTGTGAAGCAGCAAATTGAGACCAGCTGTTTACTTGTGAGAAGCTGGTCACTCTTCCTGCTGCAACAGTAAGGAGCTTTTTTTCCATTGCCAAGAGGAGCCTGTCTTTTCTTCATTTTTAAGCAACCCTGCCACAAAACGATCATACTTCCGAAATGTTTATATCTATTCCATTCACTGCCCATGTGTATTCCAATTTCTTTTTATTCAAAAGATGAATGCCATGATTTAAGGATTTGTATGCTATAACAAAAAGTCACGAAGAAAATCTGAAATGCTTTATATGCCATGGGAAAGGGGTGCATATTCACTATAACATGGGTACTTTTACAAATGCGCAACAACTTTACTTACTGCTATAATATGTCATAAATTGTCAACCCCCACCAATTTTCTTGCCACCAGGGTGCCAGTTCACTTTATTTAAATTTGGGAGCCCAAAGGGCCAGACGCATCAACAATCCATTTTGCGATTTCCTAATTGCGAATTCTTGCGATTTGCAATTAGAAAATCGCAAAATGGAATGCATGAAAGTGTGTTTAACACTTTCTGTGATTCCTAGGGGATCGCAAATGACCTACCTCATGAATATTAATGAGGTAGGTCGCAATTTGCGACCCCCTAGGAAGCGCAAAAATTACGAAGATGGTGGCCTGCTGGGGTCAGCAGACCACCATGTCCGTGATTGCTTTTAAATAAAGCAATCTTTTTTTTTGTAAAGCAGCCCGTTTTCCTTAAAGGAAAACGGGATGCTTTACAAAAGAGAAAATTAAAACTTTTCCTTTCATTTTCTAAGGGCAGGCAGTGGTCCGTGGGACCACTGCCTGCTCTTAGAAAATGGATTTACAGACATTCACAAAGGGGAAGGGGGTCCCTTGGGGACCCCTTCCCATTTGCGAATGGGTTACCACCTACTTGAAGTAGGTGGTAAAATGCGAATGTTTTGCGACCGCATTCCAGTCGCAAAACATTCATGCATACCGATGCGATTCGATATTAGGAAGGGACGCCCTAAACACGCCCCTTCCTAATAGCGAATTGCAAATCCTTTTTGCGATTCGGTAACAGGTTACCGAATCGCAAAATAGGGTTTGCTGCATCAGAAAGGCATTTTTTGCGTTCGCAAACAGCCGATTCGGCCATTTGTGAAGGCAAAAAATGCTTGATGCATATGGCCCATAGTTCTTTAAATATGAAGTTTAAGGGCCTAATTATGAGTCTGGCAGTCCACGGACCACCAGACTCATGGGAGTGCGGCAATGGTGGTCTTCCGACCGCCCTATTACAATTAGGGCAGTCTGACCGCCATTGCCCCTCCGCAGTCACCAGGTAACTGCCATTCCCTGGCGGTGTTGCGGCAGTCAGGAGGCCGCAATATCCAGCAAAGCTTATTACAAGTTTCCTCTCCGCCACGGTTTTCATGGTGGTTCCTCCTCCATGAAAACCGTGGTGGAGAGGGAACAAAGGGGATCCTACAGGGCTCCCTTGTGCCTCTGCACCATGGGTTTCATGCAGGGGGCAGAACATGTGCCTTCTGTGTGCATACACACTAGTTCCTGTACGGCATTGACTCTTCAGTCCATGCCGTGCAGGAACTGTTTTGGGCATTCCCATTGTGGTGCCCATTTTCAGGGCACCGCCATGGGAACATAAACAAATGCCAGCCAGACACGAGAATCACTCGTAATCTGGTGGATGGCCCAACTACTGGTTTGGTGATGTGGCGGCAAGGAGGGCCCGGGGTCGCACTGCCAAACTCATAATCAGGCCCTTAGTCACTTGCAGCATTCTTCCAGGTATGGACCGATAGTACACATTTTTAAATCCATCACCTACATGACACAGCAGTAGTTTTTGATAATGCATTTGCCATGCTTGGCAGGTAAATCAGTATGAAATCGGGAGGCTTTTTATATAGGCACTCCTGTTAATACATTCAAAATGAATTGGCTATTACTAACTTGTCTTTCTTGCAAAGCAGAGATTATTTTAATAAAAATAAGATAAAGCAGAAGGAAGACCTACTACAGGAATCTTCTACTATAAATTATTTTTTTATTTATCAGCTATACCATCTACTTCTTTGCTTTACAAGGCATTATTGGAGAACAGAACAGATGACCTGCAGCAATGCGTAATAAAATTATATAAATGGATAGGGACACAAAAGGCACAGATTAACAGAGAAACTAACTTGAAAGACACCATACTTGGTTACGGGCACCACAAAAAAGACTGGTTTGGATTTCCACATTATTTCAGGTAGGATATCAAAGTGGATTTTATGACCAGTATTTTTGTAACCAGTAAGCCAGTAAATAATTTCAGATCCAGAGCGGGATGCAATTCAACGTTTCTCATTATTATTTATGAGGTAGGTTGCAGATTGAGACTCATTCTGATTGGTGGCCATCACAGGGATAATGGCTTGCTGGGGTGAGATTTATTTTTTTAAAGCAGCAAGTTTTCATTAAAGGAAAAGGACTGCGTTTAAAACAAAATGTTCTATTTTTTAAAACAAGTTTGTTTCAGACTTGGTAATTGCCTGTGCACTACTGACTACTTCCTAACAAACTTTTTTTTAACATTTACAACATTTTGCGCTTGGGTTACCACCCCAGCTTTGGGGTTGGCAACTTTTCAATAGTTTATTACTGCTATTTCAGCCATAAACTTATGATACATATGGATAGGAACTGCTATTCAAAAGAGATACCTACAACACGCCCCTTCCGACTCGGCAATGCGGCATGCGCAAGGTAAGTGGTTTTATTTATTTAATTTTACCTACCCCGTCGTCTGTCCACTTCCCTCCTCACCCTGCCCCGCCTCTCCCCGCCACACTGCTCTTACCTGTGCCGTCCGCGACTGGATTCTACACATCATCACAGTTTAACATGAAGTGAATAACTATTCAGAGGAAAAAGACAAGATATATCTTTAATACTTAAGTGAATATGTCTACCTTCCTTCAATAATCACACATCTCATAACCTACAAAGTTACTTAATGACCAAAATATACAATTTCAGACTTGTGGTCATTTGATATTATACAAGGGATAACATATATATTACAATGGTGTTTATACAACATTTAATACTTTGGATGGTTTTCGTTCCACATCACATAGTGCTATTCGACTTAGTGGTTCAGAGCCTATCACAGACAGTAGGGGTCCAAATCACAAAGGTAATTCTCTTAGCAGAGAACCATGTTGCTGTGATAATATGCCTATACTGTGTGCACTTTTCTACTTGTACTGAATTCATAAAAAGCAACATACATCCAGTAAAAGGTGTGTGAGTCCTCACCCCCTTTTAACCTTGTAAATTAAGGAGTGGGGTCAAGTATGTCTCAAAATAAGCTTCTAATACTATAGTTATATTTTAGGTGCAAGTCTGGTTATTGCATGTAGATACATTTCTCCACATGCACTGTATACAGCTATGAAGGTCACAAAAAACAATGGTGACGGAGGAAAGACAGGCGTGAACACCCATCATAAGTGAAACAACCTTGGCAAGTATACCTGTGTGCCCTCCTTTTATACTTTCTCTATCCTGCCCGACCTAGAATTGGAATGAGCCATACAAGAAATGCTCCTCCCGAGTTTCTAGATAGCAGTCTGTCACTTCCTTCACAGGACCTCTACATCTTGATTCTGTTTCCTTTTACTCAGCCGCAGCCCATGAAGTGATGGTGCCTATGGTCACTGAACTGAGCTACTACCATGTCCTCCTTTTATAGATTCACATTCCTGCCTGCATTTGTGCCAGTTGTTATAGCCTCAATAAGTATACCCTCTCACCATAGTTGGAAAGTTGCCTTTCTGCAGCATTACCCCATTATTTCCTTTTTTTCAAACTCTATATTTGCTGGCTTTAGAACTCTGTGCACTTTACCCCTGCTAATCAGGGGTAAAGTGCTTGTGCTCCTCCTTTTAGCACAGTGAAATTAGTATGCTGTTGATTGGCATAATTAACGTACCTTTAAGTTCCTAGTATATTGTATCAAAGCTCAACCTTGGTCTATAAGAAAAATGTCACAAGGAGACCGCAGTACCCATTGTGCCACCCACTATAGTGACAATGTAAATATGACTGCAGGCCTGTTACCTGTAGCCAGGATATGCAGCTTTTAACTGCAAGTTCAACCTGTCAAAATAATCCCTTCTGACAGGCCAAAAACATCCTTTTAAATATGTATGTCACCCATAAGTAGGCCTGTTAGCCCATAAGTCAAGGTGAATGGCATTTAAAAGAAGGACATGTAAAAGTTTAATGTCAAATGTCCTTAGAGTGACAAGCATCTCCAAGCAGTTTTCACTGTAGGAAGGCTAGTTCCATAGTAAAACACTGGGATGCAATATTAAATACGAATACTGTGTCTCAAGAATGGGGCTAGCCTGAAAAATAATTAAACAACTATTTTTAATAGTTATAAAAAAATCAAACTTAATCGTGAATTTGAACTTTTACGAAATATTATGGAAAAGTAATTTTTAGAAAGTTACCTTTGCCCTGCCTGACATTCCTGGAAGCTAAATCTGCATTTTGCAGCCAGCCAGTATTTATCATTAAAGTAGGTGTGAATGAGGTGTGAACTTGCTCCGAGGAGCAAATAATAGGCTGACCGGAATGGACAGAGATGACACATCTGAACCTGACAGATAATGCAGGGGAGCCTGGGAGGATCATCTTTGTCATTAAAGTGTCAAGTGTTGCTTGAATGTCATTTGCAGTGCGCTTCAAAGAGGCCTCATCTGTCAAAGGCAAATGCTAGCTGTCTCTTGGGCAGGGCCCTTCTTTTGTCCCCCAAACCAGTCAGGGCCCAATCACAGAGGGCCTCTATTTGACATTACAGTGCCACAGCCTGTTTGACAGATCTGCTGGGTTGATATATAACATTTGGGATGCACTTCAAAGTCAAAGGCCAGAGACTAAACCTATCCTTGTGTTTCCCATATCTGGTTGTGAAACATCAGCTTTGTTCTACCAGACATTTGTCTCTGAGATTGTTGTGGGTACAAGTACTGCCTAAAACTGGATTATGGTGTTAGATGTGGGAGGACACTAGGATTACCATACTACACGGCCAACACATATCCCCATCCCTCAGAGCCCAGGTTTACCATGACCGAAGACTTAGGTCATCTTGAAAATGCCCTAAGTGGTTGTGGTAGCCCCGGGAGCCTTTACCTCATTGATTAGAACATCCCCAGGGGTCATTCCACCCACTAGCTCATGCCAGGCATAAATGTGGCATCTCCAGGCACACACTTCAGAAATCTCCTGGACCTGTGGAAGATCAGAAGAGGAATGAACCTGTTGTCTATGACCTGAAAAGAGCCCAGACACCTGGAAATGTTCTCCCTCTTGTACCCAGGACAAAGAAGTGGACTCCAAGGGTCAATTGACTGACCTCCTTTTAAAGCTACAGGGACACAGCAAGCTACAATAGGCCTTTTCTTGCAACCATCCAGCTGATCAGAGGCAACTGGACCTGGAATAGACCATACTTTTGGGCTCTGCCTGCCACTCTGTGAGTCTCTACGTGCCTCCCTTGAGGTCCTGGGGGGCTCTAGAATTGTACTCCTGTGTTGGATTGGGACTTACCGGACCAAAGTCAGAAGGTAAAACCTTTGACTACGGCAAACCTAGTTAGTGTATCTGACCCGTGCTACATCACAATTCGCATCAAATTGTACATAGGTCCCGTCCTACCCTGACCGTTGAATATCATTGGTACGTAAAATTTCAAAAATTTGCATCTCCAATTTCCTTTATTGCATTTTGTTATTTTGGTGTCATTTTGTATATAACATTTTATTCTGTATATTTCATTGGTTTTGGGACTTTTTTTTGTTTTGCCTTTCGAATTTATTACTGTTGTACTAGTGCATAAATACTTTAGACATTGCCTCTAAGTTAAGCCTGTCTGCTCTGTGCCATAGCTAACAGGGAGCTGAGCTCAGGTGCATTTAGTCCCTTTGGTGGCTCACCTGGACAAGGATTGTGATTATTACTTGAGGTGGGTACTTACTGTCCTCAACCAATAACTCAATGTCCTACAACCATCCAACCTGATCTCTTGTATGGACTGCCTGTTCAAGAGAACCCCAACATCATGCCAGGTAAGATCAACAGACCTCTACAGTTCCACTACCATGACCCCCTAATCATGTCACTCTGTTCATAAACAGCATGCATAGCTACATTTACGCTTAGGCATTCTTCTCACAAATGACAGCGCCATACTGCTTGCCCCATTACACCTATGCAGGTAAGCCATATTTATGTAGCCTATTCTACAATTTCTTTTAAAGACCCTATGTGTGCCATATTGCAAGTAACAATTTCAAAAGACAGGGCAACCATGTAGAATGAGTGTGTGGGAGATAAGAGAGACTGTTCCACATGAAGAATATTCAAATAATTTTTAGGAGAGCGATTCAAAATCACTGTGTGAAACAACAGTGATGAATGGAATAAATGCTTGTTAGACCTGTCAGCCTTAGAGTGATCTTTTCCCAAACGTTTTGCCTTCCTCCTCCATTTCTGCTGATCTTGTTTTTGCTGGCCTTAGAACTCTGCGCTATTTACCATTGCTAACCAGTGCTAAAGTTCATGTGCTCACTCCTTAAAACATGTAACATTGGCTTACACCCAATTGGCATATTTAAGTTACTTATAAGTCCCTAGTAAAGTAGTACTACACATACCCAGGGCCTGTAAATTAAATGTTACACGTGGGTCTGCAGCACTGATTGTGCCACCCACTTAGGGAGCCTTTCCAGGCTTGTCATTTCACCCTGTGCGTGCAGTTTTAAATAGCCATTTTGACCTAGAAAAATAAATCTTTTCCATGGCCCAAACCTTCCATTTTAATACATATAAGCCTTCCCTAAGGTAGGCCTTAGATAGCCAAGAGGGCAGGGAGCAGTGTATTTAAAAAGTAGGACATATACATTTAAGTTTTATATGCCCTGGTAGTGGAAAAAACTCAAGTTCATGTCTCACTACTGCAAGGCCTACTTCTCCAATAGGATAACATTGGAGTTATCTTATTACATTAAATAAGCTGTAACTTCCAAATGGGAACAGGTGACCAGTACATCTTGGTGTTTTTTGAATTGCAATGAAAAATCCTCTCTTGTGGTAAAGTCAGATTTTTATTAACAATGACAAAATGCCACTTTATCACGCTACCACCTTGATACAGTAGCGCAAAGCAAGTAGGATACCGAGGGAACTGCGTTTGGCCATCAAACCAATGTTGTTCAAACTGAACAAAAAGTTTATGGTCAAGTGGTACGCCATACTCAATAAGTATTCCCTTGATTTGATATTACTTATCGTTGAAGAATTATCTGCAGTACTAGTGGGTCTAAAGCAGGAGATCCGGGAACTACAAGAATCGCTGATTCCGCGTGTGGAAACAGAAACTTGGAAGAACACTTTGGAGGAGATCAATGCCAAATTAGACACATATGCCAAAGAAATACACGAACGCAAAGTTCGTAAGTTCAGGAGGGATACCATTGATTACAAACTTGATGATGTGTACTCTTGGGTGGAGGTATATGCACAGAAACTGAACTTTAAAAAGCCGAATACCACATCTTCGGAAGAGAGTCTAGTATCTATCAGTGATACCCAGATAAT
Source organism: Calotriton arnoldi (assembly GCA_963921515.1). Lineage (NCBI taxonomy): Eukaryota > Metazoa > Chordata > Amphibia > Caudata > Salamandridae > Calotriton > Calotriton arnoldi. Next base: position 65,760 of record CAWUFW010015122.1, on the reverse strand, counting down.
ACGAGCACCAGTTTCCTCGACCTCTGCAGAGCGCGAGGTGACAAAAGGCACCATCACTGCGCCAAAGGTTTCTTTTTTAGAAATAAGTCCAGCTGCCAACAATCCACCAACAGGACCGGCAACAGCACAAACAGACGCAGCAAAACCCGCAGAGGCCACAGAGTCTTCAAAACCCGCCGGATCAGGCAGGAGACAAAAGAAACACTAGTGGCTAACCTTTCATCCATCCCACTGACCAAATCACAGACGGCTGTCTTGGACAAGGGGATCTCGTTTGTGTCCACTTTTTCCACCAAGCCTTTAGACACCGAAATTGCCCTGTACAAATTCACAAGAAAGTTACGTCTCCGAAACGTTTTTTTAATTTGGAGTGTAGACCGGCAAAACAGGATGTTTCTGGTTACAGAGAATTCAAACCTAAGAGCACTTTCATCTCGCTAATATCTCATAAAGTCATAGACACATTTCAGACTCTTGTCAAAAAGGATCTATCTAAAATACCAGTTCCGACAGTTAAGCACCAAAAACTGACAAGGTGGCACTTAAATCACTCAGAAAAAATGAATCAGTGGTTTTCTTTCCTGCTGACAAGGGAGGGGCTCTGGTCGTCATGGATCGCTTGTTTTATGAAAACAAGGTTGAAGCAATGTTGATGGATGAATCCACTTACCTACCCCTGACCCAAGATCCTACAGGCGAGTTCCAAGATATTCTCATGAAGATTTTGACACATGCCAAAGAGATGGAATGGATTTCTGACAAAATGTTAAATTTCTTTACACATGGTATCCTCGACGCCCTTTGATCTATATGCTCCCGAAGATACACAAATATCTGAGAGACCCACTCCTTAGACCTATTGTATCAGGTTGTGGTTCAATTCATGAACCTTTGGAGGATTATTTGGATTCTTTTTTGCAAACCATTGTTCAAGCTGGTTCATCATATTTACAGGACACTACTCACCTTCTAAAGATTTTACAGGATATTGATGTGCCAGAAATGGCAGAGATCTGGTTGTGCACAGTTGATGTTGTAGCCCTCTATACGTCCATACCACATTCAGAGGGGATTGAATCTGTTGAATGGGCACCACTCAAACAGGAGGAGTTACAAGCCAACAAGGTTTTTTTATTAGAGTTGTTGCAGTTTTATTTGTTTCACAGTTATTTTAAATGGAAACAAAGGTATTTTCTTCAAACCAATAGAACTTCCATGGGCTTTCCCGGAGCTCCCAGCTATGCCAACATCTTTATGATGAAATTTGAATCTGAATACATCCTATCGGACAAGAAATGGACTGACCACTTGATACTTTTCCAGAGGTTTATCGATGACATATTAATCATCTGGCACGGTACACGATATGACATAGAAGACAACCTGAAGCAGTTGAACAGTAGGAATCCCAGGATCCAGTTTACATTCAGCATAGATCAACAACGTACTTCTTATCTTGATGTTAACATTGACCTCGTGGGCACCGAAATCAAGACTTCTGTGTTTAAGAAATTAACTGACTGTAATAACTCACTGCTGTACAGCAGCTTCCATCCTCCATCTCTCAAGCAGCATCTTGCTTATTCACAGTTTCTTAGAGTTAAACGGATTACTTTGGATATGGCACAATACGACACCACACTAAGTGAATCAAGACTAAACTTTCTAGTTGGAGGTTATCCTGTTGAGGTGGTGGACGGTGCTGAAAAGCGTGTTCAAGCCTTGCAACAAGGAGAGCTGTTGAAGAAGCGGGTTAAAGAGGTAGCCAAAAGAGAAGTTTTTGTGTCCACTTATTCCTCTCAATCACCTGCCATTAAGCACATGATCTTGAATCGTTGGGAATTACTACAATCCAAACCTGATTTCTGAGGCATTTTTTCGGATCCTCCCGATTTTGCGTACAAGAGATTGCACAATCTAAGAGAAATCCTTTCGAGGTCCAACACAGACACGGAAGTGGACCAAAAAGGAATGCACAAATGTTTCAATTGCTCCCACTGCAATAACGTGTTAACTGGTCACCACATATCCCACGCATGGTCCGGGAAAAACATTAATTTAAATTTCACAGCAGATTGCAATGGACAAAACGTCATTTATGCGATTAGCTGCCCATGTGGCCTGTACTACATGGGTAAAACGGAGAGGACATTACGCATAACTGAGCACAAAAGCCGGATCAGAACCAAAACTACCAGCTTGCCGCTAGCGGCTCATTGGAATGAGAAGCGTCACTCCATTGCTCAATTAAGGTTTACTATTCCAGAAGTGGTGAAGACTCAAGATGGCAGGGATAGGTCTAAGCTTTTGACACAATGAGAGACCCATTGGATTCATTTCTTGGACACACTTGTGCCTAAGGGCCTTAACGATAAGCTTGAACTTTCTTGTTTTTTGTGACATAGAGGCATTCTTTTCATATCTCCTGGATTCTCAGCCTTCCTTTTCTTATCACTTTTTGTTACATTCAGGCATATTTGATTATATTCACATTCGTTCCTTATTTCGGACCTTTTTCATTTGTGGTGCATCTCTGGTCACTTTTCAGTTTCTAATTTTGTATCAAGCTCTTGTAGGTTCACCTATATTTCAGCAGTATGTACCATGTCATGACTCTTGGTTTTCTGCTTTTTGAATATGCAGTTTCATTTTGTCATTTTTTCACTGTATTGATTTTTGACATTGTACTGATATATCATGAATACCATGTGTCATTTCATGTTTTTTGCATCAAGAACATAAGTTATCAAATAATTTCATTTTGTCAGCGTGTGCATTATGGGGCGCTCTACAATGCTTTAGCAGTACATATTTTTTGAAGTACGTGTATCAATATTTATTTTTGGCATGTCTTGCAACTGCTTACTCTTATGTCGCCAACATGTGAGTTACAGTTTGACTAGCTTGATTTCACGCACACTTTGCTTGATTCAATTGTACTGTACCTTTTGACTGTACCATTCATGCTCTATTAGTGTTCAATAGCCTTCATTATATTTTTTCTCTTGAAGGAGGTTTTCCCTCGCTCCTTGAGTTATAGTGTGTGTAATATGGGGCATTCACATTGCTGTGTCAATGAGCATGTCGACATCTTTTAAGCATGAGCAATTACACTGTATAAAGGTTCTACAATTGTTTACAGTGATGTCATCTACAGGCGATTCTCAGTTCGACTCGCATAAATGTATAAACTTTATGTTGTTGTATATTTGACTGTTTCTTTGAGCTCATATGCCCCGCAGCTTTCTTCTCTTTGAATCTTTCTTTTATTGTTACCAATAAAGAGGAGGTTTCTCCTCTCTCCTTGCCTTAGTCGCGGACTGCACACTAACGTTAGCACTTGCATGAGACAACTCGTCGGAGCACTAAGCCGTGTTTTCGCACCGGTTTTCACATAGAGAGGCTCCTCCTCCCTTCACCGTATTATCGGGTTGCGTGACCACCAGAGCACCAGCTTTTGAAGTAGACGTTGGATTGGTGACACCACGTTCTTTCACTGATTTCCACTTTGAGTGGTGGTAAGTGTGAGCACACTCTTTGCGTTTCACTTTTTGTAATTGTTTATACAACAGAGCATTATTTTCTCTGACGAGGTCGCATTATTGTTACTCATTATTACTTTTGTTCAATGTAGGTGGTTTACACCCCTGTGTACACGGCGACTTTTCAGCCGTTGGTTCATTTACAGATCCCGCTGTTTGGAGGTATTAGACACATTCGTTCCTCACAGCTAAACAACGGCATGTGTTAGGTGCACGCTAATTGATTGAGTGATAACACCCGGAGGGGCACATGGTGTCCAGCATTTGGTAGAGCATGTCAAAGATACACGTTAGTTGATAAAGGAATCATGCACAGAGGTGTATATATATTTTTTTTTCATAATTAGCTCTTTCAATTCATGGCTTGCCATGGTTGATTTGTATATCACAATAAGATTGCGTTTGGTGATGGCTTCGTTTGTGTCCTGCGATGTTCACTTTTTTTCGCACTATTTGAAGCAGGGCTGACTATATGGTTTTTTTCTAAGGGTGGGCGGCAAATTCCGTTCCGCTCACGGAACTTGCAAAATTTCGGCATTTCCGCGTTCCGCGCAAAACGCGGAAATGTCAAAACTTCCGCGATCCGCAGCGGAACGGAATTCGGGTGCAAGAGAAAGCACTGAAGCAGGTGCCCGAGTTGAAGCTCAAATTCTGTAACGCATTAATCAGCACAAAAAATTCATGAGCAAGGTCGAGGCTAAGCAGGAGTGCTTTCTGCCCATATCTACCGTCAAACATTAGCTGTAATCCCCGATGGAGGTCTTTGCATCCTTGATTTTCCCGAGCGCAATCCCCGTGTAGGTCCAGTGACCAGGAGGTTCTTCCTCCTCATCTGCTGCTTAGATCCTGCTCTGACCCTTTATAAACAAGAGGCATGTGAACAGGCCTAGAAGCCCCGCCCCTTTGCCCCCGCCCCACATACACTAGTGGTATGCACCGTCTTCCCGCCCTTTCCCCAGAATGATGGACAGCTTATTCAAAGGACCCCGGCGCTTTCGGCGCAGTGGAAAAGTTACAGACACACAGGTCACTGGGGTCAATTCTTCTGGACCTTTACGCAGCTGTAGTGTAGGAAAGGCACTATACATTTACCCAACGAGGTAGCACTTACCGATTAGCCAGTAGAAAGTACTCCAGTTGAGTAGAGGTATTGCACAAAACGGAGGCATCTTCGTGGATAAATATGCAGGGCAGGTGTGCAGAATTCGTGAGCGTGGTTAAGCAGATGTGCCTTCTCTCCATTTCCAACGTGAAAAGTTAGCTGTAATCCCCGATGGAGGTCTTTGCATCCTTGATTTTCCCGAGCGCAATCCTCGTGCAGAATTCGTGAGCGTGGTTAAGCAGATGTGCCTTCTCTCCATTTCCAACGTGAAAAGTTAGCTGTAATCCCCGATGGAGGTCTTTGCATCCTTGATTTTCCCGAGCGCAATCGTCGTGCAGAATTCATGAGCGTGGTTAAGCAGATGTGCCTTCTCTCCATTTCCAACGTGAAAAGTTAGCTGTAATCCCCGATGGAGGTCTTTGCATCCTTGATTTTCCCGAGCGCAATCTTCGTTCAGAATTCGTGAGCGTGGTTAAGCAGGTGTGCCTTCTCTCCATTTCCAACGTGAAAAGTTAGCTGTAATCCCCGATGGAGGTCTTTGCATCCTTGATTTTCCCGAGCGCAATCCCCGTGTAGGTCCAGTGACCAGGAGGTTCTTCCTCCTCATCTGCTGCTCAGATCCTGCTCTGACCCTTTATAAACAAGAGGCATGTGAACAGGCCTAAAAGCCCCGCCCGTTTGCCCCCGCCCCACATACAATAGTGGTATGCACCGTCTTCCCGCCCTTTCCCCAGAATGATGGACAGCTTATTCAAAGGACCCCGGCGCTTTCGGCGCGGTGGCAAAGTTACAGACACACAGGTCACTGGGGTCAATTCTTCTGGACCTTTACGCAGCTGTAGTGTAGGAAAGGCACTATACATTTACCCAACGAGGTAGCACTTAATGATTAGCCAGTAGAAAGTACTCCAGTTGAGTAGAGGTATTGCACAAAACAGAGGCATCTTCGTGGATAAATATGCAGGGCAGGTGTGCAGAATTCGTGAGCGTGGTTAAGCAGATGTGCCTTCTCTCCATTTCCAACGTGAAAAGTTAGCTGTAATCCCCGATGGAGGTCTTTGCATCCTTGATTTTCCCGAGCGCAATCCTCGTGTAGAATTTGTGAGCGTGGTTAAGCAGATGTGCCTTCTCTCCATTTCCAACGTGAAAAGTTAGCTGTAATCCCCGATGGAGGTCTTTGCATCCTTGATTTTCCCGAGCGCAATCCTCGTGCAGAATTCGTGAGCGTGGTTAAGCAGATGTGCCTTCTCTCCATTTCCAACGTGAAAAGTTAGCTGTAATCCCCGATGGAGGTCTTTGCATCCTTGATTTTCCCGAGCGCAATCCTCGTGCAGAATTCGTGAGCGTGGTTAAGCAGGTGTGCCTTCTCTCCATTTCCAACGTGAAAAGTTAGCTGTAATCCCCGATGGAGGTCTTTGCATCCTTGATTTTCCCGAGCGCAATCCTCGTGCAGAATTCGTGAGCGTGGTTAAGCAGATGTGCCTTCTCTCCATTTCCAATGTGAAAAGTTAGCTGTAATCCTCGAAGGAGGTCTTTGCATCCTTGATTTTCCCGAGCGCAATCCTCGTGCAGAATTCGTGAGCGTGGTTAAGCAGGTGTGCCTTCTCTCCATCTCTTCCATAGTGTAGGAAAGGCACTATACATTTACCCAACGAGGTAGCACTTACCGATTAGCCAGTAGAAAGTACTCCAGGTGACTAGAGGTATTGCACAAAACGGTGGCATCTTCGTGGATAAATATGCAGGGCAGGATTCAATGGGCGCAGCAAAATCTCCGCGAGCACGCGGAATTCCGCGTGCTCGCGGAGATTTCTTGCCGTTTCGCGGAATTTTGCGGAACGCAACTCCGCAAATTCCGCCCACCCTTACTTTTTTCCCTGATATCTGTTGTGCACAATTTACTTCATTCTATGTCTTTGATGTTTGCCTCACGGCATTGAGTGGCCGTTTTTTGCACTTTTTGTTTGGTCAAGTTCAGTTTTATGTATTGTTATTGCAACAATTATTTGTTTGTAGATTCCCCTGATGAAAGGCTATTGTGTATGCCCGAAATGCATTGGGAATTGTTGAACCAACGTGGAAACCGTACAAATATCATTTAACTCTTACGAAACGAACTTCCCTGTGATGTGCTTAAGATTGTACAATAAAACATGAATGAGCTACATTCATCGCTTCAGTGATGACTTAATGATGGACTTTTGTATATTGGAATGTTGCTATTGGGTTTAAATTTTGAACATATAGTGTTTAAGTTTGTTCATTACTTGAATGTAAATGGTATATACTCTTTGAGTAAATCACAGTAGTGCACCTTGTGTCTAGGACACAGGTCCTAGCTTTTCCTTCACTTTAAGAAAGTTGGCATTTTCCCGCCTTAAAACACACAAATGGGAGGAATGCTTGCAATTTGTCTAACCATTGGCGATCGCTCGGGGTAGCATCCCAACCCGACGTTCTTTTGCTCACCATTTCACCTCAGTTTGGACCCAGCCATATGCAAATCAGTCTTGACCCTGCTCCTCATGGGAACAGTCTAGCCCGAACTGCCAGGCCAGGTCTTCCCTGAACCGGAAACAAGCATCCTGGGACTGGCTTCGTAGTTTCATCCCTCATCAGCCAGGCTAGCTTGAATCCAGTGACACAGTGAGCATGGATCCTTGTCTGGGCATACCCATGCCACTTAGGGCGGTACATGAATCACACAAAAGGTGATGGGATGAATGCTTGCAATTTGTCTAACCACTGGCGATCGCTCGGGGCGGCATCCCAATCCATTGTTCTTTTGCTTACCATGTCACCTCAGATTAAACCCAGATCTGTGACTGGGGGGAATGTTTGACAGTGTTCAACATTCCGTCCATCATCTTTTTGTGTTGCATTTTGCCCTAAGTGGGAAGGGCATGCCCAGACATGGGTCCCTTGCTCTCTACGCCACCAGTTTCAATCTAGCCTAGCTGATGAGGGGTGATACTCCAAAACCGGTCCTAAGATGCTTTTTTTCTGATCCAGAGAGGACCTGGCCTGGCAGTTCAGGCTTGACTGTTCCCATGAGAGGAGGGTCAAGGCTGATTTACATATGGCTGGGTCCAAACTAGAATGGCGTGGCAAGCAAATTAATGATGGATTAAACCCAGATCTGTGACTGGGGTGAATGTTTGACAATGTTCAAAACTCCGTCCATCATCTTTTTGTGTTGCATTTTCCTGCCTTAGCCATTTGGTGCCTGCAGCCTGTCTCTTGATCATATGATTGGGTGTAGTTAACAGTTGGGCTTTGTGTATTCCTCCTAGACAGCCACAAGCAATAGAGAGCTTAGGTGTGCCTGGATGGGCCATCACTGGCAGGATGGGAGGGAGGATATGGGCACAGCCCTACTTACACTTCAATAGGCTGTATCCTGCCTCCACAAAACGGGCTGCAGACACCCTGCAGTTAGTCTGGAGCGAGGGCCAGCAAGGAAGACACCTGTGCATTTCAAAGGGGCACCTCCTGAAGCTTCTCCCACTTCAAAGGCAGAATTTGGTATAAAATTTGGACCTCAGACATCACCTCCTCAGTACACTTCTGGACCAACGGATCCTCTGCCAGGAAGGACTGTTGGGCTGCTGAAAGGACTGGACGGGACTGTTGCTCTGAAGGACTGCTGCCCGACTATGCTGACCTGCTGCTGGCTGCCCTTCTGCCTGGGTGAGAAGGACTGGACCTGTATCTGTTGAACCCAGGACCACCAGAGTGACTCCTAGGGCGAGTTGTCTGGTCTCCTGACTTGAGCCTCAGGAACAGAAGGCTCCAACAACCTTGACCCCAGCAGCTGGGCTCTGCCATCTGTGAGTCTATCCTGCCAAGTGGTGCCACCCCAGTACTGGACCTTTGGAAGTAGACCTAAGTTGCTGTGCCAGGCTCTGTGGATCCAGCTAAACCGATGCTTCTCCTCTGCTGTGCAGCGCAACCCTGAGCAGAACCGATGCATCACCGCTGATGCGTGGATCTTCCCCGTCACAAAGACCCACATCACAGCGCATCGCTTCATCAGAACCACCGCTGATGATGGGATAATTGTTGGTTCCATGCAGGATGGCAGTTCACATATCTTTGCAGTTCTAAAGGGAGTATCCAGCCTGCAGGAACCCTAGTTAATTTCCATATTCCACACTCCCATAAAGTGACAATTCAAGTCTGCTCTATCTCTCTACCATTGTATATAGAGGGTTTCTTTAATGAGCCATGTACCTCTCTCATTCCACAAACCCCATGCATTGTGGATTGGCTTAGACAAGTATTGTCACCTCAGGAGAGAATTCTTTGACAAGGAGTTCTCTGTGCTGCATAACATCCATGAAATGGGAGAAACGTGCACCATATCCATCCACTTCTGGAACATTGACATCTGCCAGCAAGACCACCAAAGTTTGATGGCGAAGCAGTACCATGTCAATAGCTCCAGAACCTCACTGCATTGCACTGTGATGATCTCTGGTTGTTAAGGGTGAAGGATGCAAGGAAGCATGCATAGGTCATGGAGCTCATACAGGGTCTAGCTAACACTGGCCCAGTACATCCTGCAGGACCTAGTCATGCAACTGAGGCATCTGCTGTACTTCAAGCTCCTGCAGGGACTATCCCACCTGACCCCTCTTGTCAATGTGATTATTACCCACCATTTCCTTGAGTTATGTTGCCTGGGATATGAATAATATCCTCCCCCATAAGTGCACAGCAACTAAGATTGTACAAAATTGCGTCTTTTTATTTTTGTAATAAATTAGTTTTCAAACTTTCTTTGCACATAAAGACACATGGTGATATGCATTTGAAATCATTGCATATTTGCCAGCTCAATTACAATGAAGCCATATTGTACAGTGATATTTATTTCCAGACACTGAACAAAAAACAAAATGTAGCTCCTAAAGGTGTCTGGGTCTGAAGTTTACCTGAAGCTTGGTCCAATGCTAAAGAAACATAGCAAAGAACAATATCACACACTAGTTCTACTCAAAGAGAACCTGTCAATGGAAAGAAAGAAACAACCTCATAATAATTCTACAACAAAAAAATCACTCCATTCTTCAAACAGATTATGATGACGAACGTAAAAAGCATTGGATTACTCACAATTTAGTAATTACCAAAATCTAAGCAATCAACCAGGAAGAGGCAATGGTATCTCTTAGAAACACTGAAAGAATGCTGCCCTCTCGCTAGGAATATACAAGCATTCTAAAAAAAAGATTGTGCAGCCTCAACAGGGGCGGCTCCTCCGCTAAGCCGGAGGAGCATTGCCCCACTGCTTTGAGAGCAGTGCAGAGGAAAGATAAAATGATAATAACTGAACATTATTACCATTTTACTTTTCCGTTCCTAGGTGCGGGGATGGGCGGGGCTGGCCAGAGCAGGGGCCAGGGGGATGAGTGGTTTTCACTCCCTAAGTGCGAATGACTGTTTGGCTGGCCCTCATGGGCGAGCCAAACAGTTGTGCACACTTTGCATCTTCCCCACCAGGCTGTAATGCACAGCCTGGTGAGGAACATGCACAGACTCCCTGTCCCCATCTGAGCGCCAAATCACAGCGCTCAGACCAATCACAACGCTGCATTGCAGCACCGTGATTGGCTTAGTGGAGCTCAGGTGCTTCCTGCGATGGAGGAGAGGCGGCGGCTGCGACACGAATACAGTTAACTTTTCTTTCTTTTTTTTAAACATTTTCTACCCCCCACCTCCACCTCCACTGCCTCCTCGCCCTCGGTCCCTATCAGCCGCCACTGAGCCTCAAGACTGAAAAACTTGGCCCTTTCCTTGCTAAACGCATGATTACTTCCTACTGGTCTTCTAAATTCCCACCCTTGATACCAGCCTGAGTTCAAACCTTTTCGAAATGGGCTGAGACAAAGGGAAACCATTCTATAGAGAGGAGGACTGGGGTCCCCACAAGCACCCCATGGCTACTCAATTGGAAAATCTCCTGGAGGAACTACAGACAGCCTTGAGGGACCAGACCACCCCACTTCAACATGTAAAATCCCTGGTTGTCGAGTACTCCCAATTCATACACTCTCAATGTAGTGTACCTCTATGTACTGCTGTATTCCTTGCCCCCTGTAAGCTGTTTGGCAATTCCATACCACTTGGCTGTCCATTACTACACCCCTACCAGTAACTTCCCTTATCCAGGGTCCCCTGACCCTTTACAGATTTTCTCAAACCACCCTTTCCCCCTGCCCTTACGTTCCACGTTGCTTGCCAAAGTTATAATTTATAACTAAATAAGTCATTTTCTTGAACATTTTTTTTGTCTCTGTGTTGCAACGTACTGTATCCATAAACACACCTCTCAGGCCTTATCTGGGCTTTCACAGTCATATTTTATAATGCATTGCTTATTACACCACTCTGCTTTACTTTTGCCACCAATATTTACTGTAATTATCCTATAAAATGTTCCAATTGACAAAATGAAAATAACATTTGTTGGAAAAATAGAAGTGCTACCCACGCAAACACTGGAAACTTCTCACTGAAATTATAAAGAATGAAATAAATAAGATCCTATCAGGCAGATGAACACAAATGTTCTAGAAGTGATACATGGTCGTGTTAATGATCTCACACCTGCTGCACAGTCTATACCTACTAAGGGACCGACAATCTGTCCCAGCAAGGAATTGGACATAATCCAAGTAAGTGAGGTAAAGAAAGGATGAAAATGTTGGTTACGGATCAACCTAGCAGGACTTTGCTACATAAATATATTGCTCAAGAAAATACTCAGATGTGAACACCTAGCATGAATGCATTCGTAATGAGTAAAATCGGATATTCTCAACTAGCACAACATAGCCAAATACAGTAAGAAGAGCAATAAAGTCAATGTAAATAAAGAACTTAGGGCCTGATTTAGATGTTTGTTGGGCGAGCTGCCGCTCACCAAATTGAGAAATGACGGTCAAGCAGGCAGTGATTTCTTAAAGCATCAGTGGGAACCGCAATCATGGCGGTTCCTGTCAACGCTTTTGCAAATTTGGTGCAGGGCTCAATCAATATGACGGAGCACTGCACCAAACTGATTTCTTTTTTTATTTTTAAAAATGAAAATCCCTAAGCGGAATCGCTCATCTCCCATGGCAGTCATCCCCAATGGCGAAGGGAGCATTTAGTAGTTTTCACGGCCCCTTAGCACCTGGGTTTTCCTGGCACTAACGAACAGGGAAAACTGACCTCTAAATCTGTCCATCTAAATTAGATGGTTGGAATTAGTGGTCTGTCTCTGATGGCCCTTACTCCACAGGGCCGTTGGACAGGTTTAATCACAGCAGACATGGAGTAGTCTCGGCTGTGATTAAACCTATGGCCAGCTTGCATCTAAATCTGGCGGGGTGACCTTTATCTTGCCAGTATGTAAACTCTGTTGCCATTATGGCAAAGTGTACTAACCGCCAAGATATAAATCAGGCCTAATGAATCAATCAGGTTTCTTGTATAGCGCGACTACTCACCCATTAGGGTCTCAAGGCACTGTGGGGGGTGATCTGCCGTTCTGTCAGGTCTTGAGGTCCTTCCTAAATTGAGGCAGTGATGGTGATTGCCTGAGATGTAGATGCAGGGAGTTCCATGCTTCGCAGCGAGGTAGGAGAAGGATCTTCCTCCAGCCAAGGTCTTGAATATCTGTGGGATGGTGGCCAGGGCCAGTTGGGCGGAGTGGAGATGTCTGGTGGGTGTGTAGAAGGAGAGGCGGTGGTTGAGGTATGCAGGTCCGGTGTTGTGGAGGGCTTTGTAGGCATCATAATAAGGGCACTGCAGTGATTTTCAAGAATGCAGAATGAAACGCAATGGAAGCATACAGAAAACTCCTTGACGTAGGTTCTAATCAGATACGCAATGAGAATTAGACCAAATAATACAAAAAATTCAGAGATTAAGGTAGGTAGAAAAACAAGTTTATTTAGACAGTTGTCCATAAAACATTCTAGAAACTCAATTGACAATTAAAATCATTAAAAACCATTAAAAAGGTCGCCTCCTAACTACCCAGCACCCCCTACCCACTACATTTCATCATTAAAACTCTGTTTAACAGACCGTACAAACCAAGCAATTCCAACTGTCACATCTAAATAGCGCTTTTCTGACAATAGCCCCACAGCTTTCCTTCTATGGAGAACATCATATTTAAAAAACAAAGGTCTTAAAAACTTAATTCGATTTGCAAGATAAAAAACGCAGTCCATAAGTATATGCAGAAGGGAGCATTAAGTTTCAGGGGGCAGGGGCAGAGACCACTATTATTCAGCACCCTGGTCCTGTGTGGGCGGGATGAATAGATTGGATTACATCCCACCCTAGCCCTTAATATTTCATTTCTCAATCCTGGGTCTGGTAACTGCAATTAATAAGGGAAAAAAGTGTCCTGGCCCAGTGTAGAGATTTAAAAGCCGATGGATGACTTCTTGCTTAGGTACGATAGGTCAATTGATTCAGACACCAGATCAACAGATTCTCTCAATGCGTACTTGCTTGCGAAGGGTAACCAAGATGTAATTGTACCACTATCTAAGTGGAGTTTCTTGAGGGCAATTAGTCTGGTTCTTACGGCCTTAGCCCACTTCCTTTCACTACATTGGATCTCGTCCCAGCACAATTTAGAGACTTTAACCACCTCATCAAATTGCACTCTTTCTTTATGGCCTGGACCATGGTGCCTAGGGGGAGTGAAATAAAGCCTTTTAAGCACTACCCCTTGTAATCGGTCCCATTCATATGTAGGATCAAGGGAAAAAACCTCTCCTCCATACAGACCTAGCGGAGGTATCTTCCCTTCATAAGCCCTTAGTATTGGAATATGGGAAAGCCCCCCAAATCTACTATTAAATCTTAATAGACAACTAGCCTGCAATAGGGCCTTCTGCTTGGTGCCATCCCAATGTGTACCCCAATTTAGATTCCTCCTGAAGGTTAAGCCCAAATATTTATATTGATCTACTTGCTCCACCTCCCGTGTGTCTAAATGCCAGGTGAAACTCTTTACTTTTTTCAAAAGACCAAAATCTTGGTCTTTGCCAAATTAATGTGGAGATGATTCTGCTTGCTATAAGTTGCCGGGGCATTTAGTTTCCTCTACAGAACAATAGGGGTATAATCCAGTAATACCAGATCGTCTGCATAAAGCAGACAGACAATATGCTGGTTTCCGATTTTAGGGGAAAAAGACTTAGATTGGGAGATAAAGGTGGGAAGGTCAGCCAAAAATAGGCTGAAAAGCAGGGGTGCTAAAACGCACCCCTGGCGCAGGCCGTTGTTAATGGGAATTCTTTGTGATAATCGACCTGACTTATCTAATTCAAATTGAGCCCAATTGCCAGAGTGCAAGGATTGAAGTGCACTAAGGAGGTTTGGCGGGAGATCCCAAGCAGCAAGTTTCCGCCACAGGATATCCCTGTCCACAGAATCAAAGGCTGTCCGGAAGTCTACGAAACAGCAGCACAGCCTTTGATTTTCCTCCAGGGTCTTTCAAATAATGGCCCATAATGCAAAAACAGTGGTCTATAGTGGAGTGACCCTCCCGAAAGTCCCCCTGTTCTATTGGAATTCTCTTGGTTTCAATAGCCCAGTCTTCAAGTTTGGCTAAAATAATCTTAGAAAAGATCTTTAATGAGATATCAATGAGGCTAAATGGACTATAATGTATGGGGTCTGTACCACTCCCTTTTTTTAGAATAGGTTTCACTATAGACCCTTTCCAGGAAATGGGGTAGAGGCCGGACGTGGCAATTCAACTAAACAAGGAAGAGTAAACCGTGGCCCACCAAACACTATTTGTCTTAATTATTACTGCTGGGATGTTATCGGGGCCAGCGGCTCGGGAGAGCTTTACTCTCTTGATGACTGCCTTTACTTCCTTTATTGAAAACCATGTAACGGGAAGTTTTTGCACAAGAATTTTATGGGGTCTATCAGAGCCGGAGGGTCCGCTGTATAGGTCTGACAAATAAGTAGCCCACTGAGCTTCCGGGATCGTACAAACAAGTGTGCCCCTATTTTGACCACTAAACTCATTGACCTTTGCCCAAAACGTTTACTGATCCTTGAGGAGGATAATTTCCTGCATCTCATGCCACTTACTATGGTAAAAGACAACTTTTTTCTTCTGCACAAGAAATGTATAATGACGTTTAAGTTTAACCAGCTCCTGGGCGGCTAATGGGCTTGGATGATGCCTAACGCTCCTGGCTGTCTGTTTCACCAGTCGTTTCAGCTTTTGACAATCAGAATCGAACCAGCCCCCAAGCCCCTTGGGACGGAATTCTGCCTGCACACCCTTCTCACATATGTTTACTGTGATGCAACCCAAAACTCGTTGTACAATATTATTGTACCACACAATGACATCGTCAACCAAGATAGGGTGGATATCAATCTTCTCCTCTAGTTAAAGGGTGGCTAGCTGTTGGAGATGCATGGGATCCAAATGTGTTGTGAGCCTACGCGGATAGGACATTTCTAGTGGCAAAACCCTCTCTGGGGACACTGGCTCAAGGACTGCTGTAGTTGCCCAGTGATCACTACCCTCATATTTTGCCACCTCAAAACTCTTAAAAAGGTTAAATTGCCAAAAAGACGTAAATATGTAATCAATAGGGCCTAAAGACTGCCCTGCCGGAAAGTTGCTGCTGCTGGCAAATCATTTTTAAATCGTCCGTTTAAATAAATCAGACAATGACTCGCCAGCCATTGACTCAACACTTTAGCCTCCTTTTTAATGATACCGGGAGGAAACTGTGTTGGGGGAATATTATAAGAATCCAAAGCTTCCTCCAGCTGCAGATCCAGCTGTACAGGGAAAAGACAAGCATTAACATCCCCGGCCATTATTATCACTGCTTCCGGATATTTTGCTACCAGATGCTGGAAGGGGGGATTCAAATGATTCCAACCAGCATTTCATTTGCCGATGGTCTTCTTTATGAACATAGACATTTATAAGTATAAGTAGGAAGTATCTGAGAACATTATTACTCACACCCATTTCAATCACTGAAAACTGCAGACCACTTGAAACATTTATAACCTCTATTGATCTCTTGATCACCTTGGTAGATATTAGCGTTAGAACACCAGCAGATGCTCTCCCCTTACCCCGGGTCTGGCCTTTACTATTCAGGGGCCGATTCCGATCTCGGCCGGTAGTGCTCCGAATCGGATTCGGATTTACCGGATCCGATTCGGAGCCCTGTTTCCCGACCGAATCGTACGCGGGTCCGGCCGAGCGAGTACGATGCAGGCACCCGCGAAATCTCCGACCGACTCGAACGCGGCTTCAACACGCTCCGACCGACTCGCATGGACACGACTCGCACCGCGCTATGGAGACGTATCCCGGCCGGGTGAGTACGATGCGCGCCGCGAGCAGTCCGACCGACTCGCGCCGTCCGGCTCGAAAAAGCTGTCGGAGCCGGACTTTGGGGGTCCGCGTCGGACCCCCTGTACGCGTAGGCGCACGAGTTGCACACAGGGGGGACCCATGGGTCCCCCCTACCTGTGCATGTACGCCGCTATGCGCATCGACGCGTACCTGCTGTAGGGGGCGCCCTTGTCCGCCTCGCACCCATTGAGTCTATGGGAGCCCGCATACGCGTTGTACGACAGGCTCCCATTGACTTCAATGGGAGTCCGACCGACTCGAGTCCGATGGCATGCGTGCGCATCGTACTCGTTCGGTCGGACTGCCAGTGTCCGATTCGGTCGGAAATCTCTCCGGGTCCGGCTCGGTCGGAGAGATTTCCGGCCCGAATCGGAATCGGCCCCTCAGTGTCATAAAGCCTTCTACTGACTGGTCCTCTCTCAGTCAGGACTCCTGAAGGAATACCAGATGGAAGGGTTTCAAACTTTCTTCCAATTCACCACTGTTCCTCAAGCGTTTGAACCCATGGATATTCCAGCTCAGGGTTCTCAGGTTTGGAGAGGACCCCTCATTCTAGGGGGAACTAGGCCTGGTATTCCAGTCGCCATCCTCCAAAAGGTGCTGCAAGGGAGAGAACCTATTACCCTGAACCCATACTGATTGCTTAGGCTGCGAGAATGGTCAATCATTTACTATAACCAATTCTGAAATTAAGTGTCAGATGATAAATTGAAAGGCGACCAAACCTGATAACACCTCTGACATCTAATACCAGACGAGTGAACATTAGGCTCATTCTAAATCCTCTCAAACATACACAAACATGAACACCGAATTACCAGGTGAAATAATTGGTCGAAGTTAGATCTGGTAACATCAAATTGATTTCCAGACCTCTGAGGTTGAACAAAGCCATTGTTGTGTACATGATCCCCACTCTTGCCTCCACCTCAGTATAGCAGCAGTCAACACTGTTTGCCAGGAAAATCTAGACATGGACTAGAGAAGCATGCTCCCATACTGGTCTTGCATTATCCACTGTTGGGGAAAGAGGGGGCAGGAGATTTAGGACCAGCCCATATGTGGGTAGTGTATGACACCATTTGTCATCCAGAGTTGGCGCCTAAAGTGTGGTTTACGGTCAGAATTCAAACCCGTCACTCTGTGATATTGTAACCCAGAATAATACACGAAATCATAATGTTTATTCACAAAAAGCCACTCCATAGAAACCTCACAGAAGGTCAATGAACCTGATGGAAATGTTTGTCTCAGTCTACCTACCTTACCTTTGAGAGCAAAATCTGTTTATTTTGCATAGTGAAAAGACATTTAAAAATGTTGCAATGTTTCTGCTTGTTTGGTTTACACCACAACCTGCCTACAGAATCCAGTGGCAAGAGCACTTGATAAACTATATGAGCAATATGTGAATTTTTTAGTATAATTATAAAGTGCTGACCGGACTTCATTGTGGCATCATAGCGCTTTCCATAAGAACAGGGTAGATTCTAAGTGGGCTTTGTTAGCAAGGGCAGAGTTCAGTACCTGTTTGATCAGCATTCTGTTCGTGAGGTTAATTCATTTGACTAAATATTTCTCTGAGTTTATTCTTTATTTTTTTTTAGATAGAACAGCTCGGAAACAGTAAGCAAGGTTTAACTTTTCCTGTTTCTGAGTTGTGCTTTCTGAAAATAAAGCACGAAATTTGGGTTAAAATGAATTCACTTTTACCACTGCAGGCGCATAAAACAAGCGCTCGGCTCTGCGCTGTGCCAGTAAAGTGTATCATGATGTGACTCCGCTTCTAATGCATAAACGCTTCCGTTTCTTACATTGAATTATTGAGAGGACACGTTTACAGATTACAAACAACAAAGGCAGTTTGTGTTCTGAATTCTTGGCGCTTGTATGCATGTGTAAGTCTAGAGGCGTAGCAAGAGGTCCATGGGCTATAATGCAACAACAAAAATGGATGACTGCTCTGGGTTGGGGATTAAGAGAAAGTAGTTTGGATGCCATTAACCCTAGCACACCTACGTCCCAACGCCACTGCATTTGCTGCACCAATTACAGCTGAGTCCCTGTATGTGACTGACATATTGTGAAAGTAGCTACAAAGGCCCGTAATGACGTAGCTTAGAGATGCATACAATATATACAGACAGAGGGAAGCAGGGCACGCTTGGGTAGAAAGGAGGACAGTGGGCTCGGGTTATAAGCAATGTACGCATTGGAAGCCTGTTTAGCTTCATATGTCCTACAAATCACATGTATAGACAGAACAGACACACGCCAAGCATTTAGTAGACACAAAAGACATATTTTAGCCATCTATAATAATGCTGGGTGTACCACGCGCCGCACAAAAACTTCAGTAGCCACAAAGCCTCATGCTGTTCACCATTTGCTCGGTGACATTACATTAAGCTCAATGACGTTCATTTCTGAGTTATGTACAAAATAAGGCTTTCTGCAGTGTAATATGGGTTCTTGTAGCAGACAAAGCTGAAAACTGCATTATGGCTTTGACCTCATAAAGCACACATCTAATACATGGGCGCATTGCACTTGTGGGGAGGGGGAGATTTCTCCATTTGCTCCAGATGAAAGAGGAGGTATGGGGGTAATTTCTGTTCAACACTAAAAAGATTGGAAGCTGCATGGCGTTTTTTTTTAGTATTATTACATTGTGGAACCATCTGAAGAGGAAAATTGGGGCATGTAATCTGTAGTCAGTTACGAAAGCACTTTTAGCAGAGAGCTACTGCACTCATGCCAATGCTACTCTGCTTTTTTCACTAAAATGTGCTGGTAACTACAAAATCAAAGACAAGGCAGAGGCTCTCTTAGGTAATTGCTCCTTTGTACACTCCGGAAAATAATTTTCTAACATTAGACAAAGTAAGTGCATGAATGTGTCAGCACTGAGCATTAGCAGGCTGCAAAACAATTGCAACGTATCTTTAACACCAATCACACCCCGTGCTATGGGTATTTTATTTTTTAACAACTGTGACGTATACGTTCAGCTTCGTGGCCAGAGGAAGTAGCCGCTGCAGGGTCCATTGTTGTGAGGATACTGGATCAGACAACTGGCAGTAGTAACACCCATAATACAAACACTTTATGACACAAAAGATGTCAGGTTTTAAAGTTTTAATAACACAATGAGCATGATGATGGCATCACAGGAAATAACAACTCACCTCTTCTGGCATCATCAGAAATCACATTGTATAGTCTGCAACCTGGTTAAGAGGGAAACTGCCATGTGGCTTCTGTCCCAGATTGCTGAGTAAAACAAGTTCCAATGACAGGAATCACTGAGCACTGTGGCCAGTTTTATTGTGTTACTGCCTCTAATTCTTGCAAACCCCACTGCCTCCATCTCTGCTACCTGCGCCTCTGAAGCTCATTGTCGTGGCCCTTGTCTCTTCTCCAACCCTCGTTGGGCAGCGCTCAAGTGATTTGTAACTATGTTATCTTGATGTAAATGAGCAAATCATACAAATGCATGCATACTTAACTAACCGTCGGGCAATCATGAATCAACCGGTATGACGGCATCCTAAAACCTGCAAACACCTCAGCCGGTACCTCCTTTTACAGGATGAGACCCTGATCCATGTTTTGGCTAGTGGTTTGGTGCTACATCACAGTAAAGAGAAAACATCAGGTAGATTGAAACTATTCCCCCTAAAAGTATAGGATACTGTAGGACAGTCCAGCTGTCTGTGGAATAACATTTAAAAGAAACACAACCTGCCCTTGTTGATCCAACAAGGGAAACCAACTAGAGAATGCATTGTACTTTAAAAGAACTAGAGGCATATTTACAAGGAAATGTCGGAGTGGGGAGTTGTGGCAAATTTGGCAGTGCCGCACTCCGACATTTCCAAAACTCAGAGATGCGCTGTATTTACAACAATACGGTGCACCGCTGTGTTTTCCCTAGCACTGGCACTAAAATTAAATGCCTAGCGCCAACACAGGCACCCTTGCACCATGGTGCAAGGGTGCCTGCATTGCAGGGAATTTTTGTTTATGTGCAGGAAGGTGTCCCTTCCTGCATATAATCAATAATGGTGATTTGTTACTTCTATATGTGCTGCATTTTGCAGCACATAGAAGTAGCAAATCGTCATTATTTAATGATTGTTTATGTGCAGGAAGAGACACCTTCCTGCACATAAACACTAATTAATGGCGTTTTGCTCTTTCAATGTTGCAGCAGAATGCCGCACACATAGAAAAAGCAAAAACGAGGAGAAATAAAAGTGTTTCTCCTCACTGCCCCATTCTAATGCCTGCTATTGGCTTTAGTGCACTGCCTCAGATTTACACATCCTTGTATATATGGGGTAGCATCAAAATGCAATGGGTGTTGCTGTGGAATGCCCACAGCAACACCCATTGCACACCCCTTTCACGCAAAGTGATGCTTGTAAAGGGGTATTATTTACAAGGCAGGGTTAAACCACTCAAAGTGGCTTAGTGCTGCGTTGTAAGTATGGAGAAGGGCATAGCGCCACCAGAACATCACTAAAAGTGACATTCTGGTGGCGCAATCCTTTTTTAAATATACCCCCTAGTTTGGAGCGCACTTTGCATATGTGGCATTACAGGCAGAGCACCGACTTAGTAACTGGGGTACCAGGTTCGAGTCTTGTGGTCCGCTCAACATCCTGTGATTCTGAGCAAATCACTTAATCGACCCGTGTGTTGGACCTGGCCCTCTCGGCATGGTCACTCCTCAAATATTCTTTTTGCCTCTTTCTGAATGTATTTTTGTTTGCTTCAGGACTCTGTGCACATTAACACTTCTAACTAGTGTTAAAGTACTTGGGCACTCCCTAAAACATGGTAAAAGTGTCTTTCACCTAATCGGCAGATTTAATTTTCTTGTAAATCCATAGTAAATGGTGCTACATGTACCCAGGTCCTGCAAATTAAATGCTACTGATGGTCTGAAGCACTCATTGTGCCATTCACTAAAGTAGCACTTTCAAACATGTCGCGAGCCTGCCACTGCAGCCTGTAGTGCAGTTTTAAACAGACCTTTCGCCCTGGAAAAATAAAGATTTTGCTATGCCTAAACCTTTCTTTTAAGTACTGATAACACACCGCTAAGGTAGGCCCTAAAAGCTCCTAGGGCAGGGTGCATGGCATTTGAATAGTAGGACATGGGCGCTTAAGTTTTACATTTCCGGGACGTAAAAAATACTTTAGTCGTTTTCACGGTATTAATGCCTATCTCTCCCATTGACTAACACTGAGTTGCCTTATTATGTTTAAGACGTGCTAATTTTGGATTGGTAGCGGATAGAGATATGCGGTTTATACTCATAAAGAATTGCAATTTAAAATCATTTTTATTAGTAAAGTCAGATTTTAAGTCATAGTTCTGAAAATGCCACGTTTAGAAAATTGACATTGTATTGCCCAAAGCATTTGAGCCTTCTGCCAGTATCCTGGGTACCATGACCATGAACGGCTCTGCTGTTGGGGTTTGTGTATTCCTGCCAGACAGTGAGACATAGAGGACTGGGTGTAGGGGGGATGGGCCATCCTGCCAGGATGGATGGGGGTAGAGCTGTTCCCTGGCGACTTACACTTCAAAGGACTTGACTCTAGCATGCACATAGGAACCTGACACCAACCTATTGTCACCCCAGACTTCTTGGAGCCTTGGCAGGGAAAGGGAAGAGCATTCCATAACCAGATATGGGGGTAGCCGAGGATGTGCCCCCACTTTAAATGTTTGCAGCAGGTATAAATATTGGACACCAGAACACTATTTCAGTACATTCCTGGACCTCTAGATATTACAGAAGATGGACTCTTTTGTTCCTCAGAAGGCTGCCCTGCTGCTTTGGGCCTGCTTTGCTCCCCAGAGGTCTGACCTGCTGCTACCAGAGGACTGCCCTGCTGCTTGAAGTCTGCCTTGACCCCCAGAGGGCTGCCTGTTACTTGAAGCATGCCCTGCTGTCTGAGTAGGATGACTTGACCTGCTCACTTCATCCCAAGCCCAGTGGCGGTGCGTCCATTGGGGGCGTTCGGGCGTTGCCCCACCAATGCCACGGGCCCACGGCATCGTTCTACTTCTGACGCTAATTCCAGCAATCAGGACCCCTGATTGGAATGGAATTAGCGTCAGAAGTAGAATGAGGGAGGGACGCTGAAGGGGGTGGGGCTGCGGCAGCACTCCGGGTGAGTGACAGCGCAATAGTGCGCATGTTCGTTTTTAGGCTGGTCATTTTTAAGACCAGCCCAAACATGCGCACTAAGCCTTCCCCTTAGGAGAGCGAGGGTTGCTTCATTCGCAGCCCCCGGTCTCCTAATGGGCAGGGAGAGACCCTGCTCCAGGCCAATCCTGGCGCTGCTGGACTCTGGAGCAGCGTCTGGATTGGCTGAGAGCCTGAGAGGGCTTGCCAGCCAGTAGCCACTCACGCAGAAGACGACGACGGTGTAGGCGCCAAACGCGGACCCCAGCCCAGAAGCAGACAGCAGAGGCGGCGGACCCGGTCAGGTAAGTTTAAGCTTCTTTGTTATTTTCAAACCCCACGGCCCCCCACCCCCGCGCGAGACCCCCCCTCCGCGCAAGACCCCCCACCCCCGCGAGTATTAGACATGAGATCAAAAAGCATGCAGTAGCATCCAAGCCCAAGGAGACATGAAGTTATATCCTCACGAAGCCTGTTATTCATACACTATAGAACATAAATAAAACAAAGGAAATTAAAACAAACAGACGTGACAGATTGTGCTGAGACTTGTTCCTGTGAAAAGTCTCACATTCTTGTAAGTATGCTTTGTGACTTTCATATTATCAGCTGTCAGCACGGTCACACTTTTATCGATATGTGCTACACTATATCCCACTGGGCACATATATTTGTTTTAATTTAAATTAACAGCTGCGATAATTTCCCAGTCGTGCTCTGACCCGGCAGTGATATTTTAGTTTACCCTTTTTTTTGTTGATCAGTTTTTAAAGGGCCTGTCATTTATTCACATACAGACGTGCCATGCTGTTTAGCTATTGCATACTCCTCACCTCAGATTTGTGACAGGATGTTACACGCTAGACCAAACTGCTTTGTTTGTTTATTATTAATAGGAGAATTTGAGACCCCGCCCTGTACATGTGTAGAGGCACGTTTTAATTCTTCCGAAAGTTTAATCGTAGATTGTAAGCAGCAACATACAAAACCCTTTTCCCCCTTTGATCTAATCTGGTGCAGTAGGCATTTCCTGTGCATCACGTTTATGGGGCCACACATAATCCTTTTTGTTGTAACGAGCTGCCCTTTATGAACCACGTGATTCAATTGGATTAGCAACGGCATTAAACTTCTCCCATTACCGATTGACATCAGTGGCATAGCACGGATGCCACATGCCATGGTGTAGGCAAGCAAAATGGCTCCTTTTACTGCTACTGTTGTAGTAATATGAAGCAATTGTCAGGGTTCAATGGGGCCCTTATGGCTCTGGGCTTTGGTGCACTGCACCTGCTGCACCAATGGAAGCTACATACTGATCAGTAAGTATGCAGCGTAGGTGGAGAGGCTTTGCTTACTTTTTGGCACATTTATGATAAATGTTGACAATACATTTGCATTTCATCTGCTCTAGTCTCTGTGCTGCAGCTGGCTCTGTGTGTGGCACCAGTCCTAGTCACAGTGCTGCAGCAGGCTCTATGTGTGTTTGCAGCTCTAGTCTCTGTGCTTCTCAAATTTGCTTGAAAATGCACCATTTACCCACTGTTTTTTCAAACTTTTCTCGGGGGTATCCCCCCCCGAGCCCCCCTTAAGATGTTCATGCTCGCTCGCTGCGCTCGCTCGCCACGGTGCACTCCAACAGAAAGTTTACGCCACACCACTTTCAAATGTCACCAGCCGCCACTGCCCAAGCCTGCTCTTCGCGCTACATCGACAACCATTTGTGATGCTTTCCTTGCTCCTTGATGCCTGCTCCACTGTGTACGGAACTCTTCTCTACAGACATTGAGAAGGTAACTTTTTAAGTGGGACTAACCTGGTCCTTGTATCCAGCCCGTGCTCATCCTGAACTTTTGACTTTCCCCTGGTCTAGCATGACCAGATGACCATGAGTGTCACTTTGTGCTATTAGGAGCCATCGCTACCTAAAATTGAATATCTCCAGTTCTACCGAATGGATATTTGCAATTCTGGTGTCATTCTATTCATTAACATGTACTCTATTCTCCTAATTTTTTGGGGGAGTTTTCTGGTGGTGTGTTATTACTTTATTACTGTTTGTGTGCTGCAAAAAAACTTTACACATTGCATCTAAGTAAAGCTTGAGTGCTTTGTGCCAAGCAACCAGAAGTTTAAGCACAGATTAATTTAGTGACTTTTGTGGATCGGTCTGACAAGGATTGTGGTTGTTGCTTGATTAGGGTTTTCACCCCTCAAACAATATCCCAATTTCCTACAATTGTTTTATAATATATATTATGAAATAGCTGAAACGGCATAGTGCTACTTATTACTGATTGTTTATTCTAACAGCATCAAAAGGCTTACTCTAAAAGCACCAAAAGACCTCTGTTACATTATTTTAACATGGAGTGCAAAGGGCTAGAAGTTAGGGAGGAGATCATTGCAGCACCAATGCTATGAAGACAGGACGGGTACGACTTCAGCACCCATTTTATCAAACGTTTCTGTACACAGTAACACGTGGCCTTCATCAGCTGCCCAAGTGTCTTTGTATTCCTTTGAAGCACATAGCTGTGTTGTGTCAGAAATAGCAGGATTGCTATCAAAACAGATCAATAAACCCTGTTGTTTTGAATAAGGTGGTGTGTGCACCCGGCCTGAAAGGTAGGCTAGTTTTTCTTAATAATTTAGAACTAGTATATGCCTAGAAGAGGCATACAATGTTATTAACACTAGAAATGTTATAACTTTTTTAGAATCGTATTTGCTGTTCACAGTACTGGTTTATTTCCTCTCTGGTTCATTGTTTATTTTCTGTGTGGGTACAACTCATATTGTTGGAAATGGCCCTTTCTAGGGTGCTTTCACTCGACTTTTTTCTTTTGTCCCTCCCGGTTTTCTGCTGATCTATGTGCTAGCCTTAGGACTGTTAGCGCTTTTGACACTGCCATTCAGTGCCAAAGCACTGTGCTTGTCATCTACCTACTGGTGATTGATGTATACATGATTGGATGATTTGAGTTAACTGTAAGTCCTCTTTTTAAGGGTAAGGGCATGTAACTCATATGCTCCTCTGTGGGCCTGCAGAACAGATTGTGCCACCCACGGAAGTAGCTCTTTGAGTGTGCCACAGGTTTGCCATGCGGAGCCTGTGTGTGCAGGTTACTGTTACTCGGCGTGGCATTAAAAAGCTACTTGCCATGGTTCTGCATGTCTCTTGCTATATTGGAGTACTCCCTGGGGACAGGGTGCGGTGTCAGGAAGAGGTAGGGCATGTGCGTTACATGCCCTAGTAGTGAATGTCACCGGATGGTGTGTTCGGCACATAAGGGCCTGCTTCTAGCATTGAATTGACATGAGGGATTTGTGGGAAGGCTAGTTCGCTGTATTTCCTATTTGCAGAAAAGTTGCAGTACAGTGTTTGATATCGATGAGTTGGTAATGGCAAATCCTCTACAGTGGTGCAAGTGGATTCAACATTACTATCATGTAAAAACCCCTTTGTGAAAGTGGGCATTTCTGTGCTTGTGGCTATGTGTGCTTGTCAGCTTGTCTCCAATGCACATCTGGGTGCTGGGAGGACAGCTACATCTGTGCATTCCTGATAAGACAGCCATAAACTAGAGGCTCAGGGGAAACTGGAAACTTCTGACTCTTCGGGGCCTTCCTGGGACGGATAAATGGGTTGGACTTGACACTGCATTCCAATCGGCAGGGTCTTGGCCTCACTAAATATATTGATCAAGCCTCCTGGGGTAGGATGGCAGACATGACAGAATTTAGAGAGGGCCCTTGACTTTCAAAGGTGGGCTTTTGAATTGATCTCATCTTCAAAGGCCATTGTGGGTATAACTACTGGGGCTCTGCCCTCAGGAGTTAAAGACACTTTTGGGATTGGAACCATACTAATCTGGTTCGGCGATGGGACATCGACAAGAGAAACTATTGGGGCAGGAGGGACTGCAGCTGGATTATCCGCAGACTTGTGGTGGCCTGCGGCTTGTCGTGCTCTAGGGAGGCGACTATAACTTGGTGGAATTTGCTTAGATGTTGCACTCTCCAAGAGCCAGTTGGCTGGCCTCCTGTCCACGAGATCCCAGAGACAGAAATGATCTCCCCGTTTCCATGAGATCGTGAGAACCGCGCAGGGTGTGGTGGAAACGGGTGAAAGTGATTGTCGGTTGGGACAAGGACCGCCCTGATGTATGCCATAATCAGACTGTGCAAAGGAGTGTGCTCGTAATGATCAGAGGCCCACCTTGAGGTGCCGAAACGTGAGGCGTTCGAGGAGTGCGGGGGAAGGTTTTTGTGTCCGAGGGCCCATGCTTTCAACTGGAAACCTGTGCTAGCTTGCACTCTATAGAGTGTGGTGTCCGAGGGGCATTAGGGGAAGTTGGCTGAGTCCAAGGGACCTGAGCTGGTAGCCCAGATTGTATCCGGCCTCCAGATCAGGAGAACAACAGTGCCTGACATCGCCATCTCAGTCCATGGTCGCTGGCTCCCTCTCCCTGGATCCACGCAACAAGGTACTCTGTTGTGGAGAATATCATGACTGGACCCAAGGGATCTTGTTGTGCCTTGTGGGCACCCACAGCTGGCTGCCTGAATCAACTGTAGCTTGCACGTCCGGCAGAGGGAAAATATTTCTCCAATTGAGAAGCGTGGTAGCTTCCTGTGTCACAGTCTTTTTCCTACGGAGGGATAGTGATCCCCACTCGTGAAGGTGCCTAAAGGCCTAATCAGGAGGGACAAAACTCAGTAACTGTTTCTTTCCACTTTAGGTGGTCCCGATAAGCTAATCAAAGTGTCGCCAGCAGGGGAAACATATATCGCTGGTTGGTGTTGTTTGAGTGGCTGAGGGGCTGGGTCGAAACCTATGATTTCCTGACCATTACAATTGTCTGGGGTATGCGATAATGGGAATGTCGTGGTTTATGAATACCTCTGAATGGTGCATATATGTTGATGCCATTCTGCTGCAAATGGGAGAGTTCTACAATTGCATATAACTGTAAAGCATATATCCAATGTGTATGTCGTGTTGGTTTCAATGTGTGTGTAATACAAAGACTAGTGTTTTTTTCTTACATGGTAGAGTCTCTTTTTGTAGCGTACGCAGTGTGTTGCGAGGGTGGTGTTGTGCCAACACTTTACACTTTGACACTGAGGAGGAGCCTGACTGCTCTGTGCCAAGCTATCCAAGGGCAAGCAGAAGTTATCGGATAAAGGTATCGCACTCATCTTATCTAGGATGGTGAATTTTGTCTGGCTTCGAGGCGTCCCAGCCAGCCTGACACCACTGGGTCTAACAGATATGCACTAGATTAGGCTTTTAAAATAACAGTTTTACAGTGCACATCATGTTTCCTAGTGCTCCTAGTGTTTGAGTTTCCTCTAAGAGTCTGTCTCATTTCATGGGACTGATTGTTAGTCGTTAACAGGAACACATCTTATGCAAATATTGCTCAGTGTGTTGCATACTGGCTGCAGTCCAACTGATATTCTGGTTCCGGCTGGCACATTGACTGAGTCCTTAAGGCTACAGTGTGAGAATATTGAATCCTGTTATCTAGAAAACTTTAGAAAACATATCACCATTGACAAAGTAATTACCAATAAACCTCTGCTCTTCACCTCTTCAAATATTGCAACAATCCACAATCTCCTGCTTTAATTGTATAGTAGTGATAGGGGTGCAAATGAATTTCCAGATCATGCCAGTAATTGACATCATGTTTCCAGTGCCAGCATTAGGCAGAGTGGTTCCATAATGCCATAGATACCCACATTATGGCAATAAGTAATAGCTTTAAGCCTTGGGCAGCATTACACCAGAGGTGGCACTGTCATGCCATGAATGCCCACGATGCTCAGAATAGCATCATTATCTCAGGGTCAGTATTATGCCAGATGTCAATGTTACCAAACAATTGCCATCCACAAGCCAAACCTATGTTTCGTACCAGTGCTTTTTTTCAAAAGCCTAGCAAATGTCTTATTGTGAAATGCCCCCTTTTTATACAGTCAATGAACAATTATTTTCCGGTTATTATATGCACTATTTTACTTTGTCTGCATTTTCTGAATTAAACCATTACTTTGCATGATTTTCAGGTTATAATAAATTTTCTTATATTTTGAATGTTAAAAAACACTTACATTTATTGAAATGATTGATATGAGTATTTTCTTTATTTTTTATAATTGAAAGCTAATTAAATTCAAAGTTAGAGTTAGAATTAGTGTCACAGTAATGGTAATTATTATTTAAATATGAATTAATTGAATTCCAAAGCATCTATAATTAGTTTAGCATTAGCACTATTGTAATTGAATTCAAATAAATTTAAATCACAATTAAATTGTTTAAAAATAGATTTATGGTTGGTAATTAGACTGAAAATTATGCTTATAACTATTATAATTCACTGTAGATTAGGGAGATCATTATTTCAATTTAGTATAAGATAATTACCCTTAACTTAAATAGCGTTAAAAAGTATGTCTTATTTAGATACACATTACATTAGGGGAGTAATAATTGCATTTGATATAACTAAATGAAATTTAAATTGGGTAAATGGTGAGTGTATCATATTCACCTTTCTGCAAGTCACCCAAGATTTTTCACCTTCTTCTGGACCCTATGTTTGCTGGCATAAGAGCTCTGGCCCTAAAATGATACTGGTAAAATTAGCTTCACCCAATTGGTCTATTTAGCTGTACTGCAAAATCATAACAGATGGTGCAGAAAATGCACTTGTAGTGTGGAAATTGAGCGTCGTATGTTGCCAGGCGCGGCACTGTGTTCTGGTTGGACAGCACTTTAAATGCACTGCAGTACATATGGGGAAACAAGGGGAAACACCCTTGACATATATGAAATACCTATTTTTTTTTTTTATATATTCATAAACCACCTTATAGTGTGTCTTTTGTGCCCAGAGGGAAGGATATTAATAAATAAAAAGAGGGAACCAGGTAAAATAAAAGCCAAAAACATTTTCACTATGTAGGCTTTGCTAGACTTTTTCTTGATCCAGGCACATGGATATAGAAGTATTCCTGACACCAAAAGGACCCAGCTGACTACAGGAGACCTGACGTTTTCTAAATTAGTCCATTACTTTGCATGATTTTTGGGTTATACAAATATTCCTATATTTGTAATGTTATTTTGAATGTGGATCCTAGAAATATACCCTGAGGATCTGGGAATGCAGGACTGAATTAGAAAGTCATTTCTTCTACCACCGGAGGACCAGGGAGATCACAACCAAGGCAGAGAGTAAAATCATGTTTTTCCTGCTCAGAGTGTTTTATGGTGCTTGTTCGACCTAGCCCTTTCTGCAGGGTCATCCCCAAATATTTATTTGCCTTCCTCCTACTTTTTGCTGAATTAGTTTTTGTTGGCCTTAGGACTATCAAGTGCTAAAGTGCTCGTTCAAGCTACTCTAAACATACCCATTTGGCATATTTATATTACTTATTAGTCCCTAGTAAAGTTGTACTACATGTACCCAGGGCCTGTAAATTAAATGTCACTAGTGGGTCTGCAGCACTGATTGTGCCACCCTTCTAAGTAGCCCTTGTAACATGTTGCAGGTCTGCCATTGCAGAGCCCGTATGCACAATTTAAACTGCCATTCCGACCGCCCAAACCTTCCTTTTTGATACATATAAGTGATACCTAACATAGGCCCTGGACAGCCCCAAGAGCAGGGTACAGTGTATTTAAAAAATCAGACAAGTACTTTTAAGTTTTACATGCCCTGTTAGTGAAAAACTATGAAATTCATTTTCCACTACAGAAAGGCCTATCTCTCTCACAGGACAACATTGGAGTTACCTTATTACATTTTATAAGTGTAATTTCCAAATGGGTAGAGATACCTGCTTCATGTTTGGTATCTCTGGAATCCTAATTTAAAATCCTAACTTATGGTAAAGTCGGATTTTAAAATACAATTCTAAAAATGCCACTTTTAGAAAGTTCAATGATGAAAAACCGAGCTCTATCCTTGCGCTCTTTTACTGTCGCACTGCGATAAGCGGGAACAACTCCTCCAAAATATCATATTCATCCTGGTATTCAGCAGTACTCCTTTTAAACCAACTTTTTATTTGCCTTCAGATTTTCAATCTTATTCTTTGTAATCTTCACCACAACGGAGACAGAAGGATAACTTCTATATTCTTTATTTGACATTTCTAATACTTGCTGTACGCCATTCCAGACATTATACAACAGTACGACGAATCAATCCATATATGAAATGAGCTCTACTTATAATGTCCCAATGCATTTCGAGCCTGAGAGGCTCTTCGTCAGGGAATCTAAAACACATAAAATGAACAATGTGACTGAACCAATTCAATGCAATTTATATCTATTATCAAAAATAAACAAATTATTATTGAACAGTGATACACAAAAGCACACCTCCTACTTAAAACCCCTTACCCTCATTCATGGTGGCAAATACAACATCCTACTGTCCTCCCATCATACCCAAGCCTGCAGTCACTCTAATCTTTGCAGCAATATCAGTAAACGCCTACTTACCCCTTCCTACTCGAGCTCATCTCACCTCATGTTATACTTCTCATACCTCTCCCTACTATCTCTCTCTCTTAACTCACCATTAACACTCTCCTGCCTACTCATCACTCCCAGTCTTTCATCCTATCCCTCTATGTTATGCAAATAACTCCCTTCATCTCCCTCTATCACTCACTGATTCCACATACATCAATCCTTATTCCCTTGTTCACCCTATACCTAGCTATCTGCATATAAACACCTCCAACAATCTCACCTCCTTTTGCTCATCTACGTGAAAAACGACTCCTTCATGCTTCTGAGTTGTTAACCCGTGAATTTGTGCTGGCTTCCTCTTAAATACCGTCCTCCAAACTCATTAACTGCTTCCACGTGACCGCTTCCCCCACCACCTCCTCACGATGTTTTCAAAGGGCTACACCTGAACTCTCCGCCTAAAAAACTTCAACACCCATAATGCTCTGCCTTTTCACAAGAAAACCTAAACCCACTGCATTCTCATGAAACTCCAACCCTCCCGAAATTTGACTAAAAAGTAGAAAGAATACCCCTCAATGTCTCTGAAATAATACTATCAGTAACATACTGTGCTATCTTACATAGCCCTTGTAACTACACAACGTAGCTGTGCTCAATAAAAATAACCCTTTTACAAAACGTGCTGTGAAACGAAAATAAAAATACATGAATCAGCAACTCTTGTTCGTTTTAAATGTCAAGAAATAAAACAGTCCTTTTCATTTCATTTTGCTGTCTCCGCGGTGACGAACTTAATCTTGTGACTTTCTCCAATCTTCCATCACGTGTATATGACCACCGGGGTGCAAAAACTCGATGAGGCGATGATGCTTCAAGCAGAAAAAACAAGTTGAGTATGCACTCCTTCTCTTACAAAAGACACCATGTTTAAGGAACTTAGTTTAAAGAGTGTGTGCGAACAGTAAGGTGGATCGCCCCAATCCACAAATTGAAACTGCAATGATGAAAAACCGAGCTCTATCCTTGCGCTCTTTTACTGTCGCACTGCGATAAGCGGGAACAACTCCCTCCAAAATATCATATTCATCCTGATATTCAGCAGTACTCCTTTTAAACCAACTTTTTATTTGCCTTCAGATTTTCAATCTTATTCTTTGTAATCTTCACCACAACGGAGACAGAAGGATAACTTCTATATTCTTTATTTGACATTTCTAATACTTGCTGTACGCCATTCCAGACTTTATACAACAGTACGACGAATCAATCCATATATGAAATGAGCTCTACTTATAATGTCCCAATGCATTTCGAGCCTGAGAGGCTCTTCGTCAGGGAATCTAAAACACATAAAATGAACAATGTGACTGAACCAATTCAATGCAATTTATATCTATTATCAAAAATAAACAAATTATTATTGAACAGTGATACACAAAAGCACACCTCCTACTTAAAACCCCTTACCCTCATTCATGGTGGCAAATACAACATCCTACTGTCCTCCCATCATACCCAAGCCTGCAGTCACTCTAATCTTTGCAGCAATATCAGTAAACGCCTACTTACCCCTTCCTACTCGAGCTCATCTCACCTCATGTTATACTTCTCATACCTCTCCCTACTATCTCTCTCTCTTAACTCACCATTAACACTCTCCTGCCTACTCATCACTCCCAGTCTTTCATCCTATCCCTCTATGTTATGCAAATAACTCCCTTCATCTCCCTCTATCACTCACTGATTCCACATACATCAATCCTTATTCCCTTGTTCACCCTATACCTAGCTATCTGCATATAAACACCTCCAACAATCTCACCTCCTTTTGCTCATCTACGTGAAAACGACTCCTTCGTGCTTCTGAGTTGTTAACCCGTGAATTTGTGCTGGCTTCCTCTTAAATACCGTCCTCCAAACTCATTAACTGCTTCCACGTGACCGCTTCCCCCACCACCTCCTCACGATGTTTTCAAAGGGCTACACCTGAACTCTCCGCCTAAAAACTTCAACACCCATAATGCTCTGCCTTTTCACAAGAAAACCTAAACCCACTGCATTCTCATGAAACTCCAACCCTCCCGAAATTTGACTAAAAAGTAGAAAGAATACCCTCAATGTCTCTGAAATAATACTATCAGTAACATACTGTGCTATCTTACATAGCCCTTGTAACTACACAACGTAGCTGTGCTCAATAAAAAATAACCCTTTTACAAAACGTGCTGTGAAACGAAAATAAAAATACATGAATCAGCAACTCTTGTTCGTTTTAAATGTCAAGAAATAAAACAGTCCTTTTCATTTCATTTTGCTGTCTCCGCGGTGACGAACTTAATTTTGAGACTTTCTCCAATCTTCCATCACGTGTATATGACCACCGGGGTGCAAAAACTCGATGAGGCGATGATGCTTCAAGCAGAAAAAACAAGTTGAGTATGCACTCCTTCTCTTACAAAAGACACCATGTTTAAGGAACTTAGTTTAAAGAGTGTGTGCGAACAGTAAGGTGGATCGCCCCAATCCACAAATTGAAACTGCAATGATGAAAAACCGAGCTCTATCCTTGCGCTCTTTTACTGTCGCACTGCGATAAGCGGGAACAACTCCCTCCAAAATATCATATTCATCCTGGTATTCAGCAGTACTCCTTTTAAACCAACTTTTTATTTGCCTTCAGATTTTCAATCTTATTCTTTGTAATCTTCACCACAACGGAGACAGAAGGATAACTTATTTTTTCTACTTTTAGAAAGTTGCCATTTTCTTGCCTTAGCCATTTGGTGCCTACAGCTTGTCTTTGGTTACATGAAATGGTGTAGGTGGCAGTTGGGCTTTGTATATTACTCCTAGACAGCAACACACAATGGGATCTTAGGTGTCACTGGCAGGCCATCGCTGTCAGGAAGGGAAGGAGGAGCTGGGGACATTCCCATTTACACTTGAATAGGCTGTGTTCTGTCTAAACACAAAGGGCTGCATACACCCTGGAGTTAGTCTGAAGAAAGGGCATTGAAGCTATGGCATCTGTGCACTTCAAAGGCATGCCTCCAGAAGCTTCTCCCCACCTCCAAGGCACAACTGTATATAAAAGTATGACCTCAGACACAAACAGTTAAGTACACTTCTGGACCTGTGGATGCTCTTCCAGCGAGAAGGAATGCTGTGCTGCTACAAAGATGGCTAGTCTGCTAGACTGCTGCTCTGAAGGAACTGCTGCCCTGCTGTGCTGACCTGCTGCCTTCTGCCCTCCTGCCTGGGTGAGAAGGACTGGGCCTGCCCCTCTTGAACCCAGAACCCCGAGTGACTCCAAAGGCTAGTTGGCTGGCATCCTGATCTGAGGCCTCAGGGACATAACAAGCTTCCAACAACCTTGCATCTGCACCTGGACTCTGCCATCTGTAAGTCTACCCTGCCAAGTGGTGCCACCCCAGTCCTGGACACTTGGAAGTTGGCTTAAGATGTTTTGCCAGCCAATGTGGCTCCAACAGAACCAATACATCTCCTCTGCGCAGCACAACCCCAGAGCAGAACTAACACATCTCCGCTGCTGCATGGATTGGACCCATCGCAAAGATTTGCATCACTTACACATCATCCATCGCCTCCAGAACACCACTGTGTGACACATTCTTGGTGCAGGCAGCCTCAATGCATGATGCCGGTCTCCTCATCGCACTCTCTCAGCTCTTTATAACTAACACATCACCCCTACTGCACTCTAAATTCCCGACCCCGGACTTCACCTCTCAAGTGTCCTTGATTGGATCCTTAACATCGATGTAATAGGACCTCGCACCGCTGCCTTGCCGCATTCTCAGAACCGGCGCATCACCTTGGCTCCATGACGCATCTTCGACACAGATCCTCACAATGCTCCACAAACCAGGATTTAAGGTACGTTGTTCAGCGGGCCTAACTGGGTCCCTGCAGCCGGCGTGCACTCCACTGCTGTTGGCCTGAGCTTGTGACTTTGTCCCAGTCTGAAGCGTCCAGATACCTTCAATTGGCGCTTTGTGCATTGGATTTTTGTTGTTTTGGTCTTGTTTTATTTGTTAAATTAAGCTCTAGTTTTCTAACCTGGTTTGGGATCTTTTTTGTGTGGTGTTTTCCCTGTTTTACTGTTTGAAGTGTTGCACAAACACTTTACACATTGCCGCTAAGTTAAGCCTGATAGCTCTGTGCCAAACTACCAGGGGGTTTAGCACAGGTAAATTCGGGGTTTGCTTGTGCCTTACCCTGATTAGGATTGTGGTTGCCGCTTGACCAGGGCTTACAACCTGTTACCAAATTTCTAACATTGGAGGCAGCAGTTGGATAGGACTTGTGTTTGTGCAGTGCATACAGTGATTTGGTATACACTACCATCCCATATCTAAGACTAATTGGAGTTTTAAATTCTCCCAGATTGGCCTTTTTGTTTTAAATCCATTCTCACTCTACCTGACTGATTTTGTCTGTGACCTCACTTTCAAGGATGGAGTTGGAGCTTGTCAACCCAGAGAGCTACACTGTGGCTCAGCTGAAGGAGAGGGGTTGCCCGCCAAAAGGAGCATCAGGAATGCTGAATCTCAAGGCTTGGCAGGCACGGTCCAGCAGTGATGGTGGCAGCGTTTCATCAGTGCCCTCTGGAGACAAGAGGGCCCTTATTCTTAAATGTCTGGCACCTGACTTTGTTGTGGGAGATGATATTGATAAGTGGTTTGAGGCTTATGAGATTGCCTTCCAGATGTACAAGATCCTTGAGGAGGATTGGTGGGCTAGTCTGTGGTGGCACATCTCTAGCGAAGGGATGGACACCCTGCTGGCCCCAGAGAATGGCGTCAGGATGAGGTATACCCACATAAAAGAAGCCCTTATCAGGAAGTATGGTCTGACCCCCAACAA
The DNA here is from genome assembly GCA_963921515.1 of Calotriton arnoldi. Classification (NCBI taxonomy): domain Eukaryota; kingdom Metazoa; phylum Chordata; class Amphibia; order Caudata; family Salamandridae; genus Calotriton; species Calotriton arnoldi. Next base: position 30,098 of record CAWUFW010015122.1, on the reverse strand, counting down.
AGTACAGACAGAAGTTTAGGGACAGTCAGAAACTGACCCAATCAATCAATCAATCAATCAGGTCACTTATAAAGCGCACTACATACCCGCGAGGGTCTCAAGGCGCTGGGGGAAAAGGGGGGGGTGCTGCTACTGATCGAAGAGCCAGGTCTTGAGGAGTCTTCTGAAGGCCAGTAGGTCTTGGGTCTGCCGAAGGTTGGTGGGGAGGGTGTTCCAGGTCTTGGCGGCGAGGTGGGAGAAGGATCTGCCGCCGGCGGTCGTTTCCGGATGCGGGGGACTGTGGCGAGGGCGAGGCTGGTGGAGCGGAGCTGGCGGGTGGGGGTGTAGAAGCTGAGTCGTCTGTTGAGGTAGGCTGGTCCGGAGTTGTGGAGTGCTTTGTGTGCGTGGGTGAGGAGCTTGAAGGTTATCCTCTTGTTGACAGGGAGCCAGTGCAGATTTCTCAGGTGGGGTGTGATGTGGCTGCGGCGGGGGATGTCGAGGATAAGACGTGCAGAGGCGTTCTGGATGCGTTGCAGCCGTCTCAGGAGCTTAGCCGTCGTTCCTGCGTAGAGGGCGTTTCCGTAGTCCAGCCTGCTGGTGACGAGGGCCTGGGTGACTGTTTTCCTTGTTTTGGTGGGGATCCACTTGAAGATCCTGCGGAGCATTCGGAGGGTGTTGAAGCAGGATGAGGAAACGGCGTTGACCTGCTTAGTCATGGAGAGGGTGGGGTCGAGGATGACCCCTAGGTTGCGTGCGTGGTCGGTGGGTGTCGGGGCTGTTCCCAGTGATGTCGGCCACCAGGAGTCGTCCCAGGCTGAAGGGTTGGAACCAAGGATGAGGACCTCCGTCTTGTCCGAGTTCAGCTTCAGGCGGCTGGACCTCATCCATTCGGCGACGGCCTTCATTCCTTCGTGGAGGTGGGCTTTGGCGGTGTGAGGGTCTTTGGTGAGGGAGAGGATCAGCTGGGTGTCGTCGGCGTAGGAGATGATGTTGAGGTTGTGCTGTCGGGCGACGTGGGCGAGGGTGCCATGTAGATGTTGAACAGCGTCGGGCTGAGGGAGGAGCCTTGGGGTACGCCGCAGATGATCTTGGTGGCCTTGGATCGGAAGGGGCGAGGCGGACGCTTTGAGTTCTGCCGGAAAGGAAGGTTGTGGTCCAGTCCAGGGCCTTCTCTTGGATCCCGGCGTCGTGAAGGCGTGTTCGTAGTGTGTGGTGGCTGACCGTGTCGAAGGCGGCTGATAGGTCCAGGAGAATGAGGGCTGCTGTTTCTCCGTTGTCTAGCAGGGTCCTGATGTCATCGGTGGCGGCGATGAGGGCGGTTTCGGTGCTGTGGTTGCTGCGGAAGCCGGACTGGGAAGGGTCCAGGATGTTGTTCTCCTCGAGGTAGCGGGTCAGTTGTTTGTTGACGATTTTCTCGGTGACCTTCGCGGGGAACGGGAGCAGAGAGATGGGTCGGAAGTTCTTGAGGTCCTTGGGGTCTGCCTTGGGTTTCTTGAGTAAGGCGGTGATCTTGGCGTGCTTCCAGCTTTCCGGGAAGGTTGCTGTCTCGAAGGAGATGTTGATTATTTTCCGGAGATGGGGAGCGATGGCTGTACTGACTTTGTTGAAGACGTGGTGAGGGCACGGGTCTAGCGGTGAACTGGAGTGGATGGTGTTCATGATCTCGCTGGTGTCCTCGTCATTGATGTTGGTCCAGGAGAGCAGGCGGTTGGCGGTCGTGGGGGCAGTGGTCTCGGTGGTTGCCGGGGCGGTCGTGGTGTTGAAGCTGTCGTGGATGTCGGCGATTTTGCGGTGGAAGAAGGTGGCCAGTGAGTCGCACAGGTCTCGTGACGGCGGGATGTCGTTGGTGTTGGAGCTGGGGTTGGAGAGTTCCTTCACGATGTTGAAGAGCTCTTTGCTGTTGTGTGCGTTGTTGTCTAGGTGGTCTTTGAGTGAGGCCCTTTTGGCGGATCTGATGAGGTTATGGTGACTGCGGGTGGCGCTCTTGTGGGCGGCGTAGCTGTCCGCTGTCCGTTCGTGGAGCCAGATCTTCTCCAGTTTTCGGCATGTTCGTTTGGAGGCCTGGAGGTCTTTGGTGAACCAGGTGGCTTTCTTGCTGGTGTGGCTGTTGGGCGGATTCTTGAGCGGGGCGAGGGTGTTGGCGCAGTCGTCGATCCACTGTCTGAGGTTGCGGGCGGCGGTGTCGGGGTCGGATGGTTCGGCGGGTGGGCTCAGGGCAAGGGTGGTGGTTAGCTGGTCTTCGGTGACTCTGCTCCAGCAGCGGCAAGGCATTTGTTGGGTGCGGTGGTGCATGGTGGGCTTCCTGTAGGTGAAGTGGATGCAGTGGTGGTCGGTCCAGTGGGGTTCGGAGGTGTGGTTGAAGGAGACGTGTGGGCTTGCGGAAAAGATGGAGTCTAGCGTGTGGCCGGTGGCGTGGGTGGGTGTTGTCACGAGCTGTCTGAGTCCGAGGGTGGCGAGGTTGTCGATCAGGGTGGTGGAGTTGGTGTCCTTGTTGTTCTCGAGGTGGAAGTTCAGGTCCCCGAGGAGGATGTAGTCCGTGGAGGCGATGGCGTGTGTGCTGACGAAGTCAGCGATGGAATCGCTGAACTGTGGTCGGGGTCCGGGGGTCTGTAGATGAGGGTTCCTCTGAGTGTGGTGTTGGGATCGGTGTGGATCTGGAAGTGCATGTGTTCGGCGGTGCTGAGGGTGTCGTCGGTGTTGGTTGAGACTCTGAGGGTGTTCCTGTGGACGATGGCGATGCCTCCTCCGACTCCGTTGGTGCGGTCCCTGCGGGTGATCTTGTAGCCGTCCGGGATGGCAATGGCGATGTCGGGGGCTGAAGCGGGGTTCAGCCAGGTCTCCGTCAGGAAGGCGACGTCTGGGGAGGTTGAGTCGATAAGGTCCCAGAGTTCGATGGCGTGTTTGCGGGCGGAGCGGGTGTTGAGAAGGATGCATCTGAGGTAGTTGGGTTCTTTCCTGGGCGGTGGTTTGGCGGGGCGGGTGCTGGCGAAGCTGCAGTTCCGGCAGGTGAAGGGCCCTTGGGTGCGCTTCGGGGTGGCCCGGTAGCAGGCGTGATCTTTTCCGGGGTTGAGTGCGTGGAGGGTGCTGGCGTCGTATCGGCGTCTGTTGATGTGGCGGGGGATGCCCGGACCAGGGGTTCTGGCGCTGGGCGCGGTCCAGGCGCGGACGGGCGCAGACGGGCTGGCCTTAGGCGCGCCTTCGGCGCGCCAGCGGCGCGCCCGCTGAGCAGCGGCCGCCATAAATGGGGAGGTGGGAGGGAGGAGCAGGGAATAGGGCAGCGAATGGGCAGTGAGGGGGCGGGCCGCAGGGGCGCAGCGGCGGGAAACAGGCACAGAGAAAAACGATCACAATCAGGGGCAGCAGGGGGACACAGAGAAAAACGAGCACAATCAGGGGCAGCAGGGCACACAGAGAAAAACGATCACAATCAGGGGCAGCAGGGGGACACAGAGAAAAACGAGCACAATCAGGAGCAGCAGGGCACACAGAGAAAAACGATCACAATCAGGGGCAGCAGGGGGACACAGAGAAAAACGAGCACAATCAGGGGCAGCAGGGCACACAGAGAAAAACGAGCACAATCAGGGGAAGCAATGGCACACAGAGAAAAACGAGCACAATCAGGGGCAGCAGGGCACACAGAGAAAAACGAGCACAATCAGGGGCAGCAGGGAACACAGAGAAAAACGAGCACAATCAGGGGCAGCAGGGCACACAGAGAAAAACGGGCACAATCAGCTGGCAGCAGCAGGGCACACAGACGGAGCTGTGTGGTGGGGGAGCGACCTACCAGTCAAGGTCAGGGGTCGCAGACCTGCGTGGATTGTGTTGTTTCCTTTTGCAAGGCACTGGATGGTTGGGTGAAGGGCAGTGAAGGAAAGCATTATCAGGGGCTGTACAACTTAATTGCAAGAGAGCACATGTTCAGTCTTTGTTTTGCAAATCTGTGCCACCACCTGATTGCCAGTAAGCTAACTGACTCCAGGGAGTTTGCTAAGGATGCAGACCTCTGGCTCAGCACCAGGGTCCACAAGAAAGTACCTGGGAGTGACTCCAAGAAGAGTGGATCAGGTTCCCCCCAGCAGAGTGAGGGGGAGGTCAAGGGAGACACAGACAGGTCCCAGAAGAAGGAGGGAGGAAAGGGCTCCCATGCCCCTTCTGAGAAAAAGGAGGGAGGTTCTGGTGGGCAGTGGCCCAGGGCACCCAATTTCCATGCCCACTGCTTTGATTGTCACCAGCTAGGACAAAAGCAGGGGGACTCTGCCTGTCCTAAGAAACCACCCACTGGTGGGACTTCTCCAGGGGTGACCAAAGTAGCATATGGGGAAGTAGTCCCCAGAGGAAGGTCATAGACCCTCCCATGATCTCCCTTAGCTGGGAGATAGACTCAGGGGGTGAGCTGGTGATCCCTGAGAGCAGGAGTCATCACTTCCTCCAGATGAAGATAAATGGGGTCCCAGTCACTGCTCTGAGGGACACCGAGTCTAGCCAGACCATGGTAATGGAAAGGCAAGTTTCCCCAGAGCAGTAAATTGACCAGGTATGCAGGGTCCATAGACTGCATTCTGGGGAATGGTCTCCATCTACCGCTGACCCTCCTTTCTGTCCATGAACCATCTGTACCCTGTTTTAAATACATGACAAGTGCTGTACTAGATACAAAATTGTACTGTATTGTATTTCCTTTTTAACAATATAACCATGTTTCAAATTGTCATAAATTGTTTGATGCATTGACGATTTTAGAGAAATAGAAATATTTTTGATACTAAAAAAACGATAAAACATCATGAAAATAAAAAGATTTTTGATAATATCTATGCACAATGTTCTTTGATTGATTATATGTTGTCCTGATAGATAAACTGCCATTCCAACCTGGCAAAATAACCCTTTTGCCAAGCCAAAACCTTCCTTTTTAATACGTAGGCCCTGGACAGTCCCAAGGGAAGGGTACAGTGTATTTATAAATTTGGACATGTACTTTTAGGTTTTACATGTCCTGGTAGTGAAAAACTCTGAAATTCGTTTTTCACTACTGCAAGCTCTATCTCTCCCATAAGATAACATTGGAGTTGCCATTTTACATTTTATAAGTGTAATTTCCAAATGGGAAGAAATACTGGTTCATGTTTGGTGTCTCTGAAATCCAAATTTAAAATCCTAACTTATGGTAAAGTCAGATTTTAAATTGCAATTCTGTAAATGGCACTTTTAGAAAGTTGCATTTTCTTGCCTTGGCCATTTGGTGCTGCTCTGTCTCTCGTCACATGACTGGGTGCAGTTGACAGTTTTGCTTTGTGTATTCCTCCTAGACAGCCACAAACAATGGGAGCTTAGTGGTGACTGGATTGGCCATCACTGGCTGGATGGGAGGGAGGTGCTGGGAACAGCACCACTTACATTTGAATTGGCTGTGACTTGTCTCCACAAAAAGTCTACATACCCTCTGTAGTTAGTCTGGAGCCAGGGCAAGGAAGGCAGGGCATCTGTGTACTTCAAAGGCATGCCTCCAGAAGCTTTTTCCCACTTCAAAGGCACAACTGTAAATACAAGAAGGACCTCAGATGCCACCATTTCAGTATACTTCTGGACTTGTGGATACTCTACCAGGGAGAAGGACTGTGGTGCTGCTACAAGGACTGCCACTCTGCTGGACTGCTGCTCTGTCCTGCAGTGCTGACCTGCTGCCCTCTTTCCTGAATAAGGAGGACCGGACCTACACGTCTTGAACCCAAAATCCAGAGTGACTCCAGGGGCTAGTTGGATGGCCTCCTGATCTGAAGCCTAAAGGACATAACAGGCTTCCAGCAACCTTGCATCTGCACCTGAACTCTGACATCTGTGAGTCTTCCCTGCCAAGTGGTGCCACACCAGTCCTGGGCCCTTGGAAGTGGGATTAATGTGCTTTGCTAGTCTCTATGGATCAAGCGGCTCCTTTGCTGCACAGCGCAGTCCTGAGTAGAACCAACACATCTCCGTTTCTGCATAGATTGGAACCGTCGCAAAGAATTGCATCACTGCCGCAGCCCACATCGCCTTTGAAACCGCCACTGTGTGACGCATTCTTGGCGCAGGCCCTCTCATTGTTCATAGATGGCAGTCTTGAAGATAATGCTGGACTCCACAGTGCAGCCTCACAGTTCTTCATAACTAATGCATTGCCCCAACTGTGTGGCACATCCTCAATGCAGGACTATGTATCACAAGCTCCGTTGACGGGATCCTCCACGTCAACGCAACAGAACCTCACACCGCAGCCTCGCCGCACCTTGGAACAAACGCATTGCCTCAGCTGCATGGTGCATCATTGACTTTGATCCCCGTAACGCTCCCCAAACCTGTGTGACAACCAGGACCTGTTTGCAGTCTCCCCCTAATTTTGTCCACATTTTGACTACTAGATGCTGGTTTTCTGACTCTGATTGTGCTATGGGCTCTGATAACCAGACTCAGGGCCTGTGCTCTGATTAAAAGAACATGGTAATTAGGTATAGTTTCAATTGGTACTGACAACCTACCTGTAAGTCCCTAGTATATGGTAGGACATGTAGGTTTAGAGGCCCAGTAGATTTAATGCACTTAAGTGTGCACTGCTGTGGTGCCTGCTGACATTTTTAAAGGCAGCCCTGCCTTAAAGGCTGCTTTTAAATTGAAATTCTTTGCAAATTCGATTTTGGAATTAAAGGTACTTACAAAGTCTCAAACTACCTTATTGTTACATAGAAGTCACCCCTAAGGTCTCCCCTAGGTGCCCCAGGGGTAGGGTGCCTTGTAACTATAAGCAGGGACATTATAATAGATGTTTTATAAGCCCTGGTGGGGGAAAAACAGCCAATTTCATTTTCCCCATTGTAGAAAACTAGCTCCATAGCCTAACATGGGAATATTTTATTTACGTATAAATATTGACAGGAGCGAGTCATTCAAAGACTCAAAATGATAGATATGATAAATCCAACAACTTGCCACTGTTAGATTTATAAGAACTATTACAGAAAGCCAAAATCCATCCTTCCAGCTGCCCTTTCCTGATTGGCTAGCCTCTGCCTCTTTTAAATTGGCAGGTTTAATCACACTATAAAGCAGTCTCAAAGATACTTGCCATAAGCCTTCCAGCTGGGGCTCCAGCAAGTGTTTTTCCCACAGCTCTTGCGGCAACGTGAAGGGGCCCTCGGTCATGTCAATCATCAACCAATACCGTGTTGAAATTTCTTTGGCCTTTGGTACACCAAGAGTCAGTTTTTCTTCCAGTTCTTTTGGATCCACCTATCTTTATGCTAAGAGACTGAAACCAGCTTTGTACTTGAAGGTATTTCAATTTTGAAACTCTGTTGTCAGTTAACTCCTGGCACACCTCCCAAGTTATTAATTTTCCTTCATTAACCAAATGCTCCCATCTCTGAATGCTGGCTTCTTTATTGGAAGTGCCAGTTTGTCCATGGACCATTCTGGGGACCCCAGAGACTCCCAAATAGGGGCAATATTGCTGAAATAGGCAAGTTTTGTGCTTTTCTTAATGCGGTACCAGGTTTCCGCCATACATTGCAATACTTTCAGTCTCACCTTCTTAAAGTACCTAGGATCTGCAACTTTTTGCATAAAACCAGAGTCACTCCCCAACCCCCTTGCGTCTTTTAGCATAGCACTGCACATTCTGCCTGTTTCTGAGCTGAGGGGTCTATCCAATAGCATTTTCCCATTCTTCAGCAAAAACGCCCAAGCATAATATTGCAGAAGGGTTAGACCGCCATCTCTTTTTTCCTCCTTAGTTTCTTCCATGCTATACGTGACCCTTTTGAGGCCCAAATGAAGCGAACTATCTTTCCTTGTAATTTATCCAAACACTCAATATTGAAGGGTAATGGTATTGTATTAAAAAGAAAAGTAAACTTTGGGAGAATGATCATTTTCACCTGATCAACTCTACCAAAAATAGTTAAAGGTAAATGAGACCAGCCGGACATCAGATTACAAGCCTATTTCTTAATCTTCATAAAAGTTTCCTCCGGGAGTCTCACAATATCTTGAGTTATTCCAACCCCTAGATATCTCATCTCATTCTTAACCTGCTCAATTCCCCAATATTCCAGGTCACTATCTCTGTCTTATCACTATTAACAGCATACCTGGCTACCTTGCCAAAATCTTTAGTCAACTTATCAATTAATAAAAGTGTAGCCTGTAGATCTGAAGTATAGATCATAAGGTGGTCAGCATACAAGGCTACTTTTTTTCCCCAGCCATTGCACCTGAAGGGAGATATACCCAACTCATTCCTGATTCTCCTTGCCAATCGTTCGATGTATAGATCAAACAATGGCGGGGACAAGGGGCAACTTTGTGTTGTCCCTCTAGTTATCTTAAAAGAGAAAGTCAAATTCCCTTTTACCAACACTTTAGCACACGGGGAGTTGTAAATTAAGGTGAGTGTCCTACAAAATCTCTCTCCTAAGTTAAAGGATCTCATAATGGTTTGCAAAAATACCCAGTTTACTCGGTCGAAAGCTTTTCGTAGCATCCAAAGCTATTACTGCCAAAGGGGTCTTATATGCAGTAGCAAGATCTATAGAACCAATAAGGGCATATGTCAATTCATGTAAGTTCTTCCTCTTATGAAACCTTTATGATCCTAATGAATAAGGGCACCCATAGTACCATTAAGCCTTTCAGCTCGGATTTTAGTGAATATTTTGTAGTCACAATTTAACAGTGAAATAGGTCTACATGATTCACAGTTCTTTGTGCATTTCCCGGGTTTCAAAATTAATGCAATAATAGTTTCATTCCACGATATAGGTATAGACACCCCTTTTTCAAAAATCTAATTAAATAACTTTGTCAGGATTGGTAACAGAGATCCTGCTAGACCTTTATATACTTCGAGGGGAAGCCCATCTGGACAAGCTGCCTTACCCTGTTTACCGGCCTTAAATGCTTGTTCCATTTCTAGAGGGGTTATACAACTATCCTCCTTTGATATTTAATATTTCAGAGGCATCTTGGTGCAGCCAACTTTTCACTCCCTCTTACGCAACTTCTAAGTCTTCTTGATATAACCTTTCAAAATAACTTCGGAAAGCATCCTCAATCTCTTTGCTATTTTTTACCACAATACCAGTGTCTTTGCATTTTATCTCACCAACAATATTCCTCACTCGATCGGTTTTTGCTTTCCATGCTAATAATTTACTGCAATTTTTCCCATATTCGAAATGGGCAAGTTTACTAACCTCCCATCTCTTCTTGACCCTGTCCTCCAGCGTTGAGGCTAACTTTATTTTTAGATTTAATAACACTAACTGTAGAGACTCTGTTTCTTCAGATTCTAGATTCAATGTAGATATTTCTTCTTCTACTACCCGTATCTGATTTTCTAGATCAGTAACCTCACTCCTATATGCCTTCCTTTTAAAAGCTAACATACTTCCTATTCTGCACATTAAATAACCTTTGTAGGTGTCCCATACCACTCCCAGGGGGGAAGATCCTAGATTAAATTGAAAACATTCTGCTGCTTCCTTGTTAAGCAATACTGCAGCTTCTTGATCGAGCAGCAAAGTGAGGTCCATTGTCAATCTGATCTAAACATTTTTATTCGTTAGGACCAAGTCTAATTATACTGCGGAGAGGTCTGATAAATAGGCCCCTAAATGTTTAACTTTCTGTACCTGATTTTTTATATTAGAATCTATTTAATAATAATCGGATTGATGCCGATACTTTTTATTGTTTCAGGTGTAGCCTCTTCTGATGTCACATAGGCCTAGTTGTTTCATAGAAAGTTTTATCTGCGCCACAATTTTTTGGTTGACTATTGACCTACTTTTAGTTGACCTTTGTAGGGTGCTATCTAGGACTGCATTAAAGTCGCCCGCTAAAATGATCGGATCCGGGAAATTTAATCACTCCTCTAACATCTCTCTAAAAGGGGCTATTTTGTCTAAGTTTGGTCCATAATAACCCGCCAACATAAATCTTTGACCTTAAATCACAAGTTTTGCAATAAGTCATCTTTCTGAGCTATCTGAAACACTCTCTTTAATTGCTATCCTAGGATCCTTTTTTTTATCAAAATAGCAACCCCTTTTGTATTTGAGTGATGCTTTGTCCATATTGTCTGTTGGACCCATCTCCTCAATTTGAACAAATCTACACACTCTTTTTCAATCAAGTGTGTCTCCTGCAGGATTAAAACCTGAGCGGGATAATCTTTTAAATATTGCAGTAGTCTTTCCCTTCTTCCTTTCGCCCTCACACCATTTACATTCCATGATAAGATCTTAATTTGGGCTACCATGGCTCCTGTCATCTCTCTTTAGTTTGGAGGCGGGTGCCCATAGATCCATATTGCACATTGATTAAAAAATCTTCAAGGGTCCTGAAGCGTCTGAGGTTATTTTTTTTTATCCAGTAAGTTCCCCACCCAGTGCCCATACCCCATAACCCTCCCTCCCCTCCTGGAAAACCTGCCCTGACTTCCTCATAACCTGAGCCCTATGGGCGCTAGGCCCCCCCCCCCCAGTGTGCTGAGTTAAATTTTATGAGAGAGAAGTGTTATTAAGATTACTTGTTGGTTAACAAGGTTTTCTTATCACTTAATATTGCTTATACAAGAAGAGAAAAAAGAAAAAAGAAATAGAAAGAGGGAGCAAGGACAAAAACAGATCTCATGATTATCCTCTCCTAAATTCTGAATTGTTATTTGCTAGACCCCGAAATACTCTCTATAAATGCTTCAGCTTTCTTAGGACAACAGAAACTGTGCATTTTGTTACTGTACATTACTTTTAGGACTGCTGGAAATTTCAGCTGGACTGTTGCCCCCAATTTCTTTAATGGGTCTATCCTTTTCCTCAGTTCCCACTCTTTGTTTGATGTAATGTGAGAAATGTCAGACCTTATCTCATATGTAATCTCGTCTACTTTCAGTGATTTCAATTTTAAGGCACTTGACAGTATACATTCTTTTAAACTGAAGGTGAGGAAGTTAATCAAAATCTTCCTTGGCTTAGATCTATTTGGATTTAATCTAAAGGGGTCTCTATGAACCCTTTGCATATCCTTGAGGATATCTTGCTCAATGTCTTCGATTTGCACCCCATTTTTAATCAATCTAGCCACAAAGTTTTTTAGATCTTTCCCCTCTGCTCCTTCCTGTACATTCAGGATCCGCAGATTGTTCCATCTCTGGTTATTTTCCAAAATCTCCAGTCTCTCCAGGTGACCTTCTTCTTTTGTTTTTAAAGAGATGATATCCTCTTTATTGGCTTGAACCTTTATTTTTAAATCTTTAACCGCTTCTTCTAGGATAGCCGTTCTATTAGCGAGCTCGTCCATCTTTTTTTCTAAGCTTTCACAAGCCATCCGATATTCTCTTTGATTGATCTCAGAGGTCTCAAACCTTCATCTATTTTCTGATGAAAGAGCCTGGATCAGAGCCCCTACTGACTGTCCCTCGTCACCCCTCGGGGGTGTCCTAATAACATTCATGTCCGAAGTCAGTTGTATAACGAGTGAATCATTAGAAGTTAAGGATATTGTGTTCCCCCTTATGCTCCCCCTCATGGACTCTCCAGACTCTGGCACAATTTGCTGTTGACCTTGTGCATCTTCATCCAAAACCCATGGGTTGTCTACAGCTAGCACTTGGAAGTTGTTAGGACTAGTAACGTTCACCAAAACTGATGCCATATTTCCTCCTGAAGTAATGGACTGTGCCTCATATAGCGCCCCACGCAGGCCCCCTTCTCCAGCCGTGCCTCCAACTTCACCCAGTATTAAGGTTTTTGGGAGAACTTTAAAAAAAGTTCTGTGGGAGGGGGTAATCCTAACCCTTTGGTCCACCTTGATTTTTTTTGTGATCTACTCTTTCAGAATTGCAATTCTTGCCAGAAACTGCTTTCTTTAAAATGATCTGGACATTGGCTTCTGCCTTACCCTTCCCAACCCCTCCCTCCGGTCCTCCCTCATTTACTGACTGCTGGCCAAAGAGGAGAGCCCCTTTTCTAGCACTCCTCAAGGAATATCTTGGGTTGCTTTTCCCTTCTGCTCGTCCCCTGTGAGCTGCCCCCTCGGCACCAACTCCAGCTCCACGTCTGCCTCTCCCTGCAAGCGCTGTTACCCCCCAGGGTGATCCCTACTCTCTGCCTTCTCCTGCCGGTTTCTGTAACTCTTGAAGATGTAAGAATGGCATCTCTGACTCATAGTGACCCTCGGCCTCACCAAGTCTCCTAACGCTCTCTCCTCTTCCTTTGCCCCAGAAGGATCCGATGCCCACTGTATCCGCCATGGCTGAACCGCAGTGGAGCTAAGCAAACCCTCGCCTGCGGTCGTAAACAGGTTAGCAATGCGTTCGTTTTTCTCTTCACTTAAATTTTGTTTTCTTCAAAATTCAGACATCTTCACTCCTCCCTTCCTTGCTTCACTGTTCTCAGCACACTCGGAGCAGCTCACTCCCTCAACCTGCAGCTAGCCGGCTGCCATGTTCCCCCCTCGTTTTGGTCTATTTTATCTATTAAATTAAGCTCTATGTTTCTAACCTCGTGTGGGATCCTTTTTATGTAGTGTTTTTTCTGTTTTACTGTTTAAAGTGCTGCACAAATACTTTACACATTGTCTCTAGGTTAAGCCTGACTGCTCTGTGCCACACTACTAGGGGGTTGAGCACAAGTTAATTTGGGGTTTGCTTGTGCCTTACCCTGGCTAGGATTGTGGTTGTTGCTTGACCAGGGCTCACACCCCAGTCAACCAGTAACCCAATTTCTAACTGCTGAAAACAGATTTAGTGAGACCTCTCAGCAAAGGTATCAGGCCCTGTGGACACTTGCCTGGCTACAACTTCCAGTATTGTCCTGCTGTAGGATTTTTAATTTGAAAAAGTGACTAAGTCCAAAGATAACAGTTTGGATTAAGTGAGGCAGCAAATTTATTTGATCCATTAAGTGACCTCAGCAGCTACAAAATAAAGGTTTCTCACTTATTGAGGTTTGGTGCTAAAACAAACATCTTCAGCGAGAGCTCAACAAGGACATACGGTACCTTTCCCTGCTGGATAATTTTGACTTTCACTTCAGAGACTATGCCAGTGGGAAAATTCTTTGACAGAGATGGACAGCTTGGTGTATCTGACTTCTTGCTCCATTGCGGTTGGCCTGAAATCACACCTACGTCCCTGTCAAAACTTTGTTTGCCGGATCACTTTTTCTTGTCACTTTTTGCTATACAACATTTCAAACTTATATTTCTGGTTCTTATTACCCTATTTGGATGATTTTGGTGTCTTTTCACTAACTGCAATTACAATATATTTCATGAATAGGTATGGGAATAGGATTGTTGTGTGCTTTTTGCATTAGAAATGTGTATACCTTTTGTCTGGGAATTGCCTGCTGCTTGTGCCATAGCTACCAGGGGTTGAACGGAAGTTCACTCAGAGCTGTTTGTTTTTTGACATAACTAGATTGTGTTTGTAAAGTTGTAAGGGTTTCCCCTACCAAATTAATAACCACTTTTCTAACAGTTAGCCTTAGGGGATGATTTAGGGATAGGTTTGGGTAGGAAGGGAGAGTAAGTTGATTTAAAATGTAAGATTGCAAATCAAGCAATGTCATGGCTACAGGTAAAGTAAAGATGGGGTGAGGAAAGGGAGATGAAGTGAAAGGGATAAGAAGTAAAATGATTAAGATTAGGACAAGCAACCGTTCTGTTTATTAAGATCTTAATAAGGCGTAAATTATCATTACATAATCAAAGCCACTAGTTATTGAAATATTATATATTTGCTTGCTTCTGCACATGAAAGAGTCATGGATTGCAACTTCAGAGCTTCAACATTCATTGACAATGTGTTTTTTGATAGCCTGGTGGAAACAACTGTAACTAGCTTCATGGAGAAATGACCCTCTTCTAAGGTTGTGCCTAGTTAGTTTCCTTGAAGTCCTTGGAATTGGAGACACAGTAGACATGAGCAATGGCATAGCTCTTTTATGTGATTTGGATTGTGAGAAGAGCAGAGCTGACTAACAGTGTTTGATAACGGTGAACTTCATGCTTGATTTTAAGAATTCACATCAGATAAATTTGCATACACTATGGAACTTTGTTACATAGTTACATTTTCTTTCCCACTAGGTCATGAACACCTATTTCCTTAATAAATTCTTTAAGTGATAAATCCCATTCTATCCAGTTAGGTTTACCATTTAAAGATTTTAATATTCATATGTTGAAGAAATTACTGCATTCTTATTTACTCTTGTTAGAGCTAGGCATTATTATCTCTAGAAATTAAAATCAAATAAAAATTAGACAAGAATAGATCATTTTGCCAGTGCAGTAGGAGCAGAATCAAACGTATATAAATATGAGCATCCTTAAACCTTTTGGTGCATTCAACTATGGCGGGTAGAGATTCAGTGTAACTGCAACAAATGATGGACGGAATGCTGAGTGATTCAAACATTCTCCCCCAGTCAAGAGATCTGGGTTAAATCCATTGTTTTTCCACCCACTATGCCACCCCAGTTTGAAACCGTCCTAGGATGCTTGTTTCCGGTCCAGGGAGGACCTGGCTTGGCAGTTCGGGCTGGACTGTTCCCATGAGACACAGGGTCAATACTGATTTGCATATGGCCAGGTCTAAACTGGGGTGGCATGGTGAGCAAAAGAATGATGGATTTAACCCAGATCTCTTGACTGGGGGTGAATGTTTTGATTTGTTCTGTATTCCGTCCATCAACTGTGTGTCTTTTGTTTTCTCGCCCTAAGTGTGCCGGGTATGCCCAGACGTGGGTCCCGGGCTCACTGTGCCACTGGATTCAAGCTATCCTGGCTGATTAGGGGTGAAACCCCGAAACCCGGCCTAGGATGCTTGTTTCCAGTCCAGGGAGGACCTGGCTTGGCAGTTCGGGCTGGACTGTTCCCATGAGGCACAGGGTCAAGACTGATTTGCATATGGCCAGGTCTAAACTGGGGTGGCATGGTGAGCAAAAGAATGATGGATTTAACCCAGATCTCTTGACTGGGGGTGAATGTTTTAATTTGTTCTGCATTCCGTCCATCAATTGTGTGTCTTTTGGTTTGAGATACAGGGCAGCACAAACAAAATCTGAAAGTTTAGACATGAAGAAATGTAATCTGACAAACCTCTTCTGTTAAGGGAGATAATGTTTGAAACTATAAAATGTTGATCAGTTAGACTGGAAACCCTAATACTAAAAGTTGAGAAAAATGCCATAGATAGCATTACTTCTCACCTGTCTAATCTAGGATGTTGTTCCAAAAGGCTGCTTGGAAATTTATCCCAACTGCATCCTGATCTAAAGATACACAGGCAAGCTTATACAGTAAGTTGTTGTGTTGGCGATTGACCAGACTTGCCATAAGAGTGCAGGGGGCCTAATACCCAAATACCAAATGATGGATTTAAGAAATTGGATTACTGGTTGAGGGGGGGTGAAACCCTTTTCAAGCAGGAACCACAATCCTTGTCAGGGTGAGACACAAGCAGACCCCAATTGAACCTGTGCTGACGCCTCTGGCTGCTTGGCAGAGAACAGTCAGGTTTAAGTCAAAGGTAATGTGCAAAGTTATTTATGCCGCACTTTCAAAAAATATTAAAGAAAAACACAACACAAGAAAAATCCCACACCAATTTAGGAAAATAGAGTAATTCTTAATAAAAAATACAAGACCAAAGAAACAAAAAGCCAATCAGTAGAACTGTAGATATGCACATTTAAAGATTTAAGTGAACATAGCACCAAAAAGCATAAAGTGCCAACTGTGGATATCTGGTCGTGCTGGACCGGGACAAAGTCACAAGTTCAGGCTGACCGTGATGGAGGGCGGGCTGGCTACAGCGACTCAGTTAGGCCTACTGAACAAGAGTACTGTTGGGTTGTATGTACATGGCATGGCTCTCTGCGCCTCTCGTGGCCTTAGGGAACTTCCACCACCGTGGAGTTCCAGAACGGGAGGTGCGGGTAAGAAACAGTTAGTCCTGTGGTTGGACGGTCCTGCTGTTCATTGCTCCTGTCTTGTTGGCAATAAATATACATAAGAGACTTACCTGCTGTCTTCTTTTCACTGGCGACGAGTTGCCTGTTGCCATCAAGACATCCACGCGTGCAGATCCTGCACAATCTTCTACGTGAGCCTGCCTTTAGCCGACGACCCGGAGCAGCGAACCTGATTGAAGTCGTCGGAGCAGTGAACTTATGGAAATTGTCCTGCTGGCACACGCTTGAATCCTCGCCTTCTTTAGAGGTACTGTGTTGTTTTTGTGGAAGGCCCCGTGTCCTGCTGTCACCGCAGACCCCGGCGCGTGCTTCCTGGACTTTGCCTGACCTTCCTCTTCCACCATTGGTCCCACGTGCGTTGGCCACGCATGTCAGGCACGTATCCGGCAGCCATTTTGAGCCTCGCATTCCCCAGTCCTAGACAACGCGTACGCACACGCGTTGTCATTTGTTACCTGTTTTTGTGTACTTTAACGTATCGTACCTTCACGCACGATATAACGGCAGACATATTGTGTTCCCCTGGTTTTACTTGTCTTTGGCATCACCGTTTCGTGCACATTTTCGTACACAACGTCAGCGGCCGCCATTTTGTGTTTATGCCTGACCTGGACAATTTACTGGTTTTCACCTTATCGTGTCTTACCACATCGTGTGAAATTCCGCACGCAGCGTCAGCAGCCACATTGTGTTCCTGCTTTAACCGTTTGGCCTTGATATTTTGTTACGCACACAACATTAACTGTTACTCCTAGTTTGTCAATTGTACCAATCTCAGCAATTTTTCAGTGTGCAAATTTCACGGTGACACACACACATTTTGCTACTGTGTGTCATTTTCCTCACTACATCGTTATAACATAACACGTGTATATAACATCGTTATCATCATTTTTGATCGCCAATACAATGGTGACACACACACCTTTTCTACAGTGTGTCATTTCCTTACTTCAGTGATACACTCACTGTGTGTGACTTTTATTGAAAGAATACATTTCTTCTCTCATTCAGACATGCAACAATCTTTATTACCTCCACCTGCGTTCGCACCAAGTCCCGCTTCTCCTGAATCTGATTGGGAAAAATGGAAAGAAAGCTTTGAGGCATACTTAGATGCCCTTGATGGTGACTCCTTTACGCACAAAAAGAAGTTCGCAATTTTAAGGCACTGCCTAGGTTTAGAAGGTCGCAGTATCCTTAAACGCCTTTTGTTCACTGAAGGTGAAGGTGACGGTGTTGAAGACGAATATGCCACAGCCATTAAATCTCTTGACACTAGGTTCAAAGCATGTAAGAATGTCACATTAGAAAGGCACAAATTCTACATAAGAGCACAATTACCTGGAGAGGCGGCATCTAGTTATGTTGGTGCTTTACGCATTCTAGCAGTTTCATGCGAATATAAAGCATTTGAGGAAGAAATGATTAGGGATCAGCTCGTAGAGAAAACCAATAATAAAAAAGTTCAAGAGGCCCTTTTGTCTAAACCTGAGTTGACTCTACAAAAAGCGTTGGAGATAGCCACAAGGATTGAGAGCACTACTTCTTATCTGGAACAAATGTCGATTTCCAGCACTAGTTCTCCAACACAAAATGTTTTAACCGTCAAAAGCAAATACAAAACCTCAAAGGAGAAGTCACGCCAAGAAAGAACTGGAGGATATGTGAGAACTGGCACCAGACCCACTAATAAACGTTGGGAATGTTACCGTTGCGGCAGCACTTCTCACCTTGGGAATGCCAGATTCTGCCCTGCTTTAGACAAAACCTGTACCAAATGTTTTAAAAAAGGACATTTTGCCAAAGTTTGTAAGTCTAGCGGCAGACCATCTGTTAATCCAGATTTCTCATCCCAAAAAGTCCTCAACGTTGAGCAGCTCACGGGAGAATCGTCTTCAAGTGAAGAAGACCAAATTTGTTTAATAACAGAGTCTCAGTGCACTGATGTTGTCTCTGCTATTTCGCAAGAAATAAGGCGACCCTTGTGTACCCTGGCTGTCAACGGAAAGGATGTTAAGATGTTGGCTGACTCGGGATCCCCTTTCACACTTATAAGTGACAAAATATGGGAAGTTTTGTTTCAGTCTCAAGGGTTTGTTTTAAAGCATTCGTTAGTTTGTCCGGTTGGTTATGGTGGTAAAACCATCGAAGTGTTAGGTGAATTTCATGCCAATTTATGTTTCAAAGGCAGTACTGCTCAAGGTGTTGTGTATGTAGCTAAGGATGATACCTGTTTGCTGGGGTGGCATGACCAAGGTAACCTGGGAATTGTTTTGGACCCCAATGATCCTCACCAAGTTATATTAAAGAAGGATTTGGTTTGTGTACAAACCATCAAGGAGGAAACATGGGAGTCTGTATACCCTAAAAAATTTTAATGACAAGTTAGGTCTATTAAAAGGATTTAAACATAAGATCAGATTGCTTGATAGTGCCAAATCAGTGGTGCACAAAATTCGCAGGGTACCCCTGGCTTTGCGCGATGCATCAAAAAAAGAATTAGATAAACTATGTTCTAGCGATGTCATAGAACACATTGAATCATCCAATTGGGTTTCCCCCATTGTTTTAGCCAGGAAAGCCAATGGGGTGTTGTGCATGTGTGTTGATCTTCGCGATCTGAATTGCTACATCTGGGTTGATCAACACCCATTGCCCAACATCACTGAGATGACAACTACTCTGAAGGATGGTAAGTGGTTTAGCTTACTCAACATGACATCCGCTTATCATCAAATTGATTTGCATCCCGATTCCAGGCACTATACTGCGTTCATCACCCCGGAAGGTTTGTTCCAATATATACGCATGCCTTTCGGACTTGCTTTCGCGGTCTTTCAAAGGATTGTGGAGAGCATGTTTAAAGGCATTCCTGGGGTAATGGCGTTCCAAGATGTTGGTGTATGGTTCAGATCGGGATCAACACAATGAAAGATTGCATACTATCTTTTCTATTTTACAGGAAAAAGGTGTCACCCTGAGCCTTGATAAATGTAAATTGAATGTGACCTCCGTGGATTATTTAGGATACAGAATATCTGCTAAGGGTGTTGAGCCTAAAGCCAGTTTGGTTAAGGCAATAGAGGATTTTTGTGCACCTGGTGACAAAGATCAGTTAAGATCCTTTATGGGACTCATTGAGTTTTATGCTAGATTTGTGCCTATTTGTTCTACCAAAACCTTTCATATGAGGAATCTTCTTAAAAAGAATGTCATTTTCAAGTGGAGTACTGAGTGTGCTGAAGAATTCCAATTGATCAAAAAAGAAATTGCACATGCCATTCCTCTCAAGCCTTTTGACATCAATGACCACACTATAATCATGACTGATGCCAGTCAGAAAGGCCTTGTCGCTGTACTCATGCAACATAGGAATGGCAGGGATGAGGTGGTAGCTTTTGCTTCCAGAGGTCTCAGGGGTGCCGAAGCTACGTACTCAGTGGTAGAGCGCAAGGCGCTGGCTTGCTGGTGGGGCATCAGGGCCGGACTGGCTACCGGGCGTTTTGGCATGCTGCCGAGCTGGGGGCTCATTTCGTTGATGGGGACCTGCGTGTGCTGAAGGAAATTCGTTTTGCTTTGTTTATTTCGAGGCACACGCAGGTCTCCATCAACGAAATTAGTCCCCACCGCAGTGACATCAGCCCCCAGCTCGGCAGCATGCCAAAACGCCCGGTAGCCAGTCCGGCCCTGTGGGGCATTGTCCATTTTAAACAGTATCTGTGGGGCTCCAAGTTTACTGTAAGAGTGGACCACAAACCTTTGGTCCAGCTTTTTACCACCAAGGGGGGAGACAAAGCAACTCCTCGGATTGCCAAATGGCAATATAGACTTTTAGAGCATAACTTCAATGTCGAGCATATTCCTGGAATAAGAAACATCTTAGCAGATTGTTTGTCCAGGTTGCCCAGTAGTACGGATGATGTTGGTGATTATGAAGATAAGAATTTTGAATCTGAGATTTTTTGTTACGTCGTTTTTCATTCAGTTGGGGCTATTTTGGAGAGCGAATGGAGAGATGCATATGATACTGACTTAGACATTAAGAAGCTTATGGATGTAGTTCACTCAGGTTGGACTAGAGAATGCTCACAGGATGATGTCATCAGTAAATTCAAGCACGTCTTTGATGAACTCTCTGTTGTCAATATTCTCTGTATCGTTCTTCCTTACTTGTAGTTCCCATGAGCATGAGAGACAAAGTTCTTACCCTGGTTCACGAAGGCCACATTGGCATGCGTGTCATGAAAATAAGGATCAGAGAACCCTTTTGGTGGCCTGGCCTAGACAAGCAAGTAGAGCATTTTGTGAGAGATTGCTTATACTGTGCCGTAAGTGACAAGTCTCAGGTGACAGTTCCTAGTCCTGTTGAGGCTGTTGACGTTCCTTCCAAGGCTTGGTCCAAACTGGCCATTGATATTATTGGACCTTTGACGTTGTCTGACAACGGTGTTCCCGAATTCGGTATAGTTTTGATGGATTACTACAGTCGCTGCCCAGAATTAAAGTTTGCAAAAGTTCCCACCACTGCTTGTGTGATAGAATTCCTTGAGTTCTTGTTTGCAAGAGAAGGTGTGCCTGATGAGGTGGTTTCGGACAATGGTTGTCAATTTACTTCTTCACAATTTGAGAAGTTTTTAGACTTCATGGGTATTAAACACATCAGAACCTCACTTTACCACCCTAGAAGTAATGGTCTCGTTGAGAGATTCAATAGAGTGATCAAGGATAACATACAATTATCTAAAGCCAGTAATTTAAATTGCAAGAATGAACTGAAAAACTTGTTGTGGGCTGTGCGCACCACCCCCAATTCTAATACTGAGGTTTCTCCATTCATTTTACTGAGAGGCCCGTCTTCCATCTTCAAAGTTATTGAGGAAGTGGATGGGTGTGTTTGAATTACCAGTAGCAAAGATGGAGGAGGCAAGCAGGAAAAGAGTAGAAGCCCAGAATAAATACATTCAACCTAGAACCAGAGAGCTGAGGGTGAAAGTTAGAGATCGAGTTAGGGTCAAATGTCCCCGGATTTTGCCGAAGGGTGAATCCAAGTTCTCTGTTCCCAAGTCTGTTGTGAAAGTTAACAAGAGTGCTGTACAGTTGGAGGATGGGAGATGGTGGAACAAAAACAAGATTTCAGTTCCTAAGTCACCTCACAATTTGATGCCCAATCATTTTGCGTCTCGCACTAATCAAGGTGGGGTGTGTCATGATTCTTATACCCGTGTCCCTTCCTCCAGGGCAACAAGATTACCTAACAAATTTAATGACTATGTTATGCATTAATATGTTCTGTACTTTGGTTATCTTTGCCATGTTGTTTTCTTATTGTGAACCCATATATTATGTTTTTACTTTATGTTTCTCTTTCTTTTGTTTCATTTGTATAGGGGGAAGATGTGTTGGGTTGTATGTACATAGCATGGCTCTCTGCGACTCTCGTGGCCTTAGGGAACTTCCACCACCGTGGAGTTCCAGAACGGGAGATGGGGACGAGAAACGGTTAGTCCTGTGGATAGACGGTCCTGCTGTTCGTTGCTCCTGTCTTGTTGGCAATAAATATACATAAGAGACTTACCTGCTGTCTTCTTTTCAAGTACCTTAATTCCTGGTTGCGTAGAGTTGTAAAGTCCCACATCGAGGATGCGCTGTGCAGCGAGGTGACATGAGGTCCGGTCCAGAAATGCATTGCGCTGGTTCCGAGGAGCTGTAAAGCTGCGATGCAATGTCTTGCATCATCGTTTAGGAGGCCGTTGATGAGGGGGCTTGTGATGCAAAGTCCTGCGTCGAGGATGTGTTGCACACTAGTTGGTTCAGATGAATCTGCGGAGCTTGCAATGCGGAGCCCTGCATCATCATCGCGGCTGCCGTCAGTGAGAGACTTGCGATGCGAGGGCCTGCATCAAGGATGTGTTGCACAGCAGCAGTTCTGAGGAGGCTGTGGGCTGCGAGGGCAATGTGAAGTCCTTGCACTTGGACAGTCCACGCAGCAGAGGCGATGCATTGGTTCTGCTCAGTGTTGCGCCGAGTAGCAGAGGAGATGTGTTAGTTCTGCTGGATCCGCAGATGGACTGGCAGAACACCTTCAGGTCCACTTCCAAGGGTCCAGGACTCGGGTTGCACCACTTGGCAGGGTAGGACTCACAGAGGGCAGAGTCCAGGTCCTGAGTTCAAGGTTGTTGGAAGCTCATTGTGGCCCTAAGGCTTCTGATCAGGAGACCAGCCAACTATTCCTTGGAGTCTCTGTAGGGTCCCGGGATTACGTAAGATTAGAGATCCAGATCCAGTCCTTCTCACTGAGGCAAGAGGTCAGCAGGTCAGCCTAGAAGGGCATCAGTCCTTCAGATCAGCAGTCTAGCAAAAGTGTCAGTCCTTTCAGCAGCACAGTTGTCCCTCTTTGTGGAAGAGTCCACAGTTCAAGAAGTGTACTGAAGAGTTGGTGTCTGAGGTCCAATATTTTTACCTGGTGCTCATTTTGTAGTGGAGGAAGCTTCTAGAGGTTTCTGTCCCCCTGTGATGCCAGACATCCCCTTCCTTTCTGTCCTGGCCACAGCTTGTCTGGGGTCACGCTAGCCCTTTGGGGAGTGCTCAGGCGTAGTCTTTGTGATGTGCAAGTGATGTAGGTGATAGCTCCTCCTCCTCATTAACTCAGAGTGGGCCATCCTGCCAACACCTGTCTTTCCTTAGCCTCACTGTCTGGGAGCAATACACAAAGACCAACTGCCAGCTATACCTAGTCATATGACCCAGGATCAGGCTGCAGGCATCAAAAAGTTAGGCCGAGAAAATGTCAACTTTCTAAAAGTGACATTTTCAGAATTCGACTAAAAACCTGACTTTACCATTAAAGAGGGCTTTTAATTACAATTTTCTAGACACCATACTCGACCTGCTCCCAATTGAAAGTTACAGCCTAATAAAGGTAGTAAGGTTAGTCCATTGTTATCCTATGGGAGAGCTAGGAGAGTAGTGAAATGGGAATTTAGGTGCTTTTCATTACGAAGACATGTAAAACCTAAAAGTACATGTCCTGCTTTTTAAATACACTGCACCCTGCCCTCAGGGGTATTCAGGGCCTAACCTAGGGTTGACTTATATGTATTAAAAAGGAAGGTTTGGGCCGGGAAAAAAGGTTATTTGGCCAGGTTGAAATGGCAGTTTTAAAACTGGACACACAGGCTGCAATAGCAGGCCTGAGACATGTTTAGAGGGCTACTTAAGAGGGTGGCCCAATCCCGGCTGCAGGCCGACTAGTAGCATTTAATTTACAGGCCCTGGGTACATGCAGTACCACTTTACTAATCAAATAGGCCAATTAGGTGTAAGTGAATTCTACCATGTTTTAGGGAGACAGGTAAAATAAGTTAGGGGAAAGCCATGTCCAGGATGCAAGGTCTAACAATGGATTGTATGAAATTGTATGCACTGAATAAAAAAAATATTAATACTTTACAACAGATTGGTCATTTTGTAAATGCACAATCAGGAGGCAGAATTCAGCTGTGGCAAGATTATTTCACCCTGAATGGGCTCTGGAGACAGGGAACTGAATTGGAATTCATTCTCATTCCAGGCACGATTGGAAGTTGTTAAAAAAACAAATGGCCTTGGGTGAGCCCCTTACATGGGATATCGGTGCCTAAGGACACTACAACAAAGCAGAACAGCACCATCACATTCTGGAGCCACCACCCTCCAACACTTCCTTCTGGTTGCTGAATGCAATGGGAAACCGTCCTCAGAAATGGCCCATGTGGCTGCCAATGTGGCATAATAATCCATCCACTAAGGTAGCCTTTTTACTGCCAACTAGACAGAATTAGAAAAGGGAGG
This sequence comes from Calotriton arnoldi, assembly GCA_963921515.1. Classification (NCBI taxonomy): domain Eukaryota; kingdom Metazoa; phylum Chordata; class Amphibia; order Caudata; family Salamandridae; genus Calotriton; species Calotriton arnoldi. The sequence goes on along the minus strand of CAWUFW010015122.1, from coordinate 6,264 downwards.
GAAGACAAAGATAAAGCCACTGTTGAGAGGGTGCAAGAAACAACAGTGGTCATAAGGCAGCACCAATTGAAGGTCCATACAATAGACAGCACTTGGGCCCGACCTTGCCCCCTAGAGGTGCCACACAAACAAAAGAAGAGAATCAAGTGCTTGCAAAGCCATATATGTGCAGTAGTGGAAGTAGGACCCTGTGACTTTGGAGGAGCCTGGATTCTCTCCACAGTCCACCATAGGCAATCAGATAACACTCTGTAAGGCTAATGGTCTCAGGATACTCAAATCAAAGACATCCATGCCAGGATCAGCAAATAACAGAAGGGCATCAATTTAAATGGGGGGGGGGGCACCCAACATGAATCCTACACTGGCGTGCAAGAGGGAAGAGGGAAAGAGCGATAGGACAGAGGACTCGTGCCAGCACTGGAGAAGGTGTTCATCAACTCAAGCCAGCCACCGGGGTGCAGAGACGTCTCTGGAGACAGCTCCGCAGGAGGACTAACCGTAAGCCGCTAGCAAGCGCGATCTGCATCCAGGCCCCACGCTTCACAGTGCGACCGTCCACTCACCTGTCACCGGCTGCTTGGCATCCATGGCATCACGTCTAGCAAGTGCACCTGCCAGAAGATAACCGTAAGGGGCCACAAAGTCCCTCCAGACCTCCTAACTCCACAAAGTCACCTAAAGCAAGAGATCGCCGCCTGTTGCCCAAGTGTAAGAAACTTAGGGCCAGATGTACGACCATTTTTGCATGCGCAAATGGGTTTGGGAACCCGTTTGCACATGCAAAAACAGCATGGGGAATGTACCAACCCTATTTTGCGAGTTGCAATTTTTTGCGACTCGCAAAATAGGGTTGTGCGACTCGCTATTTGGAAGGGGCGTTCCCTTCCTAATAGCGAGCGCAACCCTATGTAAGAATGTTTTGCGTCCGCAATTACGGGCGCAAAACACTCGCAAATTACCACCCTCTTCAAGAGGGTGGTAATGGGGTCGCAAAAGGGAAGGGGTCCCCAGGGGACCCCTTCTCCTTTGCAAATGCAGGGGAAAATAATTTTTAAGGGCAGGCAGTGGTCCCAGGGACCACTACCTGCCCTTAAAAATTAAACGAAAACGTTTCATTTTTTCTTTTTAAATGCATCCCGTTTTCCTTTAAGGAAAACGGGATGCATTTAAAAAAAAAAACTGCTTTATTTAAAAGCAGTCCCAGACATGGTGGTCTGCTGAGCCCAGCAGGCCACCATACCTGGGAGGTCCTGCCATGCCCAATGGGGTCGCAAATTGCGAGAGGCTCATTAATATTCATGAGCCTCTCTATTTGCGACCCCATTGGAAATCGCTAACAGTGTGTAAAACACAGTTGTACATTGGAAATAGCGCCTCGCAAATTGTGAGTCGCAAAAAACTCACAATTTGCGAGGCGCTATTTCCACTGCTGTACATCTGGCCTTTATTGTATTCATCATCCAGATGCATCATCACCAAGAACATCTAAGGAGCATCATAACACCAGAGTGGATCCAAACACTCAAGACATTCGGAGTTCAACGAGACACTCCTGGTGCAGTGGGAGGCTAGCCACCCAGGAACCTTCTGTGTGCCTCCGTAAACCTGAGGCCTACCGAAGAAGAGCATACCCGACCATTGGACTATCCACCCTTGGGGTTACATGAGGCTTGGCCGTGGCCCAGTTGGCAGTTCCGCAGCGACCCCTTAGCGCGGCCTATGAGAGGCCCGCACAGCCCACGCATTCAAGTGGCAATCCGGGGGCCAGGGCCTCGACGGAGTTCCTGTGAGAGGGGAATCCTAACCGGATAGATGCGTCGGCAACAGCTCCATGACAGGCACCGGGAATCATATAAAGCAGATAAACTTTGTCACCCCACGGGTATCTGAGGAAGGCCCTCATCCACCAATGTCATCCTCAGTCACTGCCGGCTTGCCATCCACCAGAGCCTGAGCGCACTCAAGAAAATCTCCAAAGTGGACTCCACCACCGCTCCAGATGCACTGCTATTTGAACTGTGTAAATAGACTTCCACACCGCGAGACCAGGGCGATCTGAACTACATCTCCGAGGTGGACTAAAGCCTCCTGACCGTGCGGTCCAGAGCTCCAGCAACCCCCGGCAGATGGACTGAAGAGACTCATTGGTGCTGAATATTGTTATTTGTTTTTCCCATAGGTTGGACTTTTGTTTGTTTCCTTTCCATTAACGTTTGGGAGGGATGTAGTGTCCTGCTGGTCACATTCTAGTGTTCGGCCTTGTGTTGCACCCACACTGTACACCCACCCATCACAGGCGTCACTGATAAGGTGACCCTGTTAATAAAATGGGCCGGTCGCACGTGCCCTGGGCCAGTTACCAGTACCCTAATGCTGTGTCTGTGTGCAATCATTTCTTAGCATGTGGGCCTAGTGCCCAAGTCACCACACCAACTACTGACTAAAGAACTAAAACACTCTCTGGAACACTACAACGTCAAACAATCAGTCACCCCAGAAACCACTCAAAATAGTACTTTTTAAAGGTAATGGTATGGCACTCTATATGAAGCAGTAAAAGGTCTTCCAATACCTGTGTGCAAAACGTGCTAATGTCACACTCATTTAGAAAACAGACCTATCAGAAAGGGAGTCAGCCACGCTAAAGCATGAAGGGGTTGGAACACTAATCACCTGCAGCCATCTGGAGGGACCCAGCGTAACATCATCCTAGTCCTTTCACGTTTCCAGAAAGACTACAATGGTGATAGGATCAATCTATGCCATGACACTGACAAAAGGGGATTTATCTTCTGACTATCAAGACTGACAAATGTAAAATGTGAAATAAAGGCTCAGTCTGGTCTGCGCAGTTATTTTGGTTTACAGGCAAAGCATGATGGAGAGGGCAAATTCGGAAATCCTTAAGCAGAAAATGACTAATACACAAACACAAACAGAATTCTCTATCAGAACCCCTCACTGCACTGTACCAGTCAAACCCTCAACGCCTCGTAGTATTCGTCTCTATACCACTCGGACTAATTAGATACCACACCGATTCAAAAGAACCCTCTGAAAGATATATGGTTCAATACACTAACACCAGAAGGACGAAAATTACCAGAAGGTGAGATCATCAAAGAGGAGCTCGCTCAGGCAATAATTACCTCCTGCCCTGCAAAGTTCCAGGTGAGGACAGTTTCCACAATGAATTGTATAAAACACCAACGCTGTATGAAGCCACTAAAGAGGCTGAAATGACTGGCAAACTGATTCGGCAAACCAGAAATCACAGTCCTGCCAAAAAAAAGTCAAAGATCCCAACCGATATCATTAATACTATTTAAGAGATTTTTGATTATTTAGCATTTGTTGCATGATGTAAAGTAATGTAGGGTAGGAGAGTGTGCTTGTTTATGATGTGGTAACTTGATGGTATCCTTAGAAAATACGTACACATATGAAAGTTCAAGTTATGTGTTTTACCATAGCCCTTCTAGCACGGAAAATTTAGTGAGGTGAATAGTTCAAGCTTCATGAGTCAAAAGAAGCATATCTTATGTATACATTAACCGGACCAAACTCATCAATGGAGCATCAGAAGCGCAATTAAGTTTATAGAATTGCCCCAGACAATCTAGTGGTGCAGTCTTATTTATTTCATTTGTTGGCAGTAACATCCAGGATACTTCAAAGTGAATCAGGATTTGTTGTCTTGTCTAAAACTATTTTTTTTGTTTTATATATGGGCTTTAATTAAGTTGGGGGAAAATACATTTGTACGGATTAATGCTTGAAATGTTAAAGTAGGAAGTTATTTACAATAACTGCGTAGCAACAGTTGCAATGAGTTTTGATGTATTGATCCATAAAAGGGTAGAAATACCATATGTAAAAAAGAAACTATCACACTCTATATACCATCTCAAAATAGGACACATTTAGAGCAAATGAACAGGAGAGAAATAAATAGAGGGGGGGAAGTTCCCATCTATCAACTCCCTTCATTCCATTAAAACACTAACACAGCTCTTCTTATTTTTGTGTTATGCCCATTAAAAAAAAAAAAGAACTTTCGCTCAAATGGAATAAAAGCACATTTCTAAAACCCAACTTTCATTTATGGGGACCACTCCTTATATGTGTTTATTAGCAATAGTTGGGGTATGAGTTACCCAGAAAATCAGGTCATATGTAAATTTGCTTTGCCTAGTAAAGTAGTGCAATACGATTAACAGTGAGGCTTCCTTACCTGGTGCAAAGTACTAACTGCACATGATCCGGTGACTCAAAGAAAGTTTAAACTGGTTCACATGCGATGAAAGTCTTTGAAACTTTAGGGCAGAGCCGGCGATTGCCTCCAAGAGGCCATATGTTTCTCTTAAAATTCCTCCTCTCGGTTAGGCAAGCTCGGAGATGCAGTGCTTAATTTGAAGGGGAAAAAAAACGAGTGCCGGTGCCCAAAGCTCTGCTCGGAAGTCTGAAACATGTGGACTTGAAGTCTCTTGAACAAAGCTATCAGCTGGTTAGAACTACAAGAAAACAATTGGAATATTCCACACATGCCTTTACTTAGACCAAATTCGTAAATACCCTCGGACCCCAAAAATAATTGCAGAAAAAGCTATGTTGCGCCTGTAACAATAGTTACAATTTCTGATGAGCTATAGAAACTGCCAGATCTTTCTTTTTTGTCAAGCTAGGATGCTATGACACACAAAAGACTTAAAACTAGTTACAATGGCCAAACATCCGTTCCAACATCCTATCATTTTGACAGCACGTAGAAATACATCATAATTCACTTCTCAATAGCAGCAAAGCCCATCCTTGGCGTCTCAGAATTAGTTTCATGGACTCCAACAGCAACCTGCAATTTAGTGTTCAAAGATATACTCCCCATTCAGCTCAGCATCACTAGGTTACATTTCAGCTCCTGTCTGGATATCAATCTATCACCTTCAAAATATAGAACTATTGTTTTTAGACTGTTGGTGAGTTAAATATAAAAGCTGCTTCTAAAGAAACCTGCGGTCAGTAGGAGTATATATATATATATATATATATATATATATATATATATATATATATATATTTATATATATATATATATATGTGTATGTATGTATGTGTGTATATATATATATATATATACCCACACGACTTCGAAAGATAAGACGCACACTCAGGAAGTAAACCAAATACGTTTATTTGGTAACTCGTTTCGACAGACGAGCTGTCTTGTTCACACAGTGAGCTAATACGTGTGGAGGCATTACATAGACGCTAAACAAAATCAATGACAGACTCCACATAAAATGCTGTGGAGACAGAGAGTAATTACGGCGGCCATTTTAGGAAGGCAAATAAAGTTATACATAACGTATACTTATGTTCGTAAAGGACATGACCTGTGTAGTACATTTGTAAAAAATAAATGCAATTAATGAAAATCATTGAGCGTAATATACGTACATAATAACAGTACAGTTACCATAGTGGTACGATAAATCACAGCAGTATTGGTACCAATGTCTATGACAAACAAAGTTCAAAAAGCATACTGTAGGTAAATGATGCATGTAGTCACCATACTGGTAATGCCACAGAAGATATTGGCAGTGCCCAATGTCGACATGTCAATAACAAACATGCAGTGTACACGGAATATACACTTAGCCAAAGTGGCTACACGTAAGACAAATGCCATCTTTAGCAGTATAATCCGAGCAGATAGTCCATACATCAAAAATATACTTTCCACAAGTGTGTAAATACTCTAGAGCAAAAGGCAGAATTATAAAACCCACTACAATGGTTAAGACAAATTGGGCACTGTTAATGAGACCCCCGAAAGCTAGCTAAACGTAAGCCTCCTAAAAGAACAAAGTGAGGTGAAAATAGAATTAGAGAAAATAATTATATACACGAAATCTTAACTTTATGTAGAGTGGAGCCAGGAGACGGGGAAGAAAAGGGTAGGGAGCCCGAGTCGGATGAGACAGTCCGGAGGCAGTGAGTCCCTTCCTTTCCTCCTGTGCAAAGAGAAAACAGAGAAAGTGACATTAAAAATAACCTGAATTACTATTGTAACAAAATACTCATAGTAACACGGACAATTAAAAATTATCATAGCTGTATAGCATGAAAAAGAATCAGAAAAACATAAATACACAAATATCATTCCTCTTGTAAGTGTGTATTTAATTCTTCACGGAGGTGATCGAACACTACCAACAACTGCTCTGGTGCCACTAACTCTGCATCGCAAGCCACGAC
>CAWUFW010015121.1:287500-377125 GCA_963921515.1 Calotriton arnoldi | reverse complement strand
GAGGATCCTGGCCTGGACCACGATGCCAGTGACGATGATGATGATGATGATGATGGTGATGTCCGCACACAGCTCATCACCAACTTTAGATGAATGTGAGTATCCTGAGGTGTCATGTCAATGATGTGAGTTGGCATGATGTGTAGGTGGTGCTCTGGTGCTGTTGGAGTGTGTCCATGGGCTACTTGACTGGATGTGTGTTGCGATGTGTGCTTACAGGTGGGCTGTACTCCCCAACAGTGTTGACATGCTAACTTGGTTCTGGGTGGGTATCTTGTAACATGTATTGTGCATGAGTTTTGCTGTTCTGTCCTGTACTCCATTGCTTTTGACTGTGTATCATTTCTGTCCTTCACAGGGTACTTTCAGATTCGTTTGGTCAACTGTGTCCACCGACGATGTGATTGCACTTCCAGGCTGGTAGCTGTTGTGTCCCTACAGGTGATGTGCGCCACACCCATGGACTTCCTTCCGTCTACAGTTGTTGACTGTGTGCCCGCTGCCAGGTGGGATTACCTTGCATCTGTAGTGGTTACGACATGTTGCAACTGTGTAATAAACCTGTGCTTCACTTTGTGATGTGCGTTGTCTGTGGTCACACATTTGACTGCCATTTGCTTACTGCACCTGTGGGCTACTTGACTACAACTGGGAATGGGTGTGGTGTCTGTGCATTGCACCGTCTTCCCTGGCAACATCAGTGTAGGCAATGAGTCAGATGGCCTAGGTGTGTATGTGTTGTGTAGCCCTGGTGGTGTGTCTCCCTCATATGTGTCACGTTGCCTTTACTCACATGCCTGTGTTGTCCTTGCTGTTGCAGTTCGCATACACAGTGTAATTTTGCAGTTCATCATCCCCATAACAGCACCCACGTTGGAATCACAACAGAGGCAAGTATGGTGTATTAGTGTGTTTATTGTGATACATTTGTGTGAATAGTGCATAGGATGGGTAGTGCTGTACATAAATCTTGCAATCCGAAGTTCCTAGGTGAATTGAAAGTCCTGGTAGACAGAATCCCCAGTATCGGGGCCACAGTTGTCTGACACATTGGTCCAACTTGTACTCCCCATGCAATGTGTGGGAGTAGTGTTGCCGTCAACAGGGTGAACAGTCTGTGCACAAAGGTGAACATCCAGAACAGGTTCAGGCTTCCTGGGAGTTGCGCTTGGCCATCGGCCTCTCACTTGCCCCCTCCTCGGACGACCCCTCTTCTTGGGGGGGCCCTCAAGTACAGGCTGCTGCGGTGCAGGGGACTCTCCGCCAGAGTCATCCTCCCTCCCTGTGGCAGTTGCAGTTTGTTCGGCACCAGATGTTGTTGGCACACAGGGAGGTGTGGACTGGTTGCTGTTCATCTGGCGGAGGCATTGTAAAATGTCCCTGTGCACCGCCGTCATCTCATGCAGTGCATCCCACTTGGACTCCACGCGGGACATGTGTGAGTCCACGCGGGACATGTGTGACTCCACGTGGGACATGTGGGAGTCCAAGCGGGCATGATGGGCAGCCTGCTGCTGTTTCATGTCTCTGAGGAGCCCCACTACCTGGCTGAGGTCTCCGGTGCTGGACTGGTACGCATCAGCTATGCGTACCAGTTGTGGGTCATCATGCACACCAGCAACGTCTGCAAGCAGCGACCTCTGTCTCCCACTCCTCCCACCACCCCTGCTGACATGTGCAGTGTGTGCAGTGGCACGCACAGATAACCCTGGTCCACCTTGGGGGCTGGTGGTGGTGGTGGTGTCCATGGCCCCAGGTTGGTCCAGGGTCCCTGTGCTGGTGTTGCTCCTTGTTCTGTCCATGTCGGCAGGGATGGTATTTGTGGTGACAGTCGTTGGAGGGGTGGGTGCAGGGGGTGCAGCTGGTGGTCCTGCTGGTGCTGCAGCTGGTGGTCCTGCTGGTGCTGCATGTAGACTTGCACCGTATGTGCCAGGTTGGTCTTCATCGTCCGAGGAGGACAGAGGCTGTACGACGCCAGTGAGCTCCGCATCCTCTTGAGCCTGGGACTGGGACTCCTCAGCGTCTGCTGCTGTGTCCCCATCATCACCTGTTTTTGGGAGACACACACAATGTATGTTATGTTTCTGCAGGCATCAATGGTTGACACACATGACAGTTGTGACTGTGCCTCTGGGTGCGGGCCTGTACATTGCATTGTCCTAAGTCCTCACAGTCAGGGGTTGATATTGGTGTGGCACATTGTCCTGCATTATTTGGGCATTTCTATGTATTTTTTGGGGTGTGAACATGGTCTGCATTGGTTGTGTTTGGTTGACAGCCGGCCCTCCTTCCCACCCACCCAGCCAGTCAGTTATCCCACCATGGAACGTGCTTGCATTGCAGGGAGTGGAAGTTGTCTCTCAGGATGTCAGTCAGTGGTGTCCTGCTGTTTGTTGGTGCACAGTTGCCAGCAGGGCCTTTTGCTCCCCACAGCAGTAGCCAGTGTCAGCCATCTTGTGAGTGCTTCTCCACTCCCTGTGATGTGAGCATGGTTCAGGGTGGTGTTGATGGGACAGTTGTGGGGGTGACCAATATCAGTGACTACCACTCCCATCATGCTATTGCCTCCACCCCCCTTCCCAGCATGCCCATGCTTCCTTCCTTTTGACTCTGCTTCCCTGTGGGGTGGGCTGGCTGTACTGACAGGATGGCTGGGAGTGTTGTCCTGGCAGTTGTTTGGCTAAAAGTCCCAAGAGTGTCCCTGTGCTTCACACAACATAACCCAGGGTGGTGGTTCTTTGTGGGATATTGTGTTAGGATGGGGGGCATTGCATTCTACCAGGTGGGTTCTGTGGAGTTTGTGTTGGGGGGTGTGTGTGGGGAGGTGCTTGTGACTATGGTCAGTGCTGCAAGTCCTCCTTCCCACCCAGCTAGCCAGATATCCCACCATGGAACGTGCTTGCATTGCAGGGAGTGGAAGTTGTCTCTCAGGATGTCAGTCAGTGGTGTCCTACTGTTTGTTGGTGCACAGTTGCCAGCAGGGCCTTGTGCTCCCCACAGCAGTAGCCAGTGTCAGCCATCTTGTGAGTCCTTCTCCACTCCCTGTGATGTGAGCATGGTTCAGGGTGGTGTTGATGGGACAGTTGTGGGGGTGAGCTATGTCTGTGACTACGACTCCCATCATGCTATTGCCTCCACCCCACTTCCCAGCATTCCCATACTTACTTGCTTTTGTGGGGAGTTCAGTGTGTGTGGGTGTGAGAGCAATGGCAAGATGGCTGACAGTGGTCTCCTGCTGTTGGTTGGTGTGCAGTACCCAGCATGCCCCTTGTGCTCCCCACGACACAGCAACAGTGTCAGACATCTTTGATGGGCCTTTCCACTCTTTGTGGGATGTGCATGCGTGAGTGTGAGTTTGCTGGGCCATGTGGTGGGGGATGTAGAGCTGTGACTACGACTCCCATCATGCTATTGCCTCCACCCCCTTCCCAGCATGCCCATGCTTCCTTCCTTTTGACTCTGCTTCCCTGTGGGGTGGGCTGGCTGTGCTGACAGGATGGCTGGGAGTGTTGTCCTGGCAGTTGTTTGGCTAAAAGTCCCAAGAGTGTCCCTGTGCTTCACACAACATAACCCAGGGTGGTGGTTCTTTGTGGGATCTTGTGTTAGGATGGGGGCATTGCATTCTACCAGGTGGGTTCTGTGGAGTTTGTGTTGGGGGGTGTGTGAGGGGAGGTGCTTGTGACTATGGTCAGTGCTGCAAGTCCTCCTTCCCACCCAGCTAGCCAGATATCCCACCATGGAACGTGCTTGCATTGCAGGGAGTGGAAGTTGTCTCTCAGGATGTCAGTCAGTGGTGTCCTGCTGTTTGTTGGTGCACAGTTGCCAGCAGGGCCTTGTGCTCCCCACAGCAGTAGCCAGTGTCAGCCATCTTGTGAGTCCTTCTCCACTCCCTGTGATGTGAGCATGGTTCAGGGTGGTGTTGATGGGACAGTTGTGGGGGTGAGCTATGTCTGTGACTACGACTCCCATCATGCTATTGCCTCCACCCCACTTCCCAGCATTCCCATACTTACTTGCTTTTGTGGGGAGTTCAGTGTGTGTGGGTGTGAGAGCAATGGCAAGATGGCTGACAGTGGTGTCCTGCTGTTGGTTGGTGTGCAGTACCCAGCATGCCCTTGTGCTCCCCACGACACAGCAACAGTGTCAGACATCTTTGATGGGCCTTTCCACTCTCTGTGGGATGTGCATGCGTGAGTGTGAGCTTGCTGGGCCATGTGGTGGGGGATGTAGAGCTGTGCCTACGACTCCCATCATGCTATTGCCTCCACCCCCTTCCCAGCATGCCCATGCTTCCTTCCTTTTGACTCTGCTTCCCTGTGGGGTGGGCTGGCTGTGCTGACAGGATGGCTGGGAGTGTTGTCCTGGCAGTTGTTTGGCTGAAAGTCCCAAGAGTGGCCCTGTGCTTCATACAACATAACCCAGGGTGGTGGTTCATTGTGGGATCTTGTGTTAGGATGGGGGGCATTGCATTCTACCAGGTGGGTTCTGTGGAGTTTGTGTTGGGGTGTGTGTGAGGGGAGGTGCTTGTGACTATGGTTAGTGCTGCAAGTCCTCCTTCCCACCAACCCAGCCAGCCAGTTATCCCACCATGGAACGTGCTTGCTTTGCAGGGAGTGGAAGTTGTCTCTCAGGATGTCAGTCAGTGGTGTCCTGCTGTTTGTTGGTGCACAGTTGCCAGCAGGGCCTTGTGCTCCCCACAGCAGTAGCCAGTGTCAGCCATCTTGTGAGTCCTTCTCCACTCCCTGTGATGTGCGCATGGTTCATGGTGGTGTTGATGGGACAGTTGTGGGGGGCAATATGTGTGACTGCGACTCCCATGATGCTATTGGCTACACTGACTTGGCCAGCATACACAGAATTCCTTCCTTTGAGTGGTCTTCACTGTGTGTTGGTGTTGTTGTGGTGGCTACATGTCTGGATGTGTTTGTTAGTTCTATTTGTGCCACTGCCTAGCTGTAGTTGTAGTTGTGTTTGTACATGTGATGGCACAGTTGGATGTGACTTTTTTGATGGCATGTGTTGTGTTTATCTGACTGACATACACATTTTGGGATGATTCTGTTCTGGTTGCTGTGTAATTGCTATGAGTGCATGGTTTGACTCTCCCCTTGACAGTGATGTGTGTGTGTTTTGTGGCAGTATATTGTGTACATTTGTTGTGTACTCACCAGGCTCTGGGATGTCCTCCTAGTCCATATACGCTCACTGGCGGAAGGATGGCCCGCACCTTCTCCACCCAGGGCCTGAGGTATATTGGCTTGGCAGGAGGGCCACTGCCGGTGTATTGGCTGTTGATGTAGTCTTTCTTGAGCAGGTCCCGTACCCTCCTGCGCACGTCATACCACCTGTTCTGGATGTCGGTCTTTGTGCGCCGACATGGTGATTGTGCGTTCACCCTGTTGATGATCCTCTCCCACATCTTGGTTTTCTGGGAGATGGGGTCTGTTGGACCAGTGTGCCAAACAGCTGTGGCTCTACCCTGAGGATCTCGTCTACCATGACTTCCAATGCACAATCTAGGAACTTGGGATTTTTCTTGGGGGGCATGGTGATGGGTGGTGATGGTGAGTGATGTGTGTGTTGGTGTGCAGGTGAGGGTGTGTGAGTGTGTGTTTTGCTGGGTGTATGTGAGGTAGGTATTTGTTGGTGTGCTGATGGTGTGTGGCTTGTGTGAGGGATGAGCTGTGGGTGTGTGGTTGCTTTCTCTGGGTGCTGGTAGTGGAATGGCATTTGCAAAGGCTCATGGTTGTGATTTGTGTCCTTTATATGGGTGGAGTTGTGGGTGTGTCTTTGTTCTCTGTCCCCACCCCCCAGTATTTATTGGCTTGGTAATTGCTTGTTTGGCCTTTTTTTGGGTGAATTTTCCTTTGTACTGTCTGTGTATGTTGGAAACGTTCTTGTGACCGAGTCGGACCCTGCATTTGTCTCGTACGGTCTTCTCCGTTTCGCTTCACGCTGTGTATGTGCAGTGTTCTATGCTGCGTACGCTCGGTCACGGTGTTTTGTGTTGCTTCGGCTCGGTTTTGTATGCGTGTCGGTCGTACGGCTTGGCCTCCGTCCGACTCGCTCGTGTTTTCGCGCCTTGCATCGTACTTTGCGGTTTGGAGTTCGCGTGTACGTTTCGGTCGGATTTGTTCCGGGTGCGTGTCGGTCGGTTGGATTCGCGTGTTTTTCCGACCGGATTGCTGTTTTCCGTGCGGCTCGGTCGGTCGACTTGGGTTCGGTACGTGTCGGTCGGATTTTGCACGCCTTGCATCGTACGTTGGCGTGTCGGGCGCCACAGGTACGTGTCGGTCGGTATTATTTCCGGATCCGAGTCGGTCGGTGCTTTTTCCGGCCCGAATCGGAATCGACCCCGCAATGTCAGCAGTGACACATGTAAATCAACTTCACAATATGCAGCAAAAATCACAATGGGTTCTTATGTTTTTCTCCATTTTTATTTTCTTTCTTCCGGTCTCTTTTATATTTTGACAAGTTCTTAGCCAACACGTGTTTCGTCGCCACAGAGGGAAATATCCCGTGACTTTTTCAAGGCTAAGTGAAAATACAGAACAAATAGCCAATGTAAATGCATCTCGTCACTTGATATTACATACATTATTTCACAAACCATCATCATGTCTTATTGCGGCATGGTTACGCTGACAATGACAAATGCTTATAAACATGCACCTTGCGGCAAACATTTTATAAGTAGACACAAAATCTACTGCAAACACCGGAAGGTCTCAGTGCTAAAACAGTCACTTATAAGATAACTGTGAATGTACTATGTGCATGTATATATCGTCTCTACATGCACCTATGTCACCATTGCTCAGTGTCCCCAATACGGGCACTGAGCATGTTTATATCGTGGCATGCTGAATCGTGACGTTCCTTTGTGGCAAACGTGCGTATGTGCTTACTCAAGCCAACACAGCCACTCATCTATCACCCAAAATCCGTGCTCCAAAACTAAAGTGCGTGCTCCGAACCAAAACACCACAAACCTCTAATGTCTTCTGTTCTCAACCATCTGAGGAACATACAAAAGGGAAATACACAATTGAAAATTAAGTAGGAAGGCTACTTCTCCAAGTGTCACCATTATTGGTTCACAATCATTATCAATATATTCGTCATATGTCACCTACTTCCTGTGTGGTGATAATTCCAACCCACACGATCCTCCGGCGTGGGCAAACGTATTTAGTCACATTTCCACAATGTTCATTACACGACCACCGATTTATTTATTGGTGTGTCTTCTGTAAAAAAGAATATATTTCACAACCCTGTCATGGTCTGCGGCACAATCCAATCTCTCTATTGATCCCCACAAATGTAGTACTAATCAATATAAAATCACTGCACATATCCGTACAAACAGTCAATCCTCAAAGTGTCCAGTTTTCCGTGAATAGCATCCAAATCCAAGTCGCTCTTGGGAAATCCCATTCTATTGGGTTTCATGCCGATCACTCTGTTATTAAGGTGATTAAGACCGTAAGAAAAACCACTCTCCACAGTCCCATTCTGGTGGATTTCATACCAATCACTATATTTATCAGGGTGATTAAGACCGTACATAATTAACTGATCCCGAACCGCAAATCAGCCAATACCACAATATCCCCAATCCGAACACTAAGGCAACACCTCTTCCATCCGACCTAAATTATCCGCCATTATTCCTATTCAGCACTCTTATCACTTCTCATCAAGCCAAAGTAAGTTGCCATCACAACTACTCTTCCCCCCGACTGCCTCCTCACCGTATTCTCTTCGTGCATATCCTAAGCGCCCACTGCCAATCCCTCGAGTACGAGGACGAGCTCTCTTCTACTGGCGTTTAAGTACTTCAAATTGCAATTCACAAACTACGTGCAGAGTTTTACACCTCCAAATTACCTATACTTATGTGTATGGAGTTCTCCGACCCAACTGTGGAGTCTCTGCACACAGAAGATTAGGTTTTAGTAGTAAACATAGGTGGGACACAGTGGAGTGGTTTAAGCAGGGCCAGACTTACTACAAAAGGAGATGGGATTAGGGAGAATTAAGAGGGGTTTAGGAAGGGACGGCACCCATCCACACAAGTGTAAGCCATTAGCAATATTCAGTGGGTGGAGACGTGTATCTTACACTTTTGCAGTAAGTTTAAACTCTGACTTTGTGAATAGCGAAAGTAGTAAATTTACTTCAAAGTGTAGATTTACTCAAAAGTGTAAGTTACCTTTGTAAATCAGGCCCATTAATTTTAAATCCAGGTACAGCTTCATTTTCAAGGAGCTTGGCCAGTATGCGTGGGAGAGTTGGTCATGTTCTCATTAGGCATAAGACATTGTCCACAAAAAGGATTCATTTAAGTTCTTCTGCAGCCACTGGAAGCCCTTCAATCCAGCAGTTATCTGTAACCGATTTACTCAGGGGTTCCTGAATTACAGCAAATATGAACAGGCATATAAGACATCTCTGGCAGATGCCCTTGGACAGACGTAGTTTAGGAGAAAGAAAATTGTTAACTTTGAACTGTGTAGAAGGGCATCAACAATTGAACATCTGTGCAAGGAGTCAACTCTCTACTCTCAAAGCATATTTATCTAACATAAGAGCAACCCAAATGCTCATGCGAACATGGGTGTTCAGCATAAACTTAAAACAACGTGAAGGGAGAGAAAATAACTGTCAAGAATCATTCTGAAACAAACTATATAAGTGACAACCAGCATGACGTTGTAGCAATCAATTAATCCGAACTGTTTTTTATTTTAGATGCAAAATGTATGAGGAAGGTTGTGCAATTTAGTGGCAAGTGAAAAAGGTTTTTGAGAAGCCCCAAGTGAAAGAACCATAACCAAAAAAAGAAGAGTGGTGACACAATTTGTGGCAATAATTGGTACATTAGTATGGAACAGACAGCCTTATTCACTGGATACGCAAAAATAGTACAGTGTCACTAGGGAAGTTCCTTAGTGTATATTTTGTGACAAGAGGTCTGTCTGTGATCTTGTCAACAGTGTTTCGACCCTACAAGGAGTAGGAGGGTCTCATCAGTGCTGTGGATGACTTGGGAGATGGTGTGTCAGAAAACAGAACCTGTGTGCAGGATGTTACTCCAGGACCGCTGGAAAATTGCCACAATCAATAAGGCCCAGGGGGTGCGGTGCCAAGGGACACTCGGTGTTGATGAAGGGTAGATACCTAATGAGTAAAATTCATCATGGTGCAAGGGTAAAATAAGGTATATACTCACAGGGCTGGGCCCATGAGTAAGAGAAACCTGATGAAGCAGGAGGCCCCTTGGGAGCAGAGGAATCTGGACTGTTTGGATAGCAGGATGCGCGGCAAAAAGGCGAACTCCCAAATGGAGGATTGCCGGCAGAATGCAGAATAGTAGCCGATCAGCACATAGGTTCTGTTTTTCTGACACACCATTGTCCAGGTCATCCAAAGTCCACATATTGTGTCATCACTCTTCTTTTTTTGGTTATGGTTTTTTCACTTGGGGCTTCTCAAAACCCTTTTAGGTCGAGCCTAGCGGCAGCGCGCATGCACTGCTCGCTCTGCGAGGCATGCTGTAGTAGAGTATGCTGTGGAAGCCTCTTCCACTCTCCGCCCATATTTGTCATTGGCTTTGTGTCATTGTCCTTCTTAAATGCTGGCTTCTGATTGGTAAATAGGCTTTTTAGTCCCTCCTTGGTACAGCTTTGTCTCCATTTGTTACCGCCCATAAGGACTGGACCTTTTACTGGTCATGCTACACGGTCTGCTTTATCGTGGCTAAGAGCACTATTTTGTTTATTTTTTAGGTCTCGCCCTGAAAGCCAGCGCTTCAGCGCTAGCTCTGGGCGAGACATTTTGTAGTGGGCTTGCAGAAATGCAACCACAACTTTTGGCTGGCCTAGAGCATACGAGTACGCGCACAGTAACGCGCATTCCTCGCATGCTCCAGGCGCCATATGTCTTTCCTCTCACTTGCTCCTCCCCCTCCCCCACCACAGAGCGCTTCTCGGGCCGCGCGGCCGTGTCACTTTCACGGCCGCGCGTCACTTGCTCTCCCGCTCCTCCCCCCTCCCCCACCACAGAGCGCGTCTCGCACGGCAGCGCGGCCAATGCTTGTTCACTTTGGCATCGGTTCCGCTGCTGGAACAAGCCACCTCTCGCCCGCCCCGTGCTTTCAGGCACTTTTAAACACACTCCATCCACCTCATCACGGTGGAAGCCTGACAGTGGCTTCAGTCTCCGCCCAGGCACTGCCATGTCAATGAGCTTCCTGCGAATAGTCGTGACCTCACTTACTTTGAGTACTGGTGCGTCAGCTCGGGGGTGGGCGAGGGACTGCGCTTCTTCACCGTAAGGTGTTTCCAGTATTGCTCCATGTGTCTGGGCTCTCTCCGTGTCTGACATTCTTGGGGGGTGAAGGGCGCTTCTGAAGAAATGCGTCTTCCGCCCTGAGTGTCTCACAGCTTAATGACGGCACCACTCACTGCCAGCACCCCCCCCATCCCTAGTCTCAACCTCCTGCCTCCCGCCCGTCCCTAAGAGCAAGTATACACACAGAGCAGCGCATGTGCGTTTGGGTGTGCGTGTTGGTGCACAAAACGCCTGAGCGTCTCCAGTGCGAGAATGTGTGTGTTAGCGGCTGTAGTCACTGGTGAACATGCCTGTGTGTTTGGCAATATTTATATGATGTACCGGAGATCCCATGGACCCGATTCATAAACTGCATTTTGTAGTCCTTAAAGCAGTACTGTCGTATTCATACAAAATGCGTTTCATTAACTTACGAGCGGAGGCCTCCCCCACCCCTGTAGGAGATCTCCACGACATATGGTTTGGTAGTAAATGTATTGCAGTTCAGCCTTGGAGTAAGTCGAGTACCCCAACTCATTCCCAGATAAAATAGTGGGGACAGAAACTTACTATAACACCCTGTACAAAATGATAATAAATACATTACATTATTTTGACTTTTAAATTAAATATCTATAAAATTGCTTTTAGTGTTAAAAAGTTACAATAAATTAAAAATTAAATCTTTTAGATATTCAAAAATGATTACTTATTTTTTTTTAAAATGAAACTCCTAAATTAACCCCTTAAAACAAATGTGACATTATTTTAAATTAATAAAAAACGCATAACTATTACTAACATTTAATAAATATTGCGAGTGCATATATTCTCTTGCGAGTGGCACTATTTCCCTGTAAGAGATTAGTTGGAACAAAAACTGATGCACTTTTTTCTGACATGCTAACTTTAAAATAGTTTTCCTCATAACTTTGAAACTGATTGGATGTTGCTTTTTTTTCTCCCAACAATTTTAAGGGTGTGCGGAACACCTAAATTCATGTGAAAACTTACACGAATAAAATTATGGGAACAATGGGTATATATTTCTAAAAATATAAGAAAAGAAAATCTATGCAGAGTCCCACACACTTAGTCATGATGCAACTTCCCTCCCCAATGATAATATATTTGGGCATCTAGCTGCGCGGGTGGGTGCGCATGGGTGCCATGTGTATATGAGCAGGGCACAAGTTGGGGGTGCACGTGGGTAGACGGCGCCTACACACTATTTTTACAGGGTAGGCGGCATCTACCCTGCCAAGAAGATGGCTCCCACTGAAATATACTGAACTCGTCCCGGTGTAATTTTCAGACACCGGGACACGTTCAGCAGTACCTGCACGTTGTCCGGGACACGTTCAGCAGTACCTGCACGTTGTCTGCTTTCCATTCCCACTAGCAACATGCAGGCTGGGAGGGGCTTTTATTTTCACCTCCAGCTGGGCCAAAGATAAATGGCTGAAGTTAAGGGGCTGTCAGGCCTTCTTTTATTCCAATATGATCTTGGCTGGACGCTGTTTGGTGCCTCACTCTTAGATGCAAATACAAAGGAGGCAAACCAAAGATACACAGCTTATTACTTCACAGGTACTTAAGAGAGTCATGCTTTTGACTTTTTTCTGTCCCTGTATTTGAGAAATATGCATGCACTATAAGAATGTCAGATGGGTTGGTCTGTCCTAGTATTTACACAAACAACAATTTAAGTACCACTATTTTATTTCTTTTATAGCGCTATTCATCCCAGTGCAGTGGGTCAGAGCACTTTACGTAACATACACATTATATAAATCATGTGTGTAAATCAATGTACCGGATATGTTACATAAGACATTGAGGCTTAAAAGGTGTAGTAGTAGCATGTCCTTCATAGCTCACTGTTCTATATTAGACGGATTACAATTTATGAACTGCAAGTAACAAAAGGAGCTCTGTGTTAAAAGTGTTAAAAGCATTAAACCTCTTACCTATCTACATAAAATAAAAATCTGTCATCTGCATGTTAAATGATGTGCTTTGCAGGAGACACATTAGCCTTCTATACTACTTTGATTCAAATCTGGGACCAGGCAAAACACAGATCTCGACAGAAAAAGCATTAATATCCAGAAGTATTTTACCATTATTATTATTCCCTGAGATTTACTGGGCACACAAAGATCTCTGCAGCAGGTGTCTTAACCTCATAAGATAATTTGAAATGCAGACTTTGCAACCTATTAAGCAAAACAGATCTACTGCTATGTTTCTTCTTGTTGCCAATTTCTTTGTGGTAGAGATAAAAAAAAAAAAAAGTATTAGTTGATGCCCAGATTTTACATTGTTTGCTCCACTTTTTTTGCACAATCCTGACGCAAAAATCTCATTTGTTAAATCTCTTATTTCACTTAAATTAATTTACTCATGATAGACCTGCTAAACACGTGTGGGGTCTTAATAGCTGATGTCACTTCTTGTGATGTCACTTCCGGTAATGTCACGTCCAATGACGTCATGTGTGTGACCTCACGCGCAATTTCACTTGCATACTGCCTACCTTGGTTAGTCCCCCACGTCTGTTTTTTAGGTCTCGCCCTGAAGCCAGCGCTTGCGCTGGTCTGGGCGAGACATTTTGTAGGTGGGCTTTTAGAAATGCGACCACTTTTTTTTGGGCTTGCCTAGAGCATGCGGGCACGCGCACAGTAACGTGCATTCCTCGCATGCTCCAGGTGCCATATGTCTTTCCTCTCACTTGCTCCTCCCCTCCCCCACCACAGAGCGCTTCTCGGGGCCGCGCGGCCGTGTCACTTTCACGGCCTCGCGTCACTTGCTCTCCCGCTCCTCCCCTCCCCCACCACAGAGCGCGTCTCGCACGGCCACGCGGCCAATGCTTGTTTTATTTAGTTTTTGCGCGCGCGGACACAACTCCCGGCCGCGGCCGAAATTCTTGCTCGCGAGCACCATTTGCTTGTTTGAACACTTCTCGCCCTTTCCTTGCTGTTTTCTGTGCATCGCTCATTCTTTCATTACTTGTCACTTTTATGTGCATTTCTCAGTCTTTCTTTGCTACTTCACTGTGCATTACTCCTTCCTTCTTATTCCTTCTTTGCTGCTTTTCTGTGCGTTTCTCATTCTCTTTCTGCCACTTTCATGTGCTTTTTCATTATTCCGCAATCTTTCTTTGCTGCTTTTTGAACTTTTACACTGATTCTGTGCCGATCTGCTGGGCATCTGCCACTCTTTCTCATTCATTCTTTGCTGATCTTCTATGCTTTTGCCTTTCATTCTTTAACATTTTCTCTGCCCTTTTCACTCAATCCTTGCTGCTCTTGGCTTCTTTTAGTCTCAGCTCTTCTCTTCGAGTTTCGAACTCAATTGCTCTCTTAACTCCTCTTCTTCCTTTTTCTCACTCTTTTGCTCTTCTTCCTGCCCTTTTCCTGAATTTGCGACCTTCCCTGCTTCCTCTCCCACGCCGCACTCCCTTCTCGGTTCCTGCCAGTTACTTAGCCCAACCCATTGCACCAGAGACCCCCGCTCCTAATTCATGTCCGCCGCAGCTTGGATGCACAGCCTGTATGCGCCCTCCCGTGCCCAGCGCCAGACCCCTTGCTTTCACTCCCATCACTGCTACGCCTCTGCTTCCCTCTCCTCACCCTGAACCTTGAATGCACCTTCCAGTGCTGCTGCTACGCCTCAGTAGTCGACTGCGAAGGTGCCTTCCCCTGTTCCACCTGACACTTTTCCTGCACCTTCCCACACCTTCACACCACCCTCACATGCACCGCACACAACACTCACCTCTCCTCGGCCACGCACACCTACACACCTCTCCCCACCCTTCCCTGTTCTGCCTTCTCCTCAACAACACCTCCCTCAATAAACACGCTACTGAAATATGGGACCTGCTGCACGACCACACATTGAAACTGCTCTTCCTCACAGAAACCTGGCTGATTCTATCGACATTACCACACCTATTACCCAGGCACAAGGTTATAAGACAGGACAGAATTAACAGACCCAGCGGAGGACATGTCATCGTTTTCAAAGAGCTCATCAAGTGTTCCACTGCCTCAGCTAGCACCAACAGCACTGATGCTGGATGTGTTTATTGTGCCAAAATGGCTTCTTTTGTCATCTTCAATGCAAGATGGTGCACACTCTGAAATCCGTAAAGTGCACTCTCTTAATGCTTTATTTTAATAAATATATTTAGGGTGATCACCAACCTCTAGTTCAGTGTGGACACTTTCTCCAGTCCTTGTCTTCTCTCTCTGTACGTCACACCTCTCTTTCAATAAACCTCAGTGCCCCACAGCACTTACCTCTCATGACCTCAACTTGCCACCTCTCTCCGATCCTACCTCTAGATCTCTAGCTCGGTCAGCTCTCTGCCCTCTCTTCTCCTCAAGTGCCTCTCTCTCTCTACTTTCTCTTCTTTCTGCATCTTGCTGCTCTGTTTGCATCTCATCCCCCTTCATTTCTCTTCCATTTACTTCCCTCCCTCTTAATTTCATCTCTTTATCTTACCCTTTCTATCATTTTTGCCATCTATACCTTACCTTTCTCTACCTCTTGCATGCCTCTTTCTCACCTCACCATTCTCTCTTTCATTTCTCTCTCTGCCTCACAACTCACTGCCTCATCTCTCTCTTCCCCACCTCTCATACACTATCTAGACTCTCAATTTACATCACCTATTGGCCTTCTATGACTCTCTTTTATTGATGTCCTTTTTCCTCGCCTTTCCCATTATTTTATTTCTTTCTTCTACAATGCTCTCCCTACCTCTTCCACTCCATCTATCACTCCCTTTGCTTTCATCTCTCTTTCTATCTCCTTCACTGTTTCCGTTCACTCTCTCTGCTTCCAATGTCTCGCTTGTTTAATACATCTGTCTTCCCTCTGTCTCTCTCTCTCCCTATTTCACCATTCTCTACTTCTCCCCGCACTTACTCTGTATTAGCCTCATCTCTCTACCTCATCTGCACCTCTTTTTCTCTACTTCTCATATCTTTCTATTTTTCATCCCACCGGCTCTACCTGTCTCGCTACTTTGTTTACCTGACCTGTCATTCTGTGCTTCACCTTTCTATTTGTGCTATCTCATTATAACTCACCTCTCTTCCCTATCTTATTTCTCTCTAGACCTTTCTCCTCGGGTTGGCACCTTTCTTACCAGCCTACATTTAAAACTGCATGCCAGGCCTCTAAAACAAGCATTGGCATAGTCAATAGGTCTCGCCTTTGGGACCTTATAAGTTTTTAGACATGCAACAGTTGATGTTATTGCACCAAGGATATTGTGCTGCATAACTAAATACTTATAAGGTCCCAAAAGCGAGACCTATTGGCTATGCCAATGCTTGTTTTAATTTGCAGTGCGGTCCGCTTTCACTTTAGTGGCCGCGCTTGTTTATTTAATTAATTTGCAGCGCGGTCCGCTTTCACTTTAGCGGCTGCGCTTGTTTATTTAATTAATTTGCTGCGCGGTCCACTCACTTTAGCGGCCGTGCTTGGTTATTTAATTAATTTGCTGTTTTCTTCTGCGTGTACTTCGTTTTGACTCCTTCACTTCAAAAGGGCCTCTTTTATGTTTTTCTGTCTTACTCGCTCTGTGCCTCAGAATCACTTAGTCCTATAAAATCCTAATTACAACCCACACATAAGTGACCATCGCTCTGTAGTCTGGAGAGAGGCCAGGGACTGGATGTGCATGAATTAAGATCACTCAGTATCCCGAACAGCAACACTGCACAGGCTCCGCCTCGGCAGCTTCCACGGCCCGACCCCCCAGCCTCAAAGTTCAGATGAGGGGCACAGGCGGGGCTAGAGCCAGGCATGTCACGCGAGGCTTGGTTCTGTTGTGGTGAAAGGCAGGCACTTTTACCTAAACAAGCATTTGCGAGGCAATAGGTCTCGCATTTACGCGAGTTTGAGCTATTGACATTGCAAATGACAATGCCTTTTATTTTTGTTTTTGTTTTTAAAACATAAAAAAGGCATTGTCATTTACAATGCCAATAGTTCAAACTCGCGTAAATGCGAGACCTATTGCATTGCAAATGCTCGTTTCACTTGTCACTAACCTGCATAACCTTCCTCATGCATTAAAGACACATTACAAGATAGGACTGTCCAAAATTTTTATGTGTGGAGACTCCACAATCGTAAAGATTGTACCACTAAAATACCTATGTGAATAGCAAACCACCGTAAACTTGCACAGAAGGGTAAGGTTACCTTTGTGAATCAGGCCCCAAGTGATTTGCCCAGAATCACAGGATGTTGAGCTGACAACCAGACTTGAAACATGGTTCCCCAATTCCAAAGTGGTAAACATAGACCCCACATCCTCTCATCAGGTCACAACTGAGCTGTCTAAGCCCTATTGTGGACCGTTTAAGCCTATATGACAAAAGGTGGGGCATGTATCTCTACTAGATTAGGTGCTTACTCTTGGTTCATCGACGGAGTATAGCATTTACTCTCTGTTTTATTTTTTATTCCAATTATTCCCCCCTCAAATTTCCACCCTAACCAACCACTTGATTAAGCATTATTCTGACCCAGGAGATGGAGTCACCATTGTGTACGTGGTGTGGATGGGTGGTTCCTGGGCACTGCTCGGGAAGGACAGGGTTCCGAGACCATTGTGTCAACAGTTTCTAGTGTGGGGAAATACCATATGAAGTGCATTGTCTTGGGTGGGAGATAAGAAGACAAACCTTTCAAAATTCCAAGCTAAATTGAGAAGCCTTTCTGTCTCCTATGCGAGCTCTGAGGGAATAAATATCACAAGCGTCCATTTTCAATAGCAGCTTTGGAGGGATACTCCATGAGCTGGTCACTGGGGGCAATAGAGTCATCAAAGTCTGATTTGGAGTATCAATGGCAGTTCCATTCCCAGGACGGGGACGCTGCAGACTTATTATTAAATGATCAATCAGCCACGGGCGATCCTCCTTGTTGCCTATTTCTCTTTTTTAAATTCTGTTTATTGTGATTTTACATCATTGTAATCACAATTCCAACATTAACATTAAACCATCTACACAATTACAGCGTCCATTTGCTGTCCAATGTGCTCATCATTAACATAAAAGGCATTCGACAAGGCTCAGCACAATGCTCTGTAAACCTCTCAGTCGATGACATCATCCCGCTGTAGTAGCCCCGTCTCTTCATGGAAAATACAGGCAGATACGTTTTAAGGCATGGGCAAAGTGGGCTCTGGCCCAGGGCCCCAAACTTTCAAGGGGCCCCCTGATAGAGCCAGCTCTGTTCTGCAGAGAATATTTCCCTGATGACCTTGAATAATTCTTAAACAGATTATTTTAAATACTGTTTTTCTTTCATTTATTTTTTATGGGTGATGTCTGAAAGTCTATTTATTATAGACATTTTGCAGAGAAATGTTGTGTTTATGTTTCATGCAACATCTATTAAAAAAAAGTTTCTTTTAGATCAAAACGGGGCCTCACATATGAGAAATGGGAGGGGGTCACAGAGATTATTTGTAGGAGCGTTAGTGAGCTGCTACTGTGTTAAAATATTGAAAACACACTATCCCCGAATATTAGATGAAAAAACACATTTACAATTTGGACGAGGGTGCCTGTGCACTCTCAGTGACCTGGCCACTGAGGGCTTGAAAGAGCTGAAATTAGATCATAAATTCAAAGCTGTTCCGAACAAGGGTCCCCAAAATATGTTTGGCCCAGGGCTCCCAAAATCCTTAGGATGTCCCTGAATACAGGACCATGCGCCCACCTCAGCATTGCCTGCGGGGCCTGCAACCGCTATTGTTGAGTATTCTGTAGTAGATTTCTGTACAGTACTGACATTTTATGAAAACTTTCTTACTAGTGCCCACTGTTTTTCCCTGGGTCAATCCTTCCTTTGTGCGGTTTCCGCCCTGTGGTACCTTCCTGTTTCCCCTCTCCTCGTTGCCCGCAATGGTTCAGCATTTTAGAATGTTAGCAATCTCTGTCAGAGATTTGGAGACAGTCAGCCGACGACCTGTAGACGGAGAGACCTACCTGAGTTCTACAGGACATTTGGAGTTTCTGTACTTCACATGAGTTTTGCTGCCATTATCTACGCCTTTGTTTGTGGGATGTTGTCCCCAGCTCGAGGACGGGGCTATGATTCAGCTGCTCGGAGTCACTCTGAGCCACCTCTGATTCATGTACGAGGCTGCTCTCACTTTTGTGGTAGGAACAAATGCAGTGTTTAGTTTAAAGATGAGGCAGCAGGGGAATCCCCGCCCGTGTTCGGCACTTTCTTGGCGAAGGTGCAATGATATTTGATTAAGTTCACGATGCATGGTCACTACTGACTCCAGCGATGGGGAAAATAGACAATAAATACAGTACCACAGAATGTTTCCCGAAGATCCTCACCAACGCCTTCTGTAAACGACTATCTTGACAAGTTGACAAAGAGCACGGCTCACTTACTAAACCTGTTCGTATGTACAGTAAGTCACACACACCACGCCACCCACACCAGCAGCTCAGAAAAGCTCCCCACTCAACCCCCATCTTTCAGCTGTGTGCACGCAGTTCGTGCTTTCAATTTTTCAATGAACACCCCGGACACCACCACATGTTGTACACCAGGGCTCACCAAAGTCAGGCCTGGAGGGCCGGCCTGACAACCCAAACCAGCATTAGCAATATTGACAATTAAGTGGGGGAGGGGGCGGGGGCTGGATGGCTGGTGGGAAACACTGCTGCTGCTTTGTAACAGGGGGCGATATTGCAGCACTGCTGCAAAACCAGCCCCCAGTAACAAAAACAGCCCCTACCGGTCCAAACAGGCCCCCACCCTTCCGGACCCCTGGGAAAATGCTTGGTGCCTGCTATGGCTAGTCCAACCCTGGCCAGATTTTTAGCATTTAGATTAATGTAGTTATCTTAAAATCTCGCATGGATCCGGCCCTCCGAAACCAACTTTGGAGAACCCTGTTGTACACGAACGGCCTGATTTAGAGTATGACAGACAGCTGCCCCGTGCATGAGCCGCTTATCGAGACCAGATATTTACTTAGCATTCTGGGACTTGAAGTTCCACTTATATAATGGGCAAACTTATAAGTCTACAAGTTCAAGAATGCAAGTAAAAATCCTGCAGTGAATGAGCTGCTCAGGCATGGTCCTTGGAAACTTAAGAGGTTTGCATTTGGTCACGTCCTTATGGCTGCCTGCAGATGTAATTGGGGAGAGTGTACCACATGCACCACCATAAAGATATACGGTCCTGCTTTTGGTTTTTCTTATGCACGTTATTCCGCTCTCCGCCCCAGCCCTCACTTCAGAGTCACATCACTCTCCGCTAAGAGGGGCAATTGAACCACAGTCATGCAGCTCCCTCTAACACTGCAGCGTGGTACAAAGTCATGGGACGCTGCATTGTGCACACTCCTTAACTGCATCCGGAAGGAAAAGGTTGGAGGGAATGTCAACCTCTTCTACCTATTCCAGCTGAGCAACAAACTGCAGAATGCAAGAGCGTTTGTTGAAAGGAACATCTGCTCAGGCCATGCTCACCCACTGCCTCCTTTAGCACTGGGGGTGCCCGATGTGACACTCTTTTTTGGTGCCCCTCTCCTGTGACCTCCTGTTGCATGTTTTCCCTCACTACCACTCTCCAACAGTGCCACTCCTCTCTCCATAGGCCCTCTCACACATGCATTAATTTGTTTTATAGTGCTATTCATGCCAGTTTAAGGTGTCAGAGCACTTTACATCACACACTTTATAAAAAGACAATGAACCATACAGGTGTAAATCAGTCCATAGGAAAAGTCACAATAGACAATGAGAAGTAGGCTGTATAGCTGAAGAGTGTTTGGTTTGGAGGAGTACCAATTCAGGTTTTAAAATGTATCACAGTGGTTAGGGTTGGCTTTGCTAATAATAATTTATTTCTACCCAAACTAACCCTTTTTTGCAACATTAGACTAATGAAAGACTGGGGAAAAACATAATGTTCTTACCTCTACCTTGCAGTTTGCATGCAGGTTTTTAATGACAGTTTATAGGAGAGGATGTAGCCTTATGGCTAGAGCGGTCGACCACGAAGCTGAGGAACTGGGTTCGAGTCTTGGCAACAACGCTCAACATCCTGTGATTCTGGGCAAATCACTTAATCTCCCCGTGCCTAACAAAAATGAATGTGTCCTTCTGTAACAAAACTGGTGCTCATGTAAAGCGCTCTGATACCCGATGTCTCGTGTCTAGTTTGTGCTATATAAAACTCTCTAAATGAATTAATCTTTATTGTGTATGGTTAATTAAAATCTTTACAATGTGCAATACTAATAAAAGCCAATCAATTTTATAAAAATCAGACCGAATACTAGGACATTATAAAAGATTGGGATACAAAATTAAAAATTAACAAGTACATAAATACAGAATAGTCGAACAAGAGCCTTCACGTGCTGGCAGAAAATTGATTACATCTGACAGCTGTAAGAAAGTGCAGGTGCTCGAAAATAGCAGCTGATTGTTTCTTAGAGATAGGCGATATTAACCTTAATAAGCACCTCGTTGCAGAAAAAAACAGCAAACTGGTTCGCATAGTGGGTGGGCCGGGGGAGGCACATTAACTAGGAGGCATGATAGGTGGAACTGCAGAGTCGCCTGGTGGGCCTCCTAGGCCTCTAAACCTTTTATATACAAGATGGACAAATTTAGTCAGCTGGATGTTTACGGCAGTGTTCTCTGAGTTAAGTGCTACTATAATGCCCTGCTGACAGGTTCAAACTCCCAACCTGTTCCACTAGCCCTGGAGACTTGTTTTGTGCTCATCCAAAAAGGCTGGGCAGAGGCACAGGACATGCTCAAGGGATTCATCCCACTGGCCACAGCCCCTGCATTTGGTTCCATTTGTGGGCAGCGCCAGAAGGCTAGGTCATCAAAAATAGTCACTCGTCCAGTCTGAGAGCTATGTATCTTATCTTCATGAATTAGAGTATGTGCAGGTGAGGTATGAGGTAGGTGAAGCAGGCTGATATGAGTTGATAACCGCCCATGCATGCTTGTGTTTGGCTAAAATTGCTCTGTCTGTGTGATAGGACCAGAGACAAATGCGTTTTTTAATACTCAGTTTAAATGTCGATTGACTCAGGTTTAGGTCTCACAGTTCAGTTGGGGACATGACCTGCTCACAGCCCTTTAAAAATAGATGGTGTGACCCAGCAGGCCCACTAGTGCTAATATTGGTCCATAACAGGGCCTCAAGAGAACTGGCTTTGACCCCATGCAACTTGTGGCACAAATTAAGAGAGGCTCCGGCGCCTAGCGCTTGTTGGTCAAGAAGGCCAAGCTCCAATCTGATCTGAGCGGTGGAAGAGGACTTCGGCAGCCACAGAACACATTTATAGATCCTTATGGTAAGATAATTCAATGAACTGCTATCCTTGCCCAGAAGGATTTCAGTGCTCTAGGATAATGTGGGAGAGACCTTGGCACGCATGACTTCCAGCATTGGGGAAAGGGTTGGGCCTAGTAGTGATTTTGAGAGTTTGGTAAGAGTTGCTTGGAGGGCCATGGCCTTTGCTGAAATTTCTTTCCGATGCTTGATGAAGGAACCCTTGGCATTGATGTGTACCCCCAGGTACTTATATGATAGTTTCAACAACAATCTTGTGGTTATTGTAAGTCCAGCCACCCTGATACCTTTTTCTGCAAAATGTGACATCCTTTGTCTTCTTCAGGTCAACCTCCAGGTTGTCGGTAATTGTGTAGGTGTGCAGCTGATTAAGCAAACGTTTCAAACCTACCCTAGTAAGACTGAGTAGGGCAAGGTTGTCAGCATATAGGAGGTTGCCGATCTGAGCTCCACCGATCCTTGGGGATGGCAGTTGACTGGGTCAAGTATTTGCAAGAGATCCGCAATAAACAGATTAAAAAGCTGAGGGGCTAGCACACATCCCTGTTTGACTCCCCGAGATGTTGGGATTTTCCCGGACAGGTGTGAGCCCTCCCCCAGTTTGACTCAAATCCAGGTGTTGATGTGCAACAGGATTATTGGGTCCAAGAGGTTTGGGGGGATTCCCCACTTTTTTAGTGTAACAGTGGGAATGAGGACTTTGCCATGTCCATGAAAAGTAACAGGGCTAAGAGATTAGTAAGTGTACCAGACTTCACTGTGAAACCAGTTTGCTTTTTGTAAAAAGCCCATTCAGCTCCACCCACTGTTTCAGGTCCTCCAGGAGAAGGCTGGCAAAATACTTGGCCTCATTGTCGATTAGTGCAATCAGCTTGTAGATATTAGGGTCTGATCGAGAGCATCCTTTGTTGATGGGGTGGATTATTTCCCCACGCCATGAATCAGGTACACTTGAACTCCGCAGGCAATAATCAAAGAGCTTGGTTAACCCTCTGGCCGAAAACAAGGTGTTCAGTTTGAAGAGGGGCTGTAGCAGGCAGTTCGGCACTGGAGCCCCATCCAATCTTGCCTTTGATATTACCAGGTGCAACCTGCTAGGCAAAAGATGTGTATCTGAGGTGGAGGGTGGCTGATAGTCCTGAGTTTGGACCAGATGCTCTGTGGGTTTTGCAGAAGGACGTGTTGTACTATAGTATGGAGAGCAGTCTATTCCTTCACTTGCTAGGAAATGTCTGGTAAGAAATGTAGCCCATTCTGACTCTGTGATATTCGCGCTGCCCAAGCAGCGGCTTCCATTCATTTATTTGTTCACTGGTGCCCAGAAGTTTTTTGAATTCGGCTGCTTACTTGCGCTTAAAAAAGTGCACCAGAAATGTTGGAGTCGATTTTGTTTCTCTGCATAGATTGTCTGTCTTTTATTTTTTTGTCCCGTTTTGTATGCGACGATTAGTTCTGACACCTCTGGATTCTTCAGAACATTTCTCAGGGCCTTATGCATGCTTTCTTAAGGGCCTGAGTCTGAGTCAAAGTGGTATTTGGGTTTGGACGGACGTGTTGGTAGGCAGGCTGTTGGAATTTGGTGAGCAATTGAGTGCAAAGAGTCGGCCATTCCACTATCGGAGATCCGGAGCCTTCCTTCGCTTGGTGCTGCGCGCACTCTTCTATGATGGTGCTACTGACGGCAGAATCCCACTTTAGACGTTTTAGATTTCCAGAGCGGACAAAGCGGTGTGTCGCCCCAGCTGGTGTGTGATAAGTTAGATTAGGTGCGATGGTGATTATCTGAGGACTATGGTCACGTTGGGTTGCAAGACTAGGAATTTGCCTAACGTGCTTTGTGACTGGCCCCTTGGTCTAGATTGTTCTGCGATAACCTATGGGTGCCCTAGTAGAGGCCCTTTGAGGTCCTCGGACTGCTGTTGAAAAATATTAGTATTAAAGTCCCCTGTGATCAAGCAGTCGGATTGGGGGAGATCTTCGGATAGATCACATAGAATTGTTATTAAGCGATTGAGCCATGACCACTTAGTCTTTGCACTGGGGTTGATATAAACGTTGAGTATCAAAAGGGGGTGCAGCGGTCTCCAAGTTATGATTTTGATTAGTAAGAGCCAGCGCTCTTGGAAGGATATCAATTCGACTTCACTTTGCAAATTGCATGAGATATATATAGATAGGCCACCCTTTAGTCTGCCAAATTTAAGATCTATGATCACCGCTTCCAGTGTTCAATGAAGCCGGTTATGGGAAGGCTCTGCCTAGCCCATGTTTCCTGTTAGAAAGGCAAGAAAATCTGAAGAGTGCATTTTCTGCCAGAGTCCATTGATGTTCCAGGAGAACAATATTGGCGAGGGCGACGTAGGGCATTTGGGAGCCAGATGTTCGATTTAGTCTAAATGTCTCCTGGAGAAAGCTGCAGGCAGCCAGTTCCAGTTGTTCTCGGGGTAAGAGATAGCTGTCCAGTTTCAAGGTCTGCAATTTGTGACCACACAGCCTTGAGCACCCTTTTAAAATCGAGTATGGTTTTTTTATGCGACTCAAAGGTGGGTCGTGTTTAGGCCATCACTGTGTATGGGTGGATTTTAATGCCCGATGCCGTGAAAGTCTCTGAGCAGGCTAGGAGAGTTTGAGCCCAGGATGGTGAGTTGAATGTTACAAGTGTGATTTCAAAGTTTGAGAGCCCCTGGGGGGAGGAATTCGATCGACACTATGTCGCGTGATTCCAGCGCTGAACCCAGGGGTTACTTTTAGTAATCTTAGGATGTTACTCCTATTTAAGATGTCATGAGGGCCTTGCAAGCAATACTCAGGAATGAACATCAGCTTAGCATTTGTAGAATGTAAGATACCTTCCTGCAGCTGGTCGCGTGGCCTAGTTGAGTCTTGTTCCTCAGATGGTGTCCTTGGTTTGATACCTGGGCTGTGCGCTTACTGGACTCTAGGCGGCTGGGGATCTAGTTGTGTTGTACTAATTTACCCTGGTACATTGGTTATCGTTACTCATAGTGAATCTATCCAAGCCTGGGTAATGCCACTGTGATCCCAGATAGGAGAACGTGATTCTTCCTGCAGTGGTTTTTGAGTCGCCTGAAGCCCGTGTGGGGTTGATGCTCCTTGATGTTTCAGTTTCTAAATCCACACCGTGGTGGCTGGGCAATTGGGTCTGCACATCTTCTGGTGGACTTTGTGGCATCATAGACACAGCAATCAGGGGTTCAACTAAGGGGTCCTGAGAGGGAGCATGCAGAGGCTATGGAGATTCACTCCGTTCCCCATTCAGTCCTGCGGGCTCTGTACTTGTTGTAATGTAAGGGATGTGTTGCATGGCGCTCTGATCTCCTTTACTTCGGGCATTCTCATTGTGTTTGTTCGAGAACAGTGGGAACAATTTACAAGGTGCACCGGTTTTATTTTGTTGTTTCTGGAGTCTCTTCTTTTCCTCTTACTGAGAGGGCGAGGTGGGTGTGAGTCATCAACGGCTGCTGATTTAGCAGTTGGGGGCTGACTTCAAGCTTGATGTGAAAGAGTTGCGAGGCTGTTGCGGGCGAGGCGGCACCGCTGTTCTTGGGAAGGGAATGTGGACCATTGAGGGCCGTGCTGGAGGCCACATTGATGATTGCCGCGGGACTGGCCTTCCGCCGCTGAGCAACGAAACCTGGGCCAACGTTTGAGTGGCCATTGATGGTTTTGCTGTCAGACGGCAGTGGTGTATGCTAGGTGCTGCGTGTGGGAATCGTGGGCAGTTGCCAAGGATGCCAGGCAGCCCCTTAACTTCGTTCAAAACAGTGTTGAGAAACATCGGCAGTAAGGACAAACTGTCTATGATAGGAGAGTAGCAGCATACTGTTTTTTACTGATTGGTAGCTGATTGTGCTCTTACAATAAGTTTGTTTAGATTGTCCAGCTTGTTGTCAATTCCTACCGTAAATACTGCTAAAGAGTTCAAGAGATCCACTTGTACATCCAGTTTGTCAGAATGATAGTTTAGAGCTGAGACAATGGACTGGAGTGTTTTCAGCAATTGTGACCACATAGCACATGAAGAGACTGAAGCCTTGTCGAAACAGATCAGAGGTCACATGGAGTAGCGGGTGATGGAGGATGGTAGTTGACTGTGGCCGCCCAAAAGGGGGGCTGTTGGTTGGTCTGCTGGTTGGCCGGTGTTAGGCCTGACTCTGTGGCTGTTGCCTTGCGTTGCTCCTATTGAGCATCGACGACTTCCATCGCCGAGCTACTACAGAGCTCATCCTGGGCCCGAGATGGAACTGATTTTCGTGTGTGCATGTACTGTTGCCTCACCTATAAGCAGAATAAGTCTCTCTTCTGGCTGCACCAAACTATGGAGAATTGGAAGGCCACCCTCAGCACCTATGGTAGCACCATTAGCGGACGTTTTTTTCAAAAAGTTCAAAACAGTAGCCGCACAAGAGCATAGGATGCCGACTTGTCTGCTGACATTCATTGGCATGATTGAGGTGTTGTCACGGGTTCTGGTTGCATTGAGACAATCGAAGGTCATCGTATGAGCTGCACAGAAGACGCCAGCACAGAAGACTTGGCAGATTTAGGTGAGGGGGAGCACTGATGGACAGAGTATTGGGCTAGCTTGGGAAGGTCCTCTAGCTTGTCAGTGGTTTCCACGCTTTCCAGCTTGTTCTTTCTGCGCCTTGTGGGGACTGAGGGCTCCCTCCTCGTTCTGCATGATCGCATAGCTCTTACTGGGGAGCTTGTTGCTGATGGCGCCGCCACTCCTCTCATCTGCAGATGATTCCTCCTTGGGTGCTTAAGGAGGGGCACGAGGAAGCTCATGGTTACACTTTTGGAGACTTGTTGGTGCTGCTTTGGGATCTGTGGGAATCTTCTTTAATTCTGCTTCTGGTCAGCCAATGGTGAATGAGTGGTACTTCGTGGGCCTCCTCTCTGATTCCTGCTGTTAACTTCGGTGAAAGCAGCCGCTTCCTGTGCGACATGATCTGTGAGGGGACTGCAGGGATCAGTAGTGTTCATGGAGATGGCTTTACAGCTCTGTTGATCACCTTTTTGCTTACAAACTGCACCAACCTGACGCTGGCCACTTCAGTACAGTGGAGGGGTACGCCTGCAGCCTGGCACAGTAGGTGGAGGGCCTTAGGCCGAACCTTATGCACCCTGGCTCTTGATTCTTCCCCCTTGGTTGATAGAGTTGCTCCAATGAGGTGAAGGTTTTCTGTGCCTCATCCCTTGCTACACTGGTGCCGCCTACGTGCATGCACCTTAAGTTGCGGGTCACGTTACGGAAGGCACAACCACACCAGTGTCCAATACAGGAAGGATTGGAGGTCAATAGCTGTTGTTTGTGGGTTGGTAGGGCAGCTGAAGATTGTGATTGGACTGGGGTTGTAGGTTTATGGATTTCTGGTTTGCAGAGGCATAAGGGTGGCAAAGGCGTAGGCAGGTGTGAATGCATGGACAAATGCAGATGCTTGGGCATGCCAACGCATAGGCAAGGAGCTGGCTGCACCGGCCTAACGTAAGCCGCCTCCGCGCCACTGCTGGGGGTCTGAGACCTAGAGCCAACCACACGCTATTTAGTAATTCCACCTGCTGCTCATGTTTTCACCACTAGAGTGAAGTAGGGTGAGGCCCGTGACAACCGTGGCAGCCGATGCACTCGCTATTACTGTCGGCCTGCAGGTGTCAGGACAATGGCTACAAGCTACGTGCTGCTGTTGTTGTGGGCTATGGGTGGGGCGTGGTGTGGCGTGTGGCATATGCGAGAGTTACGGGTACAGTCCCTCTGTTCTGGACCTGGTCCCGATATCTCAGAGGACCGGCCTGGTCTGGCTCCTATCTTACAGTCCGACTGCCATTTGCTGTCCCGCACCTGGTCCCGAGCCTCGCTCCTTGCTTTATACCTGCCGCTGCAGAGAGACCATGCCCAAGTGCTTCCATTTCCGGGTCAGTGAGTCCATTCTCCTCAAAGTGTGGATTTAGGTGCAATCACTTACTCCACCCATCCATAGGTCACTGTGCTATATTAGGATTGTAACCTATGAAATGCAAGTGAGAAAAAGATCTCTGTGACAAAAGCAATAAACCACTGACCTATCCACATAAATTACAGTTCTCTCATCTTCTTGATACAGGTTCCTCCACTGATGAGCCAAAACTGCCGCTAAACACATCTCCATCTCTTTCCAACAGGAACATTAATCACCAGCGTTATCTTGACATTTTTATTGATCCTTAACAATGGCTGGACACACAAGGAACTCTGCAGTGGGTGCGTTTAAACCCATGAGTTATTTCTAGGAACAGCACCAGAGCTCAAGACAAAGTGGGGTAAAGCCAGCCCTGATGTCCACTCACCATAAAGTTAAATAGTATAAAAAATGCTATACAGACATGAGCACTTATCAGACTGTACAAACTGTGTTGAAGCTGAAGCACATTTATCCAGTGTGATAATTTCTATGTAACATGTTTTAAATCGTTTAGCTTTGTGGTAAGTGAACTTGAGGCAACAATTCATCCAAGAGGAGCGGAAATCACGCAACACGAGAACACTCCCAACTTCATAAGTCTTCCACTGACAGCTTTTTGTATTTTGTTTTTTGATGGTGAGTGTGATGAAGGTCAATAAATCAAGGCCCGTTAAGGACCTGTTTTTTTTCGTTTGTTTTATTTGCCCACACTTGCCTTAAACACAGCGGCGGCTCCTCCGCAATGGTGTAGGTGTGTCGCCCCACTGGCTCAGAGCCAGCAGCTGAAAAACGAAACAATATTTTATTATCGTTTTATTTTTCAGCAGCTGACTCAGCCAGCGCGTGTAGGGAGGGGACGGGCCGGGCCATGGGAGGGAGGAGGAATGGTGTACGGTGAACAGACAGAATATCGAGGTTTTTTTTTTCAGAGTACCATAATATCGAGTTTTAAATATCGAGGTACAAGAATATCGACTGCAAGAATATCGTGGACCAGAATATCGACAGTAAGGTAAGAAATATCGTTGTTAATAATATCAACGTTTATATTATTGTTATGTATTTTAGTATGTATTTTAAATGTATGTGTTCTATATTTTTGTTTAGTATTGTATTTATTTTTTAATATATGGATTACATTTTTAGAAGTTATTAATTTTTTTTAAAGTAAATTTTGCGTTATAGTTCCGTAGCGGGTTGTGGGTTTATAGGGGAATAGGGTGGGAAGTAATTTAATTATAATAAATGTAATAATAATTTTTAGAAGTTATTAATTATTTTTAATTACATTTTGGATTTTTATTCTGTAGCGGGCTGTGGGTTTATAGAGGAATAGGGTGGGAAGTAATTTATTTATAATTAATTAATTAATATTTTGTATTAATTAATATTTATATATTTTATATTTTATATTGTATTTGTGGTAATTAATTTATTAATAATTAGTTATTAATTGGGTGTTAATTATTAATAATTATTTGCTAAATAAATTAATTGTGTTATTTTTTTAGGGGCGGGTTGTTGGTTTATAGGGGAATAGGGTGGGAAGTAATTTAATTATAATTAATCATTTTTATTAATTAATAATTAAGGGGCCCATTACGATGGCGGGCGGAAGCACAACCGCCGTGCTGGCGGATGCAAAAACCACCAGTTACCGCCGGCACGCAGCAGTCCACACGCCCGCCCAATTACGATGCGAAAAGCAGGCCAAACACCGCCGGCAAGCCAGCAACACCGTCCGCCATCAAAGTGCACCCGTACACGTAGCGGCGCAGCCCAACTGACACACACCGTCCGACGAAACACGTCCCGCCCGGCGCATAAATTACGATGCCGCAAACAAACGGCTCCCACGGCTAAGAGACACCGCACGTGGAAAGAGAGGCGGTAACACGGACGCAGAGCACGGACAACGAAGAAGCGGCACCCCGCGCATGAATCCAGCACTGCAGGCCCTTCCCATGCTTCTGCTGATGCACCACCAAGGACGCAACGTACCGCGGAGACGCAGGTAGGCACACACACAACAAGTGCACGCAAACAGCGCACACAGTGCAAGGGCGGAAAAAGCGGACAACCCCCACCAGCGCGTGTACACTACACATCCACCATTGCATCCACATATGACACACAGGCCCAATCCTAACATCGCGGAACACATGTGTACACACCACCTGGGACTAGGAACCAACCACCCCGTCACGGCCACAAAGCGCCGATGACGCCGCCACACATGCGCACAACGCAGAGGCCAACCGCAGCGCCATGCATGCGTCGCACACAGACACAGGGACACAACCAAGCAGCACACACATCAGCCCCACCCCGAACGCACATGACACGTGACAGGCCTGCCACAGACATGTCCCCAACGCCCAATTCACGGACAACACCCAACGCCACACAACCGACGCACACATGTCAGTGAAGTCACGCAACAGCAGGACACACCCCAGTGTAACAAACATGGCGTAGCACACAGCGGCGGCAACACCAACTAGGAGAAGCAGGGCCCCTTCGGGAAGAGGAACGCCAGTACCACACTGAAAAACCCATACCACCCTGCACATATGAACAAGACATATGAAACGGAACACCAAAGAGCCCGGGGACCGACAACAGGTGGCCCAAGAATAACATCCACACACAAGGCCCAACGCAGAGCGGAAAGGCAGCCTGCCGCCCACACAAGGGAGAGCAGACAGCACTGAATGACCTTCCATTCCAACTCCGAAACCACAGCCCTACGACAGAAGCCGGTGAATACAGCCATTGTCCAAGAATAGACCAACACAGGCATGCCGAGGAGACCGACCACAGGGCAGATAGCGCATATCACAGAAGCACACAACGGACGGGGAAGAAAGAAGAAAACACTCCCCCATGTCGGCCACATGCAAGTTAATTGGAAGGAGTCACACAGCACTGACCTTGAACTGTCTGAGAAGCATGTGGGAAGAGGGCCCGTGTCCTCCAAACAAGTCAACAGAACACAAGTCCTGTCTCCCTACGACTACACAGAGCTCACAGCAACCCCGGAGCGTGCACATTGCAGACTGCACACACAGCCGGAGCACGCCATCTCAACGAACCGCTGCGAAATGGCAACCGCAACACACCTACCCAACTACGCCGAACAGCTCAAGCTGTACAAAACCAACACGATACATACATTGGGATGCGATCTCCTGTCCCTGCTGAACGTAAGTTACCGACTGACTTACCGCATTACATTGTTCAGCTGCGTCATGCCCGTCTTCTACTGTCGGAGGTGTCCCTACCAGCATCCCATCGAGATATGCCTCTCCAACCCGGCATGTCTGAAGGCGGACCTGCTACCACTACTCCTCCCTCTGGACGCACACGACAGGGCCTGCTCTGCCTATGGGGGCATGGCGTATGTGGCCAACATCGCACCCGCACTGAAATGGGACCACTGTGCCTCCACACGACGGATCATCGAGAACAGCTACATCGAATGTCACCCAGCATGCCCCATCATGGTCCTCCAAGGCACAACTTACGAACAACACCTTGAGAGCCACCATCCGCTTCATTGGCTGGCAAACATGTACACCACCAATGACATGGAAGCCCTGCTGGACGGCATCGCATACCTGACAACCTGTAAATACGTCGGACCACAACGCAGGTTCCCCGAGTGACCTATGAAGTCCAACCCCGCACCCATGCTCAGCTTCCGCACGGACTGGCCAGTCACCACCACAACAGCCATACCAAACGACCGGCAACTGTAACCACACAATCAACGACATCGCCATGACATCGGATATGACCGGGACATGCACACTGTTCCCCATCACATCCAGGAACACCGCATGCATCGTGGGAGGCAGTGGCATGGGCTCTGTGTATCGCACCCACATGGACGGAACTGCACGAACAACCAGGACACGACATGGATCCAGCGCACATGGACACACACACCGCTCAGTGGACATGAATAGGTCGCCTGGAGTCTGTGGGTGCTGCACCCCTCCCACCCCCGCCCCGGGAATCCCATACCAGGACCTTTGCATGGACGACAAGTGCATACAACAACAACACGACCCCAGTGACTGTGACATGTCCAGTAACCACCACAGTGCAACAACAAGTGGCACGCCGCTGCATGCACGCAAGCACATGCCCTGATGTCATCTCACATGCACGCGTGCATGAGGAACAACCGCAGCAAACCTGTCACATGGAACTGAGATGGACTGTGCCCATGATGCCGAGCGGTCTGGTAGGCTACATGTATACCGTCTGTGTCAAAGTCCGCAGCTCCGCAGCTATACGTAAATGTACATTAGCACAGCCTTGGCCAAGCAGATGTAACTCTGAAGCCCACATCCCACATGCAACAGCCAATCACATGTAACCCCACACCCTATCCAATTTGTAATCATGCTCAGTATATCCTCAACATGTATTCCGCTGCCAGTAGTGTCCACTATACTGCATCACAGAGGACAGAAGACTCAATATAATGTTTGAAACCAAAACTGTCTCCGCTGACTCATTTCACAAGTACGAATGAGAGAGGATGAGAGTATGTGAAGTACACGGCAGTCGTGACATGACCATGTAGTCCACTGGTATTGGATGTCAACACAAATGAGTAGCACTACTGTGGAAGACACACATGTGTCGTGTGAAGTCGTATGGACGCAGTGCTCAGGTGGGTGGGTGCGACGGGTAGATGCGCACATGCCAAGTTGGAGCACGCCGTGTTGGGAGGGGTCATGAACAGTACACCACCGCTTCCCTGGGCATTGTGAGAGGACACCTGTCGGGGGAGTGAACACGTGTGTGCACAGCAGCCGGGCACACGTACAAAGCGGTACCAGGCGCACCTCAGCCCACCCTCTGTGGACAAGCTGGATCCTGTTGTGCGCCCGCCATGCCCCTTGACAAGGCACACACAGCCCCAGTCGACCAGGTGTAACCCCAACATAGTCAATCCGCACAGGCGATACAGGGCACGGGATGGCAGTGGAGCATGGTGTGTGAGAGGTCTCCTCGCGCTCCTCCTGGTCATATCACGCAGGCAATAGAACCTCAACGTCCAGCATGGCAAAAAGTCAAATGGAAGTGTAGGGGACGGACCACAGCACGAGCAGCACTGACGTCACGGGAGGTGGCTCGCACCATCCCATCCATTGCCCATCATACCAACCACGCCACATGCCATTGCGACTAAGTGCAAGCGCGTGCGCCACCACCCTGAGCCCTCCCCAGAGAGGCCAAAGAGTGAATGTGTGGGCCATTAGCCACAGACGGACGCGGCCTGGCCGCAAGGGCAGCCACAGCCACTGGGTGTCGCAGGTGGCGGATCCGGGAAGGCGAAGACTGTGATGCATAGTCCATGCAGGCCGGGTCTCCATTTGGGGCACCACGCAGGTGGACGGCGTCCCGCCACACATCATACCCTGAGACAGCCCACTCGTGCAACTGGACCCACACATACACTCCTTGCCCTCTCTGGTGCGAGCTTGGGGCTGCCTGTGCAAGCGCTAGCCTCGCAGGTGAGCATGCATATTGGGGGGGCGAGGGGAGGACATGAGGGCTGGGGCGAAGATGACTGTATCACTGTCAGTTAGTACAAGGGATGACCCAGATGTGGAAAGGAAGAGACGTGTCCCGTGTGTACTGCAACTAGTCGCCAATCCAACTACCCCCCATGTCCGGAATGTAAGCCCGCACCTAGGCCCGCCCATCCGCCACATCGAACATACCACCAGCACGACAACCTTCCCATTCGAAACACTGACTGGGGGTGGCGACCAGTGAACAATCATGTGTAGCCTACCCACGCGTACATGTGGGCCCTCCATGATCCATGTCACCTGCGGCAAAGACATGACATGCGCAATGAGGGAAGTGAGGAGAGCTGTCCGCCCCACGCGCAGAAGGTGCATCCGCTCCACAGACCCAGCAGCGAGTCCAGCAGGGGTCACATGTGCAGGGGCAGCTGTGCCTGGTGTGAAGGCACATGCATATAGACAGCACATCGACCAATGTGTAGTCTGCCCACATCCACAGTCCATCATCATGCGGACATAGGAATTGAACACAGGGCAACACATCTTAGTTGGTGCACCCACCGTGACCAACAATGCGCAATCATCGACGTACCCGCCCTGTGCATGGCCCCCCACCCAACGGAGGCACATCCAGTGCCACCATCCCACACACACAAGCCTTCCACGGAACATGCTGTGTCCAATGGTCAGTACAGAGTCAGCGCCCATCTGGTGGATCCTGAACAGGAGACACATGCACACACATGCCAGCTCCCACTATGTACGTCTGCCACCTGGCACGTGCAATGTAACCTCTCACCTGTGACGTGTGACTGCAAGCACACAGCCGTCTTGGCATGGGGCTGTCAATGTGGACACCAGTCAATGTTTCGGGAGCTGTGATCCGTACAGTGCTGTACATAGGGTGCAGTGCTGACACCTACTACTGTCTCATATCCCCTCGTGCCACAGGTCCCACTTGTATTGGCCGCTCAGCCCGTGCCCACATCGTCGTCGCCGTGTGCCATACTCATCCAGCCTCGGAAGCAGTTCCATGCTCAGCAGACACTCATGTTGCTGTGGCGTTGCCGCTTGACGAATATGCAGTCAGTCCCCATCAGCACGCCCCGCAAGTCATTGGGGCCTAGATCCCCATGTGCATGCACATGGCAGTGGTATGTCTCACTTGCCATTGCCATTGTTGGGAGACCTGTGTAAGTGTATTGTGGCCGTGCCGTCCCAGCTTGACAGCTGGGCTGTGGCTCATGTGCTTGCTCAGTCATGTCAGTGATGTGTATGCGAAATTGCTATGTGCCGTGTTGCTTTGACATGTGTCCTCTGCCATTTACCCCAGGCGGAGACCGAACATTGACCGCCCATACCAATTGCTGGCGGACATGGACGATACAGAGGTTATCAGGAAGTTTCGGCTGGACAGGCCAACCCTGCATCGACTGTGTGCCATGTTAGAGCCCCATCTCCGTCCCCGCAGGGTGTATCCGACTGCTGTCACCCCCACGGCTAAGGTGATGGCCGCCATGCATTTCTTCGCCACTGGGTCATTCCAGCACACAGTGGGCAGTGGAGGAGGGATGTCCCAGCCCATGTTCAGCAAGGTGCTGAGGGATGTACTGGCAGCCATGATGCTGTACCGAAACAGGTACATCAGATTCCCCAGGGCTCGTGAATTGGCGGCAGTGAAGGGTGCATTCTATGCCCTTGGCAGAATCCCACACGTCGTGGGAGCCATTGACTGCACACATGTTGGGCTTGTTCCACCACAGGCCACTGAGCACCTGTACCGCAACAGGAAGCACACGCACTCCCTGAATGTGCAAGTGGTGTGCCTTGCGGACATGGTGATCACCCACGTGTGTGCCAAGTTTCCAGGCTCGGCACATGACGCACACATAATGCGCAACAGCATCTTGCCACGACTGATGTCCAATATGCAACAGGATCGTGCCTGTATTGTCGGTGAGTATGTGGAGTGGTGTAGCGTGCTGGCTGTGCGATGCTGTCCCCTGTCCAGTTGGATTAGCAACGGTTCTCTGTGTCCCTCACACCCAGGTGACTCTGCGTATCCGAATGGGGCATGGCTGCTCAGTCCATTGAGGAATCCTCGCACCCCAGCAGACGATCGATACAATGAGGCACATGGGAGGACCAGACGTGTGGTCGAGCGTACCTTTGGCCTCCTCAAGTCCAGGTTCAGGTGCCTGGACCGCACCGAGGGTGCACTGGCGTACTCCCCACAGAAGGTGTGCCAGATAGTGGTGGCGTGCTGCATGCTGCACAATCTGGCCATTCGGAAGCAGATCCCCCTCATTGTGGATGACGGAGATCAACCAGGGCCCCAGCCCGCAGACCAGGACAGCTCGAGTGAGGTGGACAGCGGAGAGGAGGAAGCTGGGAATGTGCGCCAGCAGCTCATCGCCCGCTACTTCACTTGACGGTGAGTGTCCATGTACGACGGATGATGTGTCTGTATCTGTGCAGGTGTGTGTGTGCTGTGTCAGGGTGGCCGTATGTTCACTGCGTGCAGTGTGTCAACGCTCCATGGCCAGGGTAGTATGCCACTGTTGGTGACTGTGGCATTGTGCCCTATTGCTCTGTGCGATGTGTGTACATTGCTTGTAGTTGTTGACATGTACTGTGTGATGGGTGTGTGACACACTCATTGAATGTGCTCCTGTTCTGTCTCCCACCCCTAGGTCCCTACAGGCCCTCCGGATTCCATTGCCATGCCACGCATCAGGTGCCTTTCCGCCCAAGGTGGCCGTTGTATTCCGTACAAATAAAACACAGGGCACAAACAGCAGTTAGTGAAAAAGGTGCATTTATTCCAAACTGTGACATGTGATTGTGTGTAAGGTGATGACAAAAGTGGTGCGTGCAGTGACAATGAGCTGTCGGTCATGGCTGCGTGAAGCTCAGGGTGTACCCACTGGTTCTATGTCCATAGTCCAACACACACATGCCATCCATCTGGCTGTGTGGAGTGGGATCGTAGAGCAAGTCAATACAGTGGCTGGTCAAGGAAGGCTGGCGGAAGGCTGGCTGGCTGCCTCACTTGCGACTGGAGCGTGCGAAGTCCTCCCGGGAGATCTGTTTCCTCTTCGGACGGCCCCTTCCACGTTTGGGAGGGGGTATGTGGTGGCGACCTGCTGGTGGTGGGTGAGGTGTGCTCACTGGCTGTGGACGCAGGGGAAGTGGACACTGCTGCCCGACCCTGCGCCCTAGCAGGTGGTGGCGGAGGTGGTGTTGCTGGCCTTGCCTGTGACCCCACCGCCACCACCAGCTGGCCCATGAGGTCCACGAGTTGGTCCATACGGGACACGAATTGGCCCATATGGGCGTCCATGGACCTCAGCACCCCCAGCACCTCCCGCATGTCTGTAGCAGACCTGACCCATTGTTCTTGGGCCTCCTCATAGGCCCCAAGGACTCTGGCCATTTGAGGCAGGGCATGGCTCCCAGGGGAGGCTGGCGTTTCCCTGACCCTGCTCCTCCTACCAGTCCTGCTGCCACCGGCCTGCCCACTAGCCACATTGCACACCACGGTCCTCGCTGTGGCTCCCAGGGTGGATCCAGTCGGCCGGGCCACCACCTGCGCTGGGGCTGGTGCCAGCGAAGACGTGGTGGTGGTGGTGGCGGTGGTGGTCGGTGCGGCGATGGTGGCGGTTGCGGCAGTGGTAGTGGCCGCAATGACCGTGGGTGTGGCCGCAACGACAGTGGCAGCAGGGGGCTGGGACTGTTCAGCATCCCTGGATGATGGGTTGGTGGGTAGGAGGGGTCCTGGGGAGCGGCTGGGCCCTGCCACACCAGATGGGCCTGCTTGGTGGTCCGTGTCCGAAGAGGAGGACAGATCCTCCAGATCCGTGTGTCCTCGTTGGGGGCTTGTGGGCTGGCTGTGCTGGCTGCTGTCTCCATCCCCAGCATCCGGCAGTTCGTCACCTGTGGAGAGAATGAGATTTGTTATTGTGTTGCACCTGGCGAAGTATGTATTTGTCGTCTGACATTGGCAGTTCGTGCAATCTCGTACATGGGTTTCCCGGAGGCGAGTGTGTGGCTGTGGCATCTGTAGTTGTGTGTGCTAGGCAATGGGACTGTGTGCTGTGCACATGTGGCATGGGACGGATTGGCCATGCCGATGGCTGTGTTGCTGTGCCCCTACTCATTGTGACTCTGGTGTATGCGGGCTCCTGGCCCATCCTGGGTCTGGTTTGTACTTTGCTTTTGGGGTTCATATGGAACGCTTAGGCACCCATATGGCAACATGGGGGCCATGCCCCAGATTCACATTTGGGAGGGGATATGCTTTTGGGTACATGCTGTGAGCCATGGGTGCCGAACGTGACATGTGTTGTGGCAGCATGACAGTGCATGGTTTGAGGTGTGTGCATGCTTGACATGGCCTGCATATTTGCTGTCTGTTGTGATTACTGGACATGGCATTGGACGCATCGTTATGAGTGAGTGTTGGTTGTGTGCCAGCCAACGTATTGCAGTTGTCCCATCTCCTTGGTGTGCGTGCTGCCCTGTGCCATGTGCATCACTGCAGTGCTCGGGGGGCCCATGTTGTGTGTTGTTGCTCACAGTGTGTCGTGCGCTTCATTGACTTCTGGCACATGGTTGGTCATGGGCATGTGTCTTAGCGTGACTGCTGTATATGTGGCAGCTGTGCGGATGACATGCCTTTCATGAGACTGGGGCTGACGGATGGGATGGATGGTATGTTGTATGTGCATGGTGTGTCTGTGTGTTTGATGGGTTCAGTGGTGTTCGTGTGCATTTATGTAGTTCCGCTCTGTTGCGTCTAGTGTTGTTTGTCTTACATAGGCGTAGTTGTGGGGTGTGTGGTTGACAGGCAGTAGGGGCTACATGGACTGGACTTCAATGGTGTTTCGGTTGTGTGTGATGGGTTGCACAGTGGCTGCCGTGTGGTACTATGTTCAGTGTGGCTTGTGCATGCAGACGTGGCTCCTTGGGTGTTGCTGTGTTTGTGATGGGTCATGTGGGGTGTGAGTCTGTTGTTCATGTCCGTGTGCACATTGTTCACTTGTTCGTGACGGTGGGCGGTGCTGCGTGTTCGTCTGCTACGTGACATGTCCCATGTGTTGGTCGTGTTACGGCCCTCATGCCTCCAGTAATCCAGCCCTGTCCAGTTTCCCACCTGCAGGTTGTTCGGGCGTGCACTGTACTGGATGCCACATGGTTCTAAGCGGGGGTGCTCCATGTTGCAGGTCTGTGGGGGTGGGGGGTGTTGTGGGTCGTGGGGGTGGCTGGACACCCACTGACGCCGATTGCTGTGGACCGTGATGTCTGCCTTTCGGCTGTCGTTGTGCACTGCGGTGGCTGACACGTGGCTGTGGGGGATGCTCCTCCTTGCTGTGCTGTGGGACTGGGGCCTGGTGTGTGTTGTACTTGGGCTGTCCACCCTCCCACCCACTGCACTTTGTGTTCCTGCCACTTACCTGTTACTTGTCGGTTAGTGCAGCTGTGGCGGAC
Source organism: Calotriton arnoldi (assembly GCA_963921515.1). NCBI lineage: Eukaryota > Metazoa > Chordata > Amphibia > Caudata > Salamandridae > Calotriton > Calotriton arnoldi. The sequence continues at coordinate 338,394 of CAWUFW010015121.1, read as the reverse complement.
ACATGGGTGTGGTGGGTGCTCGTTGTGGCGCTTCTGGCATATTTGTGGACCTGTTGGTGGTTACGTGGCTGGCTTAGTGTACACATGTCCCCACGCATTTTACAGTTGTTCGGTTTGGGCTGTGTGTGGTAGTGTCTGTTGCATGTGTGTGTGATGTGTTGTGTATTGTGTGCTGGACATGGGGGTGTTTGTCCCTGGGAGCTGTGGCATGGTGGTAGTGCATGTGAGTACATAGCGGTGTGCTGGTATACATTAGTTTGTACTTACCAGCCTCCACTCCCCCTGCTAATCCGGCGAGGATCTCCCGGATGTATTACGACTCGCACCTTCTCCTCCCACGCTTTGAAGGTCTTAAAGAGCGCGGGATTCCCTCCGCCAGTGACGGCAGCCAGCTCTCTGTTTTTGCCCTCCTTCTTCTTGACCAGGCTCTTTACGTCATTCCAACGTTTGTTAATCTCGACTCTGTTCCTGGGCAGGGTCCCGACTGCATTGACCTGGTCTACGATCCGGTTCCACATTCTGTTTCTGGTGGCTAGTGGTGTGTGCTGGACCATGTTCCCATAGATTTGTGGGTACACCTTGATGATCTCGTCGACCATGACCGTCAGCTCCATGGGCATGAACTTGGGCATTCTTTGTGGTGCCATGATGTTTGTGGTGCTGGTGCGGTGTGTGTTGTGTAATGTGCAGGGGGTTTGTGGTGCCGGTGTTTGGTGGTGGTGGTGGTGTTTGGTGGTGGTGGTGTTTGGTGGTGGTGGTGGTGGTGGTGGTAGTGATGTGTGCGTTTCTGTGGTGTGCTGCTGTCCTTGCTGTGTCACTGTGTCCTCTCCTCTCCTCTCTGGTTTGCAATGTAGCAAGGGGTTGTGGTCTGTGGGAGTGCTGCTTTTGTACTCACCTATGTGGGTGTGTCCTAATGGTCTGTTGTTTTCAGGTGTGTTGTGTCTGGGGTTCTGGCCTTTGTATTTTTTTTTTGTCCGGGGGGTGTTTTCGGGATGTGTACTGTGCTTGTGTATTTGTGCGTGCCTTGCTGTGTGGACTTGTTGGCCATGTTGTGTGCTATTGGTTTTGTGTGCGGATGGTTTCTGTGCAGGTACGTTGGCGCCATGGCTTCTGCCGTGTCGATTCTCATCGGCGTTGTTTGCGCTGGCGGGCGGTATATTTGTGGTTTTTCCGCGCTCATGTCGGTGCGATCGTAATTTCACGTGCGGTGTGTCGGCCGTGAGGGCGGGCGGTTTTGTGTTGTCGTGCGTGTTTCCGTCCGTGGCGGGCGGTTTGACTCCGACTCGGACGTTGGCGGGCGGTATTTTGTGTGCTTTTCCGCCGATGGCGGTATTCGGTTTGTGTAATCGTAATGGCGTGGTCGGTGTTCAGGCGGTGTGTGCGGGCGGATTTTTGCCGCTTCCATGCCTGGCGGCTTTATTTACGCCGGGTATCGTAATGGGCCCCTAAGTATTTATGATTTTATATTGTTAATTTTTGTAAATAATTTATTATTAATTAGTTATTAATTGTTTGTTAATTATTAAAAATTAATTGGTAAATATGTAAATTGTGTTATTTTTTAGGAGCGGGTTGTGGGTTTATAGGGGAGTAGGGTGGGAAGTAATTTAATAATAATTAATTTATTAATATTTTTAATTATTTAATATTTATGTGTTTAAAGTTTTGTATTGTAAATTGTGGTAAATAATATATTGTTAATTATTTATTAATTAGTTATTAATAATTATTAATTAATTATTAATTATGTTATTTGCGTCATTTTTTTAAGAGCGGGTTGTGTGTTGATAGGGGAGTAGGCTGGGAAGTAATTTAATTTCAATATATTTTAAACATTTTTTATTATAAAATGTATTTTAAGTTGTTTTATACTGTTAATTGGGTGAATTAAATTATTATTTATTGTTTTTAAATTGCTTTTTAATTTTAATTAATTAATTAATTAATAATTAATTATGTTAATAGTGTTATGTTTTAGAACATTGGTGGTGTCATTTATAGGGGAATATGGTAGGAGGCAAATTTTTTATAATTAATTAATTGTTTGTTAATTAAATTTTAATTATTTTGCTTGAGTGGGAATAGTAAATTATTCCCCTCCGCTATCCAACACTTTCCCTACTGTTGCACTTGCTGGAGTGGGAATAGTAATTGTTACCCCTCCGCTATCCAACACTTTCCCTACTGTTGCACTTCGCTTTAGTGGGAATAGTAATTGTTAACCCTCCGCGATCCAACACTTTCTGTAGTGTTGCACTCCCTGGAGTAGGAATAGTAAATTATTCCCCTCCGCTATCCAACAATTTCCCTACTGTTGCACTTCCTGGAGTGGGAATAGTGATTTTTACCCCTATGCTATCCAACACTTTCCCTACTGTTGCACTTACTGGAGAGGTAATAGTAAATTATTCCCCTCCGCTATCCAACACTTTCCCTACTGTTGCACTCGCTGGAGTGGGAATAGTAATTGTTACCCCTCCGCTATCCAACACTTTCCCTACTGTTGCACTCGCTGGAGAGGGAATAGTAATTGTTACCCCTCCGCTATCCAACACTTAGGGGCCGATTCCGATTCGGGCCGGAAATCTCTCTGACCGAGCCGGATCCGGAGAGATTTCCGACCGAGCCGGACTCCCGCAGTCCGACCGAGTGAGTACGATGCGGCCGCATGTTGCCCGACTCGATTCAGTCGGACTCCCATTGAAGTCAATGTTAGCCGGTCGTACAATGCGTAAATGGGCTCCCATTGACTGAATGGGTACATCACGAACAGGGGGGCCCCCTACAGTGGGTAAGCGTCGGTGCGACTCGCACCGTACATGCATGTTTAGGGGGACCCTTGGGTCCCCCCTGTGTGCGACCCGTGCGGCTACGCGTGCAGGGGGTCCGACACGGACCCCGAAGTCCGGCTCCGACAGCTCTTTGGAGCCGGACGCTACTGAGTCGGTCGGGCTGTTCGAAGCGCCGCATCGTACTTGCTCGGTCGGGAAATGTCTCCATTGCGTGTTGCGAGCCGTGTCCGTACGAGTCGGTCGGAGCGGTTCGGACCCGGGAACGAGTCGGCCGGCGATTTCGCGTGCGCTCGCATCATACTTGCTCGCTGGGACGACTGTACGAATCGGTCGGGAAAAAGGCCTCCGAATCGGATCCGGTTTAGCCGAATCCGATTCGGAGCCCTACCGGCCGAGATCGGAATCGGCCCCTTTGTCTACTGTTGCACTCCCTGGAGTAGGAATAGTAAATTATTCCCCTCTGCTATCCAACACTTTCCCTACTGTTGCACTTGCTGGAGTGGGAATAGTAATTGTTAACCCTCCGCTATCCAACACTTTCTCTACTGTTGCACTCCCTGGAGTGGGAATAGTAAATTATTCCCCTCCGCTATCCAACACTTTCCCTACTGTTGCACTCGCTGGAGTGGGAATAGTAATTGTTACCCCTCCGCTATCCAACACTTTCCCTACTGTTGTACTCGCTGGAGTGGGAATAGTAAATTATTCCCCTCCGCTATCCAACACTTTCTCTACTAAAGCACTCTCTGGAGTGGGAATAGTAAATTATTCCGCTCCGCTATCCAAAACTTTCCCTACTGTTGCACTTGCTGGAGTAGGAATAGTAATTTTTACCATTCTGCTATTCAACACTTTCCCTACTGTTGCACTCCCTGGAGTGGGAATAGTAATTTTATCCCCTCCGCTATCCAATATTTTCCATACTATTGCTGTTAATGTAGTGTAAAGTGTGATTGTAAAAGAATAAAAATATTTTAATATTTTAATTTATTATATATATATTTTATTTTCATTTTTATTTTACTGGTATATGTATATATATATATATGTATTTATAATTTTTAATATGTTTCTAACATTTTATAATTTTTTATAATAATTATTTATTAATATTATTAGGTAAATATATATATATTATATTTTATATATATGTATGTTTAATTTTTTATTACATTATATTTATTATTTCTAATTTAAAACATTTGATAATAATTATAACTATCTTTTTTTAAATTATATGTATTATTTACTTTATTTTATATTATTTTTTAAACATTTAAAAAACGATATTTTTACAACAATATTTTTTTTCCGATATTTTTGTACTTACCATGAAGTGGATAGGATGTCGATATTCTTGACATCGATATTTAGGTCACGATATTTTGGGACCTCGATATTGTGGTCGTCGATATTCTGTCAGTGATTCATGGTGTACATGTGCACTTCTAAGTGCGCATGTCTGTTTGGCCAGCTGTCTTAGGCCGGCCAAACAGACATGCGCATTTAGGTTTCTCCAACCCTGCTGTATTGCACAGCCGGGTTAGAGAAACAGCACAGACTCCCTGTGCCTGAGCGAGCGTAAAACCAGTCTGCTCATGAAGGAAGTGACCCGCTTAGGGCCACCCGGGTCACTCGCGACCACTTCTCAGCCTTCCATACAAATGAAGAGTCAGTCAGACAGTAGAGAATACAAACCAAAATTATTTATTAGTATGCTCTCGAGCGGAGTCCGGTCTGACCAGCCTCCTTAGATTGCTGCCGAGGGACTCCCTTACCAACATAACATCAGATATTATACATTTCCAATACCCAACAGGCCCCGCCCAGACTGGAAATTTCCAGTTGGAGCAAGTTAACGAAGGAGGCACAGAAGGATGAGCTACACTCCTGGGACCGGGTACATGCTATCTCAGCTTCAAGGCCACTCTACCCGGGCCCAACTCTCTGAGAGTGGGAGCAGGGCTACCTACGAGGAAAGGCATGCAAAAACAGAATGATCTACTCATTAGTGCAGCGAAGCTCAACCTTGAATAATAAAGAGAAACAATCGAGGCTGCTTTCTGCTGAGGCAGACAGTCTGAGACAGAAGCTTCATTTCGATCATGGCGCAAAATGGCGACTGAATGCAAAATGGTGCCGCAAATGCTAACTTAACTCGCACAATGCTAGAAGGAGTCAGCTAGACGCTTTTTCAGTCCAACACTCAGACCAATCCCCGCGCTGCTCTCTTAGCATGAGAGCCAGGCGGGGATTGCACAGGGAGTCTCTGATGTGTCCCAGTGTCTGCTGGGAGCAGGAAGAAGAGGAACTCTGAGGCGTGAGGCAGCTGGAGCTTTAGGTACGTTTTTTTATTTTTATTTTTAACTCCGTGCTCCCCCATGCTTCTGCTCCCGCGCTCCCCCGCACCACCTCCACCCACCCCACCACTTTTAATTTGTGTCGGCTGCTACTGCTTAAACACCAACTTACAACAGCTGCAGGCTCCGATCTTCTTCATCCACAGCCTCATGTGCACCTCACGGTGGCTTGTTCCCACCCCAAGCAGTGACGAGTTTGGAAATGGGTGGAGTTGCACTGGTACACAGTGCAGCCTCACTGACTGACAAACAGTCTCGGGAAACCCAGGGCTTAAGCTTAAAGCACACAGGCTGTTTTCAATCAGTGAGGCTCCACTGCATCATAGGAGGCAGTGGCCCTGCAGCCTTGCAGGGCACAGAGGATCTGGGTGGAAAAGAAGTAAGCCCTGTAAATCCTGCGACAGCAGGCAAATGCCCACTAGCGCAAATGTCTTTCTAAAGAGCCTGCTTTTGCCTGACCTTGCACATAGCGAGGGTCAGAAGCTCCACACAATTCACTACTATCACAGTTTTAAAAATAAGTAACAGGTAAGAATTGAGGCAGGGGGGGGGGATGCAGCCCTTTTGCCCTAATAAAGCAGCCGCACTTGCTATCCCGGCAGTCTTATTACAAGTGCATCACATCCTAAGGCACTGGTAATAAACACCAAATGCTAAATTCGGCCTAAAGAATTTTTCTTACTATTAGACTTGCACGTGTGCTGACTGCCACTCTGAACACTGCACCTGTAGAGTCAGAAGATATCTCCCAGTGCCCTAAAGACTGTTCTGTTGAAATATGGCCTTGATGCAATGGAAAGGATAATGTTGCCTCTATATATAGCATGCATTTGCTCTGGCACATTTTATTAGCTCCAGGTAATCAGCAAGGAGAGTGGAGGTGGTGTGCAGATAGAACCCACTGACCTTTTGGGAACAGCTAATGGGTGCAGACAGCAGTGCCAGTTACAGTAGCAAAAAGAGAAGAGTGCACCAGTGATCGCACACTACTTCTTCAGCCGCTGGGAGACTGTGCCGGGAGCAGGAAGCAGATCAGGTGGCACAGGAACCTAAGCCCGGAACATGTCTCCAAGGTGAGAAACCCTGCACACCACATTGAGAATTAAAGTTGCTTCAGGCAGATAAATGTGGATGAGCAGGTCTAGGCTGGGCATCTGCAGAGCACAGAAGAGCAGTTTCATCTAAGGTGTTCACCTTTCTTCAACTTCCAAACACAGCAGAGACCTACTCCTGGACAGGCCACCTGACCAAGAGAAAGAAATAAAGCAAAGAGAGGCGTGTTCACTCATCACTCGAGTGATATCAAATACTGTGAGGAGTGATCTAAAATGTCTGAACAGTCCAAAGGGGAAAACACTTTAACGTCAGTGCTCGAAGCCATTCTCACAAAAGTTCAAGGTGTGTGACTGGAGGGCATTGGACTAAAGCGCCTTAACAACAGCGCCGCAGAGGTAGACAGTAGAGTGAAACATTTGGAAGGCGCTAAAGGTTCTGGAACAAATTGTGAAATTAGAAAGTGAAATTGTGTGCTCGAAGCAGCCTACATTTGGTCAATCACTGTTCTGCTACATCAATGTACTGAGTAGAGGTCCAGAAAACATGATAAAAATGCAAATCACAGAGTACTGGGCAACTCAGCAGTGGGATGCTAAGCTGAAGACTAGCTTCTTCTCTGAGACTGGAAATATTTTTTTGTAATGTATTATTTAATGTATTATTACACCTGAATGAATGGAAAAGAAACTTAAGACACATACAACGGGGTGGTCTTACACAGTTACATTAATATTCAATTCACAATTTGGCAAATTTGCTCCTGACACAATCTATCTGACCGAGTGTTTGGGGGACAGGGCACCCAGCCAAGTTGGTGATGGAGTACCCCATACTTCGAACTCTAAATCAGGCCCATAGTGTCATATGTTAATGTGATAGCCTCTAGGGTTGGCCTGTCTGACTGTGCTTGCCTTTTCTCTAATAAGAATAGTAGTGAATTTTGGAGCCAAGTCAACTCTGGAGGCGCAGTGTTTTTTGATACGTTTATCGTGGTGGATCTGTTTAGATCGTGGTCGATCTGTTTAGATCATCTGTTCACTCAGTAGCTTATGAACCTTGGCTGGATGTTTAAGGTATAATGGGCCAGATACATCAAGCATTTTTTGCCTTCGCGAACGGCCAATTCGCAAAATCGGCCGTTTGCGAACGCAAAAAAATGCTCTTCTGATGCAGCAAACCCTATTTTGCGATTCGGTAACCTGTTACCGAATCACAAAATGGGTTTGCGATTCGCTATTAGGAAACGGGCGTGTTTAGGGCGTCCCTTCCTAATACCGAATCGCATCGGTATGCATGAATGTTTTGCGACCGAAATGCGGTCGCAAAACATTCGCATATTACCACCTACTTCAAGTAGGTGGTAACCCATACGCAAATAGGAAGGGGTCCCTAAGGGGCCCCTTCCCCTTTGTGAATGTTTGTAAAAGCAATTTCTAAGAGCAGGCAGTGGTCCCACAGACCACTGCCTGCTCTTAAAAAATGAAAGGAAAAGTTTACATTTTCTCCTTTGTAAAGCATCCCGTTTTCCTTTTCCCAGCAGCCCACCATCCCCGTGATTTTTGCGATTCCAAGGGGGTCGCAAATTGCGACCTACCTCATTAATATTCATGAGGTAGGACATTTGCAATCCCCTAGGAATCGCAGAAAGTGTTAAACACACTTTCATGCATTTCGTTTTTCGATTTTCTAATTGCGAATCGCAAGGATTCGCAATTAGGAAATTGCAAAATGGTTTGTTGATGCATCTGTCCCTAAAATCCTTCTTTCGCTAGGAGCAGGGCCAGATTGCAAATTCATTTAGCCTGTTTCTCCCTTCTTTCCAATTGGGGTCATTTCCAGCTAGGAGTTCGGGGGTATGCCTAAATCTCTTTTCACAGTAGTGGACATCACTGTCCAATGTTAACTCGCTAGCGCCAGATCCATGCCATATTTTGTGAATCACCACTGTCTATGTCAGGGAATTCCAAGCTTTCGTGTAATAAGAGCTACTGATGTTCAATGAAAATGATTTCTAGCACCTAATATTGCTAGTGTTGTAATAGTTACCATTTCAGACAAGATTAGTGGCCAACATATGCAAGATTACTAGTTGTGATCACCTCGGTGCATCAGACAAGGATGCCAGCAATAGTATAAAAAAAGGCTTTGGCAATTTGGAAACCTATGCATAGGTAATAGATAGCCGCAAAAGTTTCCCCACATGATAGAATACTCCAAAATCAGCTTTAACTATTACTTAAAAATTTACCCTTTTTCTCCAAACATCAGCTGATGAGTTCTGAAACACACACACTTTTGTCTTGAAAACAGAATTTTGGCATAGATACATTAATTCAACCAAAAAAAAGGTTTTAATTTAGTAGGCTGGGATGCACATAGGAGATCTACTTACAGGTAGCTGGAGAGCTACCAGTGCTCACAAAGGTACTCGTTGGAGAAGCCTGGTCTATGTAAATGATTTCAGTGGTTTAAAGGGGGTGAAAAAGGTGGGGTGTCTATAAAAGGAGTGTGGCCAAAGAAGTTTAGCTAGGAATCCTTTCCAAGAGGCGTGACCTATGTGGTTAAGGGTGAGGCTTAAAACGTCAACTAGAATCTTGCACTTTATACAGTGAAACACCTAGCTGGTGTTTGTGTGTCTCTCGTGAATTTTCTGTTATTGCATCGAAAAACATCACATAACAATCAATCAATCAATCAATCAGAACAAATGTAAAGCGCACTACTTACCCATGAGGGTCTCAAGGCGCTGGGGGGGGGGGGGTTGGAGGATGCTGCTACTGCTTGAATAGCCAGGTCTTGAGGAGTTTTCTGAAGGTAAGCAGGTCCTGGGTCTGCCGTAGGAGGATGGGGAGGGTGTTCCAGGTCTTGGCGGCGAGGTGGGAGAACGATCTGCCGCCGGAGGTCGCTCTTCGGATGCGGGGGACTGTGGCGAGGGCGAGGTCAGCGGAGCGGAGCTGGCGGTTGGGGGTGTAGAAGCTGAGTCGTCTGTTGAGGTATGCTGGTCCGGTGTTGTGGAGTGCCCTGTGTGCGTGGGTGAGGAGCTTGAAGGTGAACATATGAATAAAAAAACACATCTATTAGCTTTGGAAATGCTTGTTGGCAGTATCAAATAAATAAGTAACAACAATGATTATGTTGCAAATAATTAGGATTGAAGATATTTCTGTTTTCAAAATAGGCGAACGTCAATTAAACATTGCTTAGGTCTGTGGAAGGGGTAGTGGTTCAGGGCGTGTCTCAATCACTCCTGTTCTCTTCACACCTCTTTCCTCTGCAATCTCTCTTTCTGGTAGACACATGACTTTTTTCTCCCCACATCTTTCTGAAAACCTCCATTGGCATATCACACATCCTCTCCTTCCTCTTCACCTCTATTTTTTCAAGTGTATTTAAATATAGTTATTATAGATTATTGCATTTTCTTTTGACATGTGAGAGTAGATTTTCAAACATTTTGCACTGGGTTTGCATCACAAAAGTGATATCAACCAGCACAAAATGTTTTTTTCACTAATTTACTTTCCAGTGTGAAACTTTTTTGGCATTGGAATGTATCCTACAAGTAACGCAAAGCAGCGAGAAGCATTGCTTTGCATTACTTAGCGCCAAGGGGGCATTACATGGGTGGTACATGGGTGTTCCCATCCTACCACCCATGCCTTTTGATGCAAAACCCTATCTACAACCAATTGTAGACAAGGTTTAGCACCAAAAGTTAACGCCATCTGAAAGGAGGTGTTAAGAGGGGAAATGTTTTCATTTCTCCTTTCATTTCCTACTTTACATGCGGGCTGCACTGTGCAGCACACATACAAAGTGGGAAGAGTGTTTGAACTTGGCTAGGCATAATCTTTTGTACAGGAAGGGTACCCTTCCTGTACAAAACCTATGCTAGACTCTGGCATGCACCTTAGCGCTATGGTGCTAAGGAGTGATCCTGGCTCACAGCAGGTGAAATCAGTGGCAGCACTAGGGAGAGGGGAGGAAAGAGCCGTCTCTCTGTAGATATGGCGCTCTCCTGCTCCCTCCCTGTCATGCAACGCAGCGCAGCATTTTTGGCTTCTGCGCTGCGTTGCGTCACTTCTTTGAAAATCTGCCCCATGGTTTGTTGATCTTGAACCTTTGATCAAGTTCATAAACTTATCTGATGTGGTTATATGGCCCTTTAAGGGGTCAGGGGATTACGCAATTTCATCAAAAGTAAACCCACCAGCTTTATGTAGATTTGTAAATTACTGCTTAGTTTTTAGTAGTGAATCACAGTGTGTGTAATAAATGTACTTTTCCTTTTCTAAAGAAAAAGCACAGACTGGGCAATTATTTATTGAGTGTTATTATTGCGTGCCAGTAAATGGTGATTACTAGCCCACACCATCTCCCTGAAGGAGTCCTTGGACTGCTCTGCCCTGCTACCCTGAGAGTCAAGCGCTACAATGGGATCTTTGGTTTCCAGTAGAGGGTGAATGTAGAAACATTTCTTGTCCAAGCCACACAACTAATGGCCTGTTTCCTTAGAGAGAATGCAAAAATGAATTGAAGTGTTGTAATACTCATTGGCAGTGAAGCGTAGCCCAAACTAACCAGAATACCAAGACATTTTTTCATAAACAGCTATACAAAAAGGTCTTCCATTGAGTTTTTGTGTCAATACAATGGTGACCATTTCGCATCCTATATCACTAAAGTTGATGGATAACAAGGGAACATTTTGAGGTGAACATAGGAAAATTATTACCTTTTCCCAAAGTCAGCTACAAGAATACAAAAATATCATGTTGCTTTGGAATGCAGATCCAATCTGCAGAGAGCCACAGAACTCAATCCTCACGTTTATTGTCACTGTACAGTCAAATGTGTCACTTATGTAAAACCATGGGGCTTATTTACGAGCCCCTTGCGCTGCTGTTGCGTCACTTTTTTTCACACACTGGCGGCACAGTGTGCTGCCCCATTTTACAAGACCACACAAAGCCACCCTGCGTAGCTTTTCATGGCCTTGTAAATGTGGCACTTTTCGCACATCACTTTGCATGAAAGGGGCGTGCCATGGGTGTTGCTGTGGGTGTTCCCACGCATCACCCATGGATTCTGCCGCATTCACATATTTACAACATTTTGTACACCTGAGAATGCGTCAGAATCCTGCGTCTCCCCAGGGGAGGCATAAGGAGGCGCAACAAGGAGAAATACTTTTATTTCTCCTCGTTTTTTCCTCTTTCTGTGCTTGTTGCATTCTGCAGCACCCATTGAAAGAGGAAAAACCCTCTTGTGTCCCTTCCTACACAAAACAATCATCCCCGCAACACAGGCACCCTTGCACCAAGGGTGCCTGCATTGGTGCATGGCAGCCAATTGTGCGCCAGCGCAGGGGAAAGCACAGGGATGCGTCATATTATTGTAAATATGACGCATCCCAGTGATTTAAAAATGGTGCAGCTCGGAGCAGCAAAATGGCTTGCGGCACCGTGCTTCGTCATTTTGTTGTAAATAAGGCCCTATGTGATGACCCAAGCTCAGATGCCTGCCTTTTGTCCAATTTTATTGGTAGCTTCCTACTTTTATTCACCACTGCTTAAAGCTTTGCAGCTCAAAGGTCCCCTATTTCTACTTATGTAGCTATTTTAAATAACACTAGGTACAAAATTAATCTTAGCCTCCTAGTCAAATTTTGGGATTGACTCTCCTGGAGTGAGAACATGTGCTTGGTTGCTACAAGAGAGGCATTTTATATCCGTGTGGAATGTTACCTTTTACTCTTATTCCAGTTACCCTGGTTGCTAAAGCATAGAATCGTATATACCTCTAAATGAATATCTACATTTCAAGTTCCTTTGACACCAATGTCATTCTTTAAAAAAATTTTTTTAATTTAGTACGAATTCTGCAAGCTCTCCATTTCAGACTACCAACCTACTATTTTTTTTCCCCAAAACTTAGCTCTTCTTGTTCCAGATATGAGTGTGCCGGACCGTCCCAGATGTGAGGATACTCTACCAAAACTATTCTCGGTTTCATTAAGCGTACTCTGTTTTTGAAATAGTTTCCCTATCTAGAACGCTCCAGTGACCATAGTTGTGATTCTGTAAATGTCACTTTCACATATAGACATCAATTAGTGGTACCCAGGGGCCGCAGCTGCTACAATTTGTTTTCTTTTTAGTCGCTCTGGCACTGGGCTTACGGGGTCATGAACTCAAGAGCCGGAACAGAAATTGAACAAGATTCAAACAGCTGGGTTAATGCTGTAGCCTACATTCCTTGTCCTTTCCTGTTCCGATTAGCAAATAGAAGGCTTCTGATTTCATATGGGTGGGGAAATGGATCATCCTTGTGATGTCATCGGCCAAGAGGTGCATGATGTCACATGTGCAACCATTTGCTATTTAATGAATTGAACACCAGTTCTTTTTCTACTGTGTTCCAGTATAGAGGGAGTCTGTGCCAAAATCTCAGTGTTTTGCCTTTTTTGCTCAGTTCTTTATTTTAGAAATTTTCATTTGTCCATCTTGTACATTTCTTAATCTCTTCTGTAGTGAATTTCTGTGTACTATATTTTTTAAAGGTTTCATATAATACGTTTGACTGCTATTAAATCAAGAAACATTTTTACTACAATTCTTTTTATTCCTATAAATAACCAAGCCAACAGGATAATTTTTGCAAAAAAAGCTTTGGTTCTGCCATACTTTCCATTAAAAAGGCATTTATTTATTTGCCTATAACTTTGCCTCTCATCAGCAGATCTGCACCAAATTTGGGGTCTCATTTACAATATTTTGAGGCTTGGCAGCGCAGCAAGCCTTCCTGCTGCACTGCCACGCAACAAAATAAAAGGGCACGAATGTGCCGTATCGACAAGATACGGCGGATTCCTACCCTTCTCCCCTGTGCCAACGCACAAACAGCAGCCATGTGCCAGCGCAGAGACCCTGGCATCATTTTGCAAGGGTGCCTGCGAAGAGGAAATGATTGTTTTTGTGCAGGAAGGGACACCTTCCTGCACAAAAACAATCATTAAAGGCATTTTCCTCTGTGTATGTGTGCTGCAGAATGCAGCATGCATAGAAAGAGGAAAAAACAAGGATAAATAAAAGTATTTCTCCTCGTTGCGCCTCCTTACGCCTCCCCTGTAGGATTCTGACGCATTCCCAGGTTTACAAAATGTTGTGAATCTGGGAAAGTGTAAAGTTCCATGGATGTTGCGTGGGAACACCCACAGCAACACCCATGGAATGCCCCTTTCACGCAGAGTTATGCGTGAAAGGGAAACATATTTACTAGGTCTTGAAAAGTCACACAGGATTACTTTACATGGCCTTGTAAATATGGAGAAGCCCATTGCGCTGCCACTGCGTCAATAAAAGTGACGCACTGGCAGCGCAATGGGCTTGTAAATAAGTCCCTTGGTACTTGGTCAGCGCAGACAACTATAGTCCAGAATGCCCAATTTCATGAACCACTGTGCAGGGATAGAAGAGTTAAGAGGGGTGAGTAAAGCAGCGTTTCCCATTTTTGCTCCCATAGGATTTTTTTATTGCGTTTACAGTAAAAGATGTTGAAAGGATCTACATCGAACCTGGTATGAAAGTAGAACTTTACTCAGAAACCATGCTTTTGTATGTTAAGTGAAAGTCTGTTCAGTAGTTTTTGAGAAATAAAAGTTTGAAAAATGTGCCAAGTAAACTTGAAAGGTTCAACCTTTTGTTTATCTCTACCTTTTAATGATGTGCTTCAGTGATTTGTGACTGTTCTTACTGGCTTTCGAAATGTTGAAGGTCTCGTTAGAATTTTTATTTCGTCATCTTGAAAAACTGGGATTTGATTCTAAATCAGGACTTTCGCGATGTAGGGAAAAATAATTCATAGGAAAGAGGTGGCACTATAGCAAGTGCCTGGGTACACAGGGCAATTCTAGGAGTACCCAAAGACCTGGAAAACTCGAGTAAAAGATCGGCACAAAATGTGGAAAACTGCACCCAATTTGTGATTCCATCATGAGGGAGATCAAGAGACCCGCCATTTTGAGCAGTAGATTTGTCTTCAACTTTGTGAAAAATTGTGAATCACATTTAATTAATTATCACAAAAGAAGAGACCAGGAATGAGCCTTCTCTGACTCCCTTCCAAGGTTGAAAACTCACTCAAGAGAGAAGGACTAACTAGCTAAAAAACCAAAAGGTAACTGGAAAAGATATATCCGTTAGTTCCCCGTACAGATAGTAAGGAGAGCCAAGAATCATTAGTGTGAGGCAAGCGAGAGGGGGAAAGAAAAGACTTTTCTTAATACTGCCCTCACACACTTTGCAGTGTCATGCTTCATCATAGGGCCGCATCAAACGTCCAGGTGCAGACCAACACACTGGACGGAGCGCAAAGATTTTTTAATGAAGAGTGGTGAGGGAGATAAAATAGAAAAGAAAAACAGAAAAGGGAAAAGCTGTTCCCTCAAGAAGGGATCAAGAAGTGCAGACAAGTAAAGATAAAACTATAAGGGGGATACCAAAAGTTTACCTTTAATCCTGGTTCCCCTTGTTAGGATTAAAAAATTTCAAAGTTGGGATACTCTAGGGAAATAAGTACCCCTATATCCACGCTGCAGGAACCAACATGTTTCGGCCAATCCTACGTGCCCACCTGGGTCACACTGGGCTTCATCAGGGTATGGATCCCTTTATTTTTCTGGTCTTCACCCTAACTAAGGTGTAAATATCATACAACGAACGGAGAGTCTCCGATTCACCTTTTCCAACAGTTAAGGAGAGGTGGCCATTTTCTGTAAAAAGAACAAAAATAGAATATATCTAATGTCTTCATAGTACAAACTCTTGTCCCCTCCCTTTTCTCTGTAGCCTCTCACAGACTGCATCCATCAATCATGCAGTAACCCAGTGTTCTCTAAATAAAATATGCTGTGTGTTAAAAAGATGATCAAACACCGTGCTTTTAAAAGAACAGACACTCTCAGACGTGGAGTTAAAACAAGGGCACCCTCTCATGGCCCCTCTGGGTGGCAATTCATACTCATTGACCTGGTAATGGTCAATAGTACCGACTGAGCCCATTAGTGTTCTCCTGGCTTCCCATTGATTCACCCATATTCAAATGCAAGATCAGTTCAACTTACCCGAGTTCACCAGAATTTCTCTGAACCCGGGACCATCGTGGGAACGTGATCTTATTGTCACACTCTATTAAAAGTAAACATAAAATTCACCATGAACCTACCAACTGTGTGCAAATCTCAATCTTATCAGAAAATATATATATATGCCCTGCACAATTGGTATAATCAGAGTCTGCTCTACAGCTACCGGCCCCTCCTTGGTAGTACTCAATCCGGGAGCCGGTACCGGTATATTCAAAGTAGCTCACAGCTAAACTTGGCTCAGTTTCAGTAAGGGGGTGACTGATTTCTGGCTCCAATCTAACAAGACGGAGTCCTTGGAACGTACGTCCACATTCCTTACGGGTTTGATACCGGTATATTCAAAATAGCTCATGGCTATGCTTAGCTCAAATAAAGTGGAAGGGTGACTGATTTCTCGCTCAGGTCTAACTCAACGGAGTCCTCGAAGAGTACGTCCACCCTCCTAACGGGTTTTGAGAATTCCCCCCGCCTGGTCCCAGTTACTACTCCAAAGATCAACAGTTGTCCGTTTCCAGCCCGGTCCACCGAAGATATCGGCAATATCCAGGAACCGCGTTAAAAGCTCCATTCACGTACGTAGCGTGAGTGAGCCTGTGTGCATGGCTGGAGGACCGGAAGTGGGAACTGAGCGCTACCTCGCTTAGTCCATTGTGCTCTTAACAGCGGCCATGTTGAAATTGCTGCATATGCCCAACTACCTGCCAGAGCTACTTACTTATTTGCTCATAACCCCGTATAGTTGGAATCCAGGATGCAATAGTTGAGGCCCCTTGCACTGCTCTTCAAGTCTATCCACGCACGTTGTTCTCCTCACTAAGAGGAAATTAGAAATATCAGTAGCATTAGGTGGAATGAGGTTTGTCAATCACAGTCCATTCAGTTCTCTTTCAGAATGTCTCATCTCTTTGAAATGTGCAGTCAACTCGTATTGGTTTTGCTGCAACGTATGGTGCTCATATGCTCCAATATGCGCGCTTCACTCTGCGGGTTGTCATCCCACATATTGCATATTGCACGGGCATTTTAGTAGATAAATAACATTATCCGAATTGCATGTCGTATGTTTTCTCTGCTCCCAGGGACGACACAGGCCAATGTCTATACTTTGCCATTTAAAGATGTAGGCCACCCTGCAACATTCACACGCATAGTGGCCCATAATCGGTGGTAATTGCCATTGTTGTTCTTCGCTCTGCGACCGGATTACTGAGGGCCTTGGCCGGGTGTTCACAATCGTGTCTTTAATGCTGCCACTCTTTGAAAGAGAAAAGGGGACTGGTTGGTTTAATCCCATTGAGTTAAGGATCCGCCAGTTCTTTGCACTATTTTTTTCATGTGACTGGACATGGTATTGTATGTGGTCACACAGATACTTCTGTCTGTTGATTCTCTTTCATGTGTTTCCAAGAGCACATCCCTATTGCAATTTCTAGCACGCTTCTGGGCTCTTTTGATTACATGTTCTGGGTAGTTTCTATCTCTAAGCTTATCACACTATAGATCCGCCTCCTTTTTAAAATCAATTAGAGGGAACAGTTCCTGCGGCTGCGCAGGAACTGGCACATATGGGAGGTTCTCCTCAGGGATCGGGATGGAAACTTTTAAACGATAACAAGTTATTCCTGTCAGTGGGTTTGTGATAGACGCTACTGGCAAGGCACCTATTTTCTCCTCTGATGTTCAAATCCAGGAACGGTAATGATTCATTAGTCATGGTTCCTGTGAAGAAAAGAAATGGGTTTCTTGGTTCAACCACTCTAAAAGTCTTCTGCTGTTGTTTGGTCCTCTCCAGATGATAAAGACGTCATCTATTATCTGGTCGTAAAAAGGGTTGGCTTGAGAGTAGATGTTCTCATCTTCAAATTGCGAAACATAGAGACAGGCCAGACTAGGTACACAGGAGCTCCCCATGGATGTTCCATGGACTTGTAGATAGAATGTATCTTCATACTTGAAGAAGTTCCTAGTCAAAGACAATTCTAGAAGACAGAGAATGAATGTTCTTGGAGTTTGGTGCTCCCAACTCTCTGAAAACAGAATATCTTCTATCACCCTTAGGGGCTCACGTTGGGGGATATTCGTATACAGTGACTCTATGTCGAGTCCGATCATTAGGTCACTGTTAGGGTCAAATTCCAACTCCTTAATGAGGTTCAAAACCTCACTGGTGTCCTTGAGATAAGCCGGCTTCTTCTGCACCAAGGGACGTAGATAACTGTCACAAAACTTCGCAAGCGGCTCTAAAATCGAGTTTGTTCCAGCTCTCACTAATGGCTGGATCAGTCGTAAAGAAGCAGCCTTTTTATGCAATCAAGAACCAACAGTGCCATACTTTTACACTTTACCTAAAGTGCATAAACCTACACGTCCACCACCAGGACGGCCTATAGGCTCTGGAACAAACTCGATTTTAGAGCCGCTGTCGAAAACGCAGGTTAATGATCGGACTCGACATAGAGTCACTGTATACGAATATCCCCAACGTGAGACCCTAAGGGTGATAGAAGATATTCTGTTTTCAGAGAGTTGGGAGCACCAAACTCCAAGAACATTCATTCTCTGTCTTCTAGAATTGTCTTTGACTAAGAACTTCTTCAAGTATGAAGATACATTCTATCTACAAGTCCATGGAACATCCATGGGGAGCTCCTGTGCACCTAGTCGGGCCTGTCTCTATGTTTCGCAATTTGAAGATGAGAACATCTACTCTCAAGCCAACCCTTTTTACGACCAGATAAGGGTTTGGCGGCGATACATAGATGACGTCTTTATCATCTGGAGAGGGGACCAAACAACAGCAGAAGACTTTCTTAGGTGGTTGAACCAAAGAAACCCATTTCTTTTCTTCACAGGAACCATGACTAATGAGTCATTACCGTTCCTGGATTTGAACATCAGAGGAGAAAATAGGGGCCTTGCCAGTAGCGTCTATCACAAACCCACTGACAGGAATAACTTGTCATTGTTTAAAAGTTTCCATCCCCGATCCCTGAGGGAGAACCTCCCATATGGCCAGTTCCTGCGCCTTCGCAGGAACTGTTCCACTCTAATTGATTTTAAAAAGGAGGCGGATCTATAGTGTGATAAACTTAGAGATAGAAACTACCCAGAACATGTAATCAAAAGAGCCCAGAAACGTGCTAGAAATTGCAATAGGGATGTGCTCTTGGAAACACATGAAAGAGAATCAACAGACAGAAGTATCTGTGTGACCACATACAATACCATGTCCAGTCACATGAAAAAAATAGTGCAAAAGAACTGGCGGATCCTTAACTCCAATGGGTTAAACCAACCAGTCCCTCTTTCTCTTTTAAAAAGAGTGGCAGCATTAAAGACACGATTGTGAACACCCGGCCAAGGGCCCTCAGTAATCCGGTCACAGAGCGAGAACAACAATGGCAATTACCACCGGTTATGGGCCACTATGCGTGTGGATATTGCAGGGCGTGCCCTACATCTTTAAATGGCAAAAGTATAGACATTGGCCTGTGTCGTCCCTGGGAGCAGAGAAAACATACGACATGCAATTCGGATAATGTTATTTATCTACTAAAATGCCCGTGCAATATGCAATATGTGGGGATGACAACCCGCAGAGTGAAAACGCGCATATTGGAGCATATGAGCACCATACGTTGCGGCAAAACCAATACGAAGTTGACTGCACATTTCAAAGAGATGGGACATTCTGAAAGAGAACTGAATTGGACTGTGATTGACAAACCTTTCATTCCACCTAATGTTACTGATATTTCTAATTTCCTCTTAGTGAGAGAACAATGGTGGGTGGATAGACTTAAGAGCAGTGCAAGGGGCCTCCACGATTGCATCCCCTGGTTCCGACTATACGGGGTATGAGCAAATAAGTAAGTAGCTCTTGCAGGTAGTTGGGCATATGCAGCAATTTCAACATGGCCGCTGTTAAGAGCACAATGGACTAAGCAGGGTAGCGTTCCAGTTCCCACTTCCGGGTCCTCCAGCCATGCACACAGGCTCACTCACGTGATCCAGCGCGGCTAATATAAATTTCTCCTTAGGACACGAATCCAGGTAAAACATTCACGTCTATTAAAATCATATGTTGGTGGGGCCCATGACACCGCATATCATACATTCATTCTTTCACTGGATTACACACCAAGGAGAAATGTGTTGCTGGAGGAACGGGATACCTTGTTAAATTTGACAGAATAATACCTCAGACATCATATACATCAACTTTAATCCTGTCAGTTCTAAACATCAAGGTATTCCGCTCTTTGGTCGATGGACCAACTAGTAGAATAAGTTGATGGTGATTAAGACCAGCTCAATCACTCTTAAAACTTGTTAACCTTTAAACTTATTAATGAACTAAAGAACCACAGACTCATTTTAAATTAGAACGAAATTTTATCTAATTTCTCAATTGCACGGGTGAGATTCTATGTTTATTAATCACTTTAATACATTAATAATATTTATATGAAAAATCTAATAAGGAATAGAAAATTATGCATTTACCCATTTGGATGTAGATAGGAATGGTTCACCAAAAAGAAGATAAACCGCAGATAACAGAATAAAACTCCCAAACTGACTGACTGTCCCGCTAAATGCCTCCTCAATCGGACCTCCCATGCAGATTTCCCGCAACGATCTCGTTCCTTCCCCAGTCAAGTTCGAAGTCCAAAAATGACAGAGTCCTTTCGTAATATTGAGGTGGAAAAATGGAAAATAGGAAAAATGGTATGGCAAGAAAACACCAACGGCAGCAGTAGCATCAATAACAGCGGCCACAGCAGCAGCAAAAGGAGCAACTCCACCCCACATAAGAGTAGACCCTCTTATACCCTACTTTCTAGCTTACTACACAAAAAGTTGCAATCCTTAGGGGCAAGACTCACGCTAATTGGTCCATTTGAGGGGTGGTGATGATCACCTCATCGCCCTCCTTGTTCAAACTGGTTTTGGGGACAGTTAAACATACGAGTCTCATGACCTCTGGGTTAAAAGCAGTCCAATTTGTCCATTCATTTTGTTGCAATCTCGATGGTCACAATTTAGTTAGTCCATTGTTGCTCAGTACTTTTCTCTTCCATTCCCACGAATACGTGCTGAGTCTTTCTTGGCACCCTCCTTTTGGTAGGTCAGTACGACCTTGACATCTCCGTGCACAGGCCGCACCCACGTGATTTAGTTTCTCTATTTCTTCCGCTTAGAGGCCATCTTTGGCTTTTCACGTGACCACATCTGTTTCGGCAGCCATTTTCGCAGCATGGCCTATCAGGCCCGAACGAACTATCATAAGAACAAACACAACCAAAATTAAAACAAAGGAAATAAGTCTTTCTGTTTACCACCCGCCATTCTAAAGACCCGTGTTAGGTGTTACCTGGCAGAAGCAACTTTTAAAGCCATTTTACTTACCATCTGCATTCTTTGCCACAATACAAATCTACTACATAGCATAAATCATGCGATTTTACTCTAATTAGTACGCAAATCACAATATTAGGGTTAATCAACTTCACAATTGTAAATAAATTGGATTTTGCACAAAATTGCGGGTTACCCTTATATAGTGTTTACTAAAAGTGCATTTGTTGGTTATTTCATGCTCCTTCAAACAATTAGTATTGTTAATTTATTAAAGTTCATTAATTTTCCAAGGGGGGGGTACAAATTATTTTATTTACCCTGCTCCATCACACGCTACGTACGTGAAAGGAGCTTTTTAACGCGGTTCCTGGATATTGCCGATATCTTCGGTGAACCGGGCTGGGAAACGGACAACTGTTGATCTTTGGAGTAGTAAGTGGGACCAGGCGGGGGAATTCTCAAAACCTGTTAGGAGGGTGGACGTACTCTTCGAGGACTCTATTGTGTTAGACCGGAGCGAGAAATCAGTCACCCTTCCACTTTAATTGAGCTAAGTGTAGCCATGAGCTATTTTGAATATACCGGTATCAAACCTGTAAGGAATGTGGACGTACGTTCCAAGGACTCCGTCTTGTTAGATTGGAGCCAGAAATCAGTCAACCCCCTACTGAAACTGAGCCAAGTTTAGCCGTGAGCTACTTTGAATATACCGGTACCGGCTCCCGGATTGAGTACTACCAAGGAGGGGCCGGTAGCTGTAGAGCAGACTCTGATTATACCAATTGTGCAGGGCATATATATATTTTTTCTGATAAGATTGAGATTTGCACACAGTTGGTAGGTTCATGGTGATTTTTATGTTTACTTTTAATAGAGTGTGACAATAAGATCACGTTCTCACGATGGTCCCGGGTTCAGAGAAATTCTGGTGAACTCGGGTAAGCTGAACTGATCTTGCATTTGAATATGGGTGAATCAATGGGAAGCCAGGAGAACACTAATGGGCTCAGTCGGTACTATTGACCATTACCAGGTCAATGAGTATGAATTGCCACCCAGAGGGGCCATGAGAGGGTGCCCTTGTTTTAACCCCACGTTTGAGAGTGTCTGTTCTTTTAAAAGCACGATGTTTGATCATCTTTTTAACACACAGCATATTTTATTTAGAGAACACTGGGTTACTGCATGATTGATGGATGCAGTCTGTGAGAGGCTACAGAGAAAGGGAGGGGACAAGAGTTTGTACTATGAAGACATTAGATATATTCTATTTTTGTTCTTTTTACAGAACATGGCCACCTCTCCTTAACTGTTCAAAAGGTGAATCGGAGACTCTCCGTTCATTGTATGATATTTACACCTTAGTTAGGGTGAAGACCAGAAAAATAAAGGGATCCATACCCTGATGAAGGCCAGTGTGACCCAGGTGGGCACGAAGGATTGGCCGAAACATGTTGGTTCCTGCAGCGTGGATATAGAGGTACTTATTTCCCTAGAGTATCCCAACTTTGACATTTTTTAATCCTATCAAGGGGAACCAGGATTAAAGGTAAACTTTTGGTATCCCCCTAGATAGTTTTATCTTTACTTGTCTGCACTTCTAGATCCCTTCTTGAGGGAACATCTTTTCCCTTTTCTGTTTTTCTTTTCTATTTTATCTCCCTCACCACTCTTCATTAAAAAATCTTTGCGCTCCGTCCAGTGTGTTGGTCTGCACCTGGACGTTTGATGCGGCCCTATGATGAAGCATGACACTGCAAAGTGTGTGAGGGCAGTATTAAGAAAAGTCTTTTCTTTCCCCCTCTCGCTTGCCTCACACTAATGATTCTTGGCTCTCCTTCCTATCTGTACGGGGAACTAAGGGATATATATTTTCCAGTTACCTTTTGGTTTTTTAGATAGTTAGTCCTTCTCTCTTGAGTGAGTTTTCAATCACATTTAATTCACATCTTTCAGAAAGGGTTGAAGAAAATAAAAAACAGAATTAAAAAAACAAAAGGGGTGTTGGTAGAGAGACAAAGAGAAAAAGAGAAGCAAAAAAGGATGACAGAAAGGGGGAGAGGCAAATGCAGTGCACAGCATGTGTGCAGCAGGGTTTGGCTAACGGTAATGGGTTGGGCAGCCGAGTCTTGCTGCTGCCGACCACATCTCGCTCATTTTGAGGCCCAAGTTGCTAAACTTTTGAATCCATGGCTTCTCTGTCTCCATCAGCTTAACAACGACTTTTCCTAGCTGTGCTCTGTCCTTCGGAAGGCACTCGTTTGATAGCACCATGAAGCTTTCAGGTAAGAAGCACTTTTGAATATATATATATACATCAGTAGTGGAAAAACAGAGGCAAAACACATTCTTATCTAAGAAGTCTTATAGAAGAAAGAGAGGGACCGGAAGGATGAACTTTTAAAGAGGGTAATCGTTTGTTATATATGGTCAGTCATTGATGGCCATGATTCAACTTTGTGTTGATCACATGTCTAACTGAAGTGTAGCAGCACGTACAATAGTGTTCAGTCATTGTGTGGAACAGATGTAGTCTCTGAGGACAGAGAAAGTTGAGTGTGTTTCCAATTCACAAACAAGAAGGGAAGATGACTTTTGGTGGTGGAAAAGTAATTGAAAATCCATGAGAGTGAATTTAGTGCAACATCTTGCAATTAAGAAGTATTATAAAAAACATAAATGCACTGACTCCAGGAATAGTCTAATACATGAATCATGGGTGTGTAGCAGTGAATAATGCGGTTGTTTTCCACCAAAACCACTGTTTCACTGCTCTTACATAACAGCAGCAAATAACTGTGTATTTTTAACCGATGTTTCATATAATGGCTTTCTGCGAATGCAATGCATAACTGATTGTTTTCTACTCTGTAACTCAGACAGGGGCGTTGGAACAATTTTCAGAGTCATGGGTGCGGTCTTAAATGTTACATTGCTGAAGTCAGAGGGATTGGGAAAAAATCAAAGCATTACACAATGAACAAGTGAGCAAATGAGCCACACTTAGGGCCTGATTACTAGTTTAACGGTGCGGCGGCGGGTCCGCCACACCGCCAAACCCGTGGTCAGGCCACCTACCAGATTACGAGTTAAACTCGTGTCTGGCGGGCTTTTCTTGGCGTTCCCAAGGCGGTGCCTTTAAAAATAGGCCCACAATGGGAACGCCAAAAACAGTTCCTGCACGGCATGATCTCGAAAGTCCATGCCTTGCAGGAACTAGTGTGCATGCACATAGGGGGGCACATGTTGTGCCCCTCTGTGTGCATCCACAGGGCGTGAGGCACAAGGGGGACCTGTAGGGCCCCCTTTGTTTCCTCTCCGCCAGGGTTTTCATGGAGCAGGAACTGCCATGAAAACACCAGCGGAGAGGAATCTTGTAATATGCTTGGCAGGACCAGTCGTAAGCAGGCCCTTATTCAGCAGGAGAGTGGTAAGAATGTTGTGTGTAGCTGGTGGTCCATTTTGGAGCACACTGTCACAAATATATTACTAAAGCATGATGTGGTAGTGTACTGTCATTTACATGCAACACATTTTCTATTACAATGACCTCTAAATTTGCAGTCATACAATTTTATAGGTAAAACTACATAGCTACAAATGATAATGTGAGGGAAACGGTTTTCAATTAATATTTATAATTTGTACGCCACCAACTAAAATGTCTGGATTTGTTTTGATCCTATCTGGATTTGTTTTGATCGTAATAAAATCTTTGTTTCCATCACACTTCAGAATTAAAAATATGCTTCATTTGGTGCTTTCTTAACTGCTTATATATTTTTAAATATTTGTACAGTTCATTAACTTGAATATACATTTTGTTGTGTTAGAAAAAAACCGACATCCTGCAGCCTTTCCTTTCATACTCCCTGTACCGCAGCAAAATGGTCACTGTAGTTGACTTAACTAATTGCTTTCAATTTGGAGGCAAATAAATGTAAACACCAATCTTGATGCAAAAATAATAAGCAGCAATTTACCTGACTTTTTTACCTCTGTCTTTGAACACAAAGATAATGTGACAAGATAAAAACAA
Source organism: Calotriton arnoldi (assembly GCA_963921515.1). Taxonomy (NCBI): domain Eukaryota; kingdom Metazoa; phylum Chordata; class Amphibia; order Caudata; family Salamandridae; genus Calotriton; species Calotriton arnoldi. Next base: position 313,635 of record CAWUFW010015121.1, on the reverse strand, counting down.
AATTTACAGGCATCTTTAATGCTCATTCACCTTCTGAACTCCAGCACCCTATTTCCAGCACCTATGGACTCAAAAGATAGATCACTGAAAAGAGCTTGTGGTATGGTGAAATGTTTGGTATAATCCATGCAGATGGCTCGTTGGCTGTCTCTTGGACAATGGAAAGGCATCTTATTCTGAACCATGAACTTCTTTAAATGCAGCTCAGACAGGTGCAGATATTTTTGCCTACTCTTGCACATGGAATAGACATTTGGGTATTTGCAATTGGTCAACCAGGTGGAGAAAGATACCATTGTTTGTTGAAGAGCAAATTATGGGGGTCATTACGATGACGGGTGGATCGCCACCGCCCGTATGGCGGTGGCGATCCGTCCGCCATTTCACACCGCCCGCATGCCATTTCCCCCCTGCCATATTACGATGGCTGGGGGTTCCGCGGCGGACGGAAAGAACGTCCGCCGCTTTTTCGCCGGTCGACTCGTCGACCGGGCGGAAAACATACATTATATGGCGGCGGTGTCTGCAAGACACCGCCGTCCATATTATGATGATCGCGGAGGGCAGCCTTTCCATGGCGGCGTTGCCGCCATGGAAAGGCATACGGTCATCGCTGTTGGGGGCCCGCTACGGGCCCCCAGGATGTTGGGGGGTGGGGGTGCACATGGGGGTACCTTTGGTACCCCCTGCATTGGCATGGACAAGGTGGCAGGCACCGCGCGGTGCCTGTCACCTTGTGCATGTGAATGCCCAACGTGCATTCCCAGCATTGTGGCGGGCGGTGCTGTGAACACCGCCCGCCACAATGTTGGGAATAGGGATGCCACCGTGGCGGTGGCATCCTAATACTCACGGCGGGACCGCCGCTCCTATGGCGGATGGTTCCATTCACCGTTACGGTGGCGGGCGGACTTTGTCCGCCCGCCATCGTAATGACCCTCTAAGTTTTTGTAGGATTTTGTAAGAAACAGGTATTGCGAGGTAGCTATTCAAGAGTGGTTAGGGGTTCAACAAGCTTTGCCCATGCTCTCACAACACCCAGGTCCAGAGCTTTACAGAGTGAAGTCAGAATGCATCTTTGATGCTCCCTTTCACTCACCAATGCAAGTGTTGCCTTAACTAAATCACATATTGCCACCCAGTTTGTTGCTTTGAGTGGAGAGGTGTAGAAATCAATATTTGCAATCCAGTAACAACACTTCTGGTTCTAGCTCAGGGTATTTATAAAATAATAACATTTGTTAGCTTGGTCACATACATGCAATGGCATTTGCATACTTTAGGAGTTACACAAATGCAATACCTGCAGGAGAGAGATACAAATGGATGAGGCAAGGAGGGAAAACCGGGGGGCTGAGGGTGCCTAACATGGGTATGGGAGGCTGGGGTAGACTGTTGGTGACAGCAATATCAGGATGAGGTGGGCTTTTAGTTATTATCTAAAGCATTCGGGGAAGGAAGATAGTCTGGATCTAATACCTTCTTGAGGGAAGAGCTGCCTATTTTACAGAGGATCTTGGGATGTGGCTTTGGCAGCAGCGCAGCCCGAGTTGTATGAGTGTAACGGTGTAGATCACACAGAAGGATTCCAGTTTGATGTGGACTGAGAGGCGAAGCAAGTGCAGTTGTTTCAGAGTGGGTAAAAGCGGGATCCATTTTTTTGGGTTGGTGATGTAGTGAGCAGCAGCATGCCAAATGCATCTTAGAAGGCCAAGATAGTGTTGCGGAAGCCAGTGAGGATGTAATTCTCTAAGCAAGACAGGTTAAGTGAATACACAATGGTGCAGACTTTGTTGGGAGGCATGAAGGACTGTATTCCGTGCAAAAGGTGTAGCTGAAACACTGTCACACATGCCAACATTCGGGAGCATCTAGGAGGGAAAATGTGAGAAAAAAATCAGGTAAATTTAATCTTCTCATGAGTTTAATTTGGATGAAGTACTTTTTAAGAAGGTTAAAGGAAAAAAATGGCAGTTCCCTGCCTTAATAAGGTCTCTTGGCATGTATGCCATGCTGTCTGGGGTTTTACTTTATATGGTTTTTGGAGGTTAGTTTGGAGCCTTAAGGAAGCCCAGGATTTACATGTATGGTCAGTGAGGCTGGTTCGATCAAAGGGGGGGTCTCACCACACACTCATTGCACACTGAGATGGTTGGGCACTCCCTCTGCCAAGATGGTGGGGACCACAGGAGCTATGAAATTTCCCTGTAGCCGTATTCATCCATAGAGGGGCTTCGGAGGAGCTGCGACTGAAATCAGAGATAGGGGCTGTAATTCCCTCTTAAAAAAAAAAAAAAAAATGAGGTAGCAGAAATAGGTACCTGCTAGACTAGGCATCTTTGGTGTGGTTTCCCCTGACTTTTTGCCTCTACCCCCTGTATTTTTGATGCTATGCTGGATTTCGTTTTTGCTGGTTCAGATGCTTCGGCCACTTTGCCACTGCTGATCAGTGTCAAAGTGCAAGTGCTCCCTGTGTAAAGTCTTGTTACAATTTGTTCTCCCTGATTGGCATATTTTATTTGCTGGTAAGTCCTAGGAAAGTGCACTGAAGTGTGTCAGGGCCTGTAATTCAAATGCTACTAGTGGGCCTGCAGCACTGATTGTGCCACCCACATGAAGTAACTCTGTAAAAGGTGGACTCAGGCCTGCCACTGCAGTGTCTGTGCGCAGTCTGTTAACTGCCATGTCGACTCGGCCAGAGTGCCCCCACTTGCCAGGCCCTAAACCTTCCCTTTCTACATGTAAGGCACCCTATGGTAGGCCCAAGGTACCCCCTGGGCAGGGTGCAGTGTATGTGAAAGGTAGGACATGTACTGGTGTGTGTGACATGTCCTCATAGTGAAATACTGCCAATTTCGTTTTTCACTATTGAAAGGCTACCTGTTCCCATAGGCCAGAATGGGCAGTTTGATTATAACATCTTATAATCCTAACTGACCCACCGAACACAGTAGAAAAACGAATTTAGTATGCCTGAACTCAGAATGTTAAAATACATCTTTTAGTGTGGGTGATCTTTACATTCTGTGTTTGAAAATACCACTTTTAGAAAGTAGGTATTTTCTTGCCTAACCATCCAGTATGCCTCTGCTAGGTTTGTGTGTTCCATGTCTGGTTTGTGAGTGACAGGGGGCTGAAGAGGGCTTTGGCTCCAGCAGTCTGATGAGTCAGGGCTGAGCCTACATAGAATAGAGAGTAGGGGGAGGAGATTTCTTTTCAGCTACCTGGGCCAGGTCTGCTTTCAACAATGCTGTCTCCACCTCCTGCCAGGAAGCTGCACCAGGGAGGACAGAACTGGTTTTGACTAGGTACAGACACTCTCTGCCTTCAGAGAACAAAGGATTTTGCAATATAAATATTGGGGCCCAGACCCCAGAACTTTAGATCACTTCTGGGAATCAAGACAAACCTTTGCCAAGGAGAGAAACCAAGGAAGCTGAAGGAGGAGACTGCCCCTGCACTGGTGACTGTTTGGGGTTGGCCTGCAGTGGTTACTTATTGCCAAGGAAAGGAGAAAAGGAACTTTGTGTGTACGTTAATCATCTTGAGGAAGATCTCCAAGGGCTTGAAACTGAGCTTGCCTCCTGTTCTGAAGTCTCAGTAACACAAAGACTTCACCCTTTCCGTCTTCCTGCATCTAGAACTGCTGTTTTAGCTGCTACAGAAGGAAATTGCAACACCGATGCCGGCGAGCGACGCCGTAACCTGCACCGAAGCCGTGAGCGCTGCTCCAACTTGCGACGTAGGCCCAACGCCAGCTGCCGTGCCACATCGACGCCAGCGAGCGACGCCGTAACCTGCCCGAAGCCGTGAGCGCTGCTCCGACTTGCGACATGGGCCCGACGCATGCTGCTGTGCTGCATCGACTCCGAAGCCAACTTCATCATCGCGGAGCCGATCCTCGACGTGGGTGACCCCTGAATCCATCGACATCGCGACATCGTAAGGAACAGTGGTTTCGGCGCCATCGTAACGTCACCTCCCCGACGCAGTAAGGAACCGTTGTCTCGCCTCCCCTGCGCTGCAGTAAGGAACAGAGGCTACACCTCCCCTGACATCGTAAGGAACCGACGCCGCGCCTATGAAGCCGCACCTCCCCGACGCCGTGAACTGCCGTCTTTGTTTTCATCGCTTTTCCAAGGTACTGTTCTTTGTGGGTCTGTTTGACTCCGGGCCCGACGCCGCGCACCTCGCGGTCGGCGCCGTAGTTTGGGATTTCTATCTGTCACGACGTCGTATAACTCAAAGTGGAGTTATCTGTTGCTACAAGCTTGATTTAAGTGAATAACCTATTTTTAAGGATATCTTGAGAACTGCATTGTGGATTTTTGTCGTTTGGTCTTGTGTTAAGTCTAGATAAAGATTACTTATTTTTCTAAACTGGTGTGGTGTCCATTTGTAGTGTTTTCACTGTATTACTGTATGTGTTCACAAATGCTTTACACACTGCCTCTGAGATAAGCCTACCTGCTCGTGCCAAGCTACCAAGGGGGTGAGCAGGGGTTATTTTAGGAGTGTAGCGCCTTACCCTGACTAGAAGCAAGGGCCCCTACTTGGTCAAAGGTACCTACCTCTGCCAACTAGAGACCCCATTTCTAACATTGGTGGTCAGCGGTGAGGATTTGGACTTGCATTTGTGACTCATATACAGTGATTGGTGTACACTACTACACTACTAGTGAGTGCAGACCATAATGCAACCACATGCATTTTGATAGAATTTTTTTTCCTTGGGACTTCTATTTTTGCTAAGAATCTTCCAGTCCTTGTTACAATGAGCAAAGCAGCATCCAACGCATCTATGGATCTACAATTTGAAGAAGATAGGGTTGATACCTACACTGTGCCACAGCTTAAAACCTTCTGTAAAAGATTTAAAATATCCTGTGAAAGGCATCACCAAGAAGGAGGAGTTCCAAAAGGCGCTGAAGGCCTGGTTGGAAGCTAGAAATACTCCTGAGCATCCTGAAGAGCCTAGGGAGGAGGCAGAGAATACAGATGGGCAGCTAGATGGGCCATTGGGCCTGACTGGGGAGAAAGTACCTTCCAGGGCAGGCAGCAGTGTTTCTTCAAAGGGCCTGTCTCCAGAAGAGCTGGAGGACAGGGTGAAGGAAAGAATGCATAGGATGGAGCTAGCCAAGCTCAAACTGGGTGGTCAAATGGAATTAGAAAGCAAGAAGTTAGCCTTGGAAGAAAAGAGAATGCATTTGGAGCATGAGAGAATGTTGAGGTTGTTGGAATTGAAAGCAAAGAGCTTAGAGCTTACTCCCTCTGGTGGCAGCGCACCATCCATGCCTATAGAAGCAAGAGTATTCATCCCCAAAGATGTAATTAAGGAGTTCCACAAGCATGAAGATATTGGGCAATGGTTTAAGGCCTATGAAGTGGCTATGATCCTCCCACCGGGTCCCTGAGAAGAATTGGGGAGCGGGGTTGTGCGGGCGGTTTCTCAGTGATGGGTGGGACACCTTGTTAGACTTGCCCTCGGAGGACCAGAATTCCTATGTCCACATGAAGGAAGCCCTAATGACCAGGTTTGGGTTGACCCCAGAGCTTTATAGACAAAGGTTTAGAAATTGTAAGAAACTGGAGTCAAGTACTTGGGTGGAATATGTGTCTTTTTTTGCAGAGCATTGGATGGTATGGGTGAAGGGTAGCAAAGTAAATGATTTTGAGACGCTCTATGATTTGATTGCATGGGAGCACTTGTCCAGTAATTGTTTTCCAGAGCTATGCCAGCACCTGATTGACAGTAAGCTGACTAACCCTAGGAAGCTTGCTGAGGAGGCGGACCGCTGGGTTAGCACCCGGGTCCACAAGGGTCATGTGAGAGACTTTGCCAAAGGTGGGCAGGGTCCCCAGCAGAAGAGAGGGGGGGCAAGGGTAAACAGAGGGAGTTCCAGAAAGGGCCCCAAAGTAATCCCCAAGGGAACCAAGGGAAGGGTTCCCAGCCTTCCCCTGAGAAGAAGCTAGGGATCCGACAGATAAGCCTGTTCAGAGGCGTCCCAAGAATTGTTTTGGTTGTGGTCAGGTGGGGCACTTCTTCTGGGTTCCTAAGTGTCCCAACAAAGGTAATACAGCACCCACTGGTGCACCGCCCCGGCAGATGGCTAGTGTAGCCCTGGGAGAGGAGATGGGTGCCCAAGGTGGGTGGGGTCCCGCAGAGATGTCCCTAGTCTCTTTAGGAGACAGTGAGATGGTCCCTAGGACCCAGCTGCCTGATAACACTAAGAAATACATGCAGTGGGTGACCATCAATGGCCATAGGGTGGAGGCTCTGAGAGACACCGGAGCCAGTGTGACAGCTGTCAGTTGCGGCTGGTGTCGGAAGAGCAGGTGACCTCCCATGCATTTTACCCTGTAGTTGCCGCTGACAACTCAGAGAGCCACTGCAAGGTGGCCCAGGTTCCCTTTGAGTGGGGGGGGGGTCTCAGGTACCTTTCAAGTTGTTGTGAGGCCAGCCATGCCTGTTGACTGTCTGCTAGGCAATGATTTGGAAAGCTCCCCTTGGGCTAAGGTGGAGCGAAGAGCTCATTTGGAGATGTTGGGTCTGCCTGAGTGGGCGTGTGTGACCACTCGGTCCATGGCAGCCAGTAAGGGTATTCAAGAGGACCTGGCGCCTGAAAAAGTGGCCCAGGTACCTGCCTTAAAGAGAAGAGGCAGGGGCGTGGGAAACTGGCCCTGAAGTTCCCAGGGTCCAGGAGGAGGCAGACCTTGAGGGGGATGCCCTGGAACCCACAGGGGAGCAAGTAGCTGATCTGCGGGACCTGCCGGAGCTGACCCATTGGCAGCAGGAAGGAGGACCCCCCAGGGAAGAGTTCTGCGAGGATCAGAAGAAGTGCCCTTCTCTCGTGGGTTTGCGGCAACAGGCAACAAACCAGGCAGCAGGTGATCAGTCTGGATCACATTGGATCTACTGGGAGAATGGTCTCCTGTATAGCGAGCCTAAGGATGCTGAGCCTGGGTCAGCCCATGTGCTGGTGGTACCCCAGCGCTTCAGAGACTTCCTACTGGGTCTGGCTCATGATATGCCTTTAGCAGGACATTTGGGGCAGGACAAGACCTTTGAACGGCTTGTCACCCACTTTTATTGGCCCCAAATGCGCAAGAGTTCAGATACTCATGTGCAGGACCTGTCAGACTTGCCAGGCCAGTGGTAAGAGTGGGAGGAAGCAAAAGGCTCCTCTCCAACCGTTCCCTGTGGTCAGCCCACCCCCTTTGAAAGGGTGGGCATTGACATTGTGGGGCCTCTGGATCCCAAGACAGCCATGGGCAACAGGTTCATCCCGGTCTTGGTGGACCATGCCACCCTGCACCCGGAAGCCATCCCTCTCCGGACTGTGACGGCCCCGTGGTGGGACGTGCATTGATGGGGATTTTCTCCCGTGTGGGGTTCCCCAGAGAGGTGGTGTCCGACCGTGGTACCAACTTCATATCTAAGTATATGAAGTCCCTGTGGCAGGAGTGTGCTGTAACCTACAAGTTCACCACTCCTTACCACCCACAAGGTAATGGGCTGGTTGAGAGATTCAACCGGACCTTAAAAGGCATGATTATGGGTCTTGAGGAACCTATGAGGCGTAAGTGGGACGTCCTCTTGCCATGCCTTCTGTTTGCTTACAGAGAGGTGCCACAGAAGTCCTTAGGGTTCAGTCCCTTTGAACTCCTCTATGGTCACCCTGTAAGAGGACCTCTGAGTTTGGTAAAGGAAGGCTGGGAGAAAGCTCCCAGTAAACCTCCCCAGGATGTATATAGCTACATGCTGGCCTTCAGAAACCAAACTAGGCGTTTCAGGCAACTCGCTCAGGTGAATCTGGAAGCCAGCCAGGAGGAGATGAAACGGTGGTATGATCAGAATGCCACTCTGATCGAGTTTCAGCCTGGACAGAAAGTGTGGGTCATGGCCCCCGTGGAGCCTTGTGCGCTCCAGGATAAGTGGACCAGACCATTTGAGGTGGTGGACTGCAAGAGTAATGTCACCTACTTAGTGGACTTGCGGTCTCCTAGGTACCCTTTGCGGGTCCTGCATGTAAACCGCCTGAAGCCCCACTTGGAGAGGTCCGAAGTGGGTATGCTCCTAGCGACAGATGATGGAATGGAGGAGGAGACTGAGCCTCTTCCTGACCTCCTGTCTGCAACAGAGCAAGATGGGTCAGTGGACCGTGTGAACCTCTCTTCCGCCCTGAGCAGCAAGATGACTGTCACCAACTGTTGGGACAGTTTCCTGATCTGTTCTCCCTGACTCCCGGTGTCACTGAGTGGTGCATCCATGATGTGGACACTGGGGACAGTCCTCCTGTAAAACACAAAACTTACAGAGTGAGACTGACAGGGTGGGAGCTTGCATCACGGAGGAGGTCTCCAAGATGTTTGTGTTAGGGTTGATTGAGTCCTCTAACAGCCCGTGGGCCAGCCCAGTGGTCTTGGTCCCGAAGGCTGCTGCGCCTGGTGCCACACCCGAACTCCGGTTCTGTGTGGACTACCGAGGACTCAATTCAGTCACCAGGACTGACGCGCACCCCATCCCCAGAGCTGATGAGCTCATTGATCGGTTAGCGGCTGCCCGGTACCTCAGTACGTTTGACTTAACGTCTGGGTACTGGCAGATCGCCTTAACTGATGGGGCAAGAGAGAGGTCCGCATTCTCCACACCAGATGGGCACTACCAATTCTGGGTTATGCCCTTTGGGATGAAGAATGCCCCTGCCACCTTTCAGAGGTTGGTCAACCAGGTGTTGGCTGGACTGGAAGATTTCAGTGCCGCCTACCTGGATGACATCGCAGTGTTCAGCGCCAGTTGGGAAGAACATCTGCGCCACCTCTGGAAAGTGTTGATGGCGCTGCGGAGGGCAGGCCTCACGATCAAGGCGAGTAAGTGCCAGATCGGGCAGGGTTCCGTGGTGTACTTGGGACACCAGGTTGGGAGCGGCCAGGTGGCACCCCTACAGCCCAAGATTGATACCATCCTGGCTCGGGAACCCCCCAAGACCCAGACAGAGGTGGGAGCCTTTGTAGGACTCACAGGGTACTACAAGAGGTTTGTCAAGGGGTATGGCAGCATTGTTGCCCCCTTGACAGAGCTGACTTCCAGGAAGCAGCCCAAGAAAGTGAACTGGACTGACACCTGTCAGAAAGCTTTTGATGCCCTGAAGACTGCCACGTGCACGGCGCCCGTGCTTCAGGCGCCCAACTTCTAAAAGGAATTCATTGTGCAGACAGACGCCTCAGAGCATGGTGTGGGGGCTATACTTTCACAGATGAATGAGGAGGGCCTAGACCAACCTGTAGCCTTCATTAGTAGGAGGTTACTTCCACGGGAACAGAGGTGGAGTGCAATTGAGCGTGAGGCATTTGCTGTGGTCTGGGCACTGAAGAAGTTGAGACCATACCTGTTTGGGACTCACTTCCGGGTTCAGACAGACCACAGGCCCCTCAGATGGTTGATGCAAATGAGGGGTGAGAGCCCAAAGCTGTTGAGGTGGTCCATTTCCCTACAGGGGATGGACTTCACGGTGGAACACGGCCCTGGTACAGAACACGCCAATGCTGATTGTCTGTCCAGATTTTTCCGGCTTAGTGAAGAGAACTCCCAAGAGGGTGGGTAGTAGTCCCCACATTTCAGCTGGAGGGGACACGTGTTAGACCTGGCACCATTGGTGTGGGTCTCCGTTCCATTTTTTCACTGTTGCCTCCTATGTTTTTGCTATGTTTTTGCTGGTCTAGATGCTTTGGGCACTTTGCCCCTGCTGTTCAGTGCCAAAGTGCAAGGGCTCCCTATTGTAAATTGATGTAATGGTTTAGTGACTCCATGATTGGCTTATTTGATTTACTGTCAGACCCTAGTACAGTGCACCATGTGTGCCCAGGGCCTGTAAATCAAATGTTGCTGGTGGGCTTGCAGCCACCCACAGAAGCAGCTTGTAAAATATGGATCAGGCCTGCCATTGCAGAGCCTGTGTGCAGTCTGGGACTGCCATGTCGACTCGGCCAGAGTACCCACTTGCCAGTCCCTAAACCTTCCCTTTTCTACATGTTAGTCACACCTATGGGCAGGGTGCATTGTATGTGAAAGGTAGGACATGTCCTGGTGTGTGTGGCATGTCCTGATAGTGAATTACAGCCAATTTCGTTTTTCACTATTGCAAGGCTACCTGTTCCCATAGGCCAGAATGGGCAGTTTGATTATAACATCTTATAATCCTAACTGACCCAGGGAACACAGGTAGAAGAACGAGTTTAGTATGCCTGAACTCAGAATGTTAAAATACATCTTTTAGTGTGGGTGATTTTTACATTCTGTGTTTGAAAATACCACTTTTAGAAAGTAGGTATTTTCTTGCCTAACCATCCAGTAAGCTTCTGCTAAGTTTGTGTATTCCATGTCTGGTTTGTGAGTGACAGGGGGCTGGAGAGGGCTTTGGCTCCAGCAGTCTGATGAGTCAGGGCTGGGCTGAATAGGACCTGGGTTGAATAGAGAGTATGGGGAGGAGATTTCCTTTCACTTGCCTGAGCCTACATAGAATAGAGAGTAGGGGGAGGAGATTTCTTTTCAGCTACCTGGGCCAGGTCTGCTTTCAACAATGCTGTCTCCACCTCCTGCCAGGAAGCTGCACCAGGGAGGACAGAACTGGTTCTGGCTGGGTACAGACACTCTCTGCCTTCAGAGAACAAAGGATTTTGCAATATAAATATTGGGGCCCAGACCCCAGAACTTTAGATCACTTCTGGGAATCAAGACGAACCTTTGCCAAGGAGAGAAACTAAGGAAGCTGAATGAGGAGACTGCCCCTGCACTGGTGACTGTTTGGGGTTGGCCTGCAGTGGTTACTTATTGCCAAGGAAAGGAGAAAAGGAACCTTGTTTGTACTTTAATCATCTTGAGGAAAATCTCCAAGGGCTTGAAACTGAGCTTGCCTCCTGTTCTGAAGTCTCAGGAACACAAAGACTTCACCCCTTCTGTCTTCCTGCATCTAGAACTGCTGTTTTAGCTGCTACAGAAGGCAATTGCAACATCGACGCCGGCGAGCGACGCCGTAACCTACACCGAAGCCGTGAGCGCTGCTCCGACTTGCGACGTAGGCCCAACGCCAGCTGCCGTGCCACATCGACGCCAGCGAGCGACGCCATAACCTGCACGAAGCCGTGAGCGCTGCTACCGACTTGCGAAGTTGGCCCGACGACTGCTGCTGTGCCGCATCGACTCCGAAGCTGACTTCATCATCGCGGAGACGATCCTCGACGTGGGTGACCCCCTGAATCCATCGACATCGCGACATCGTAAGGAACAGTGGTTTCGGCACCATTGTGACGTCACCTCCCCGACGCAGTAAGGAACCGTCGTCTCGCCTCCCCTGCGCTGCAGTAAGGAACAGAGGTTACACCTCCCCTGACATCGTAAGGAACCAACGCCGCGCAGCGCCTACGAAGCCACACCTCCCCGACGCCGTGAACTGCCGTCTTTGTTTTCATCGCTTTTCCAAGGTACTGTTTTTTGTGGGTCTGTTTGACTCCAAGCCCGACTCCGCGCACCTCGCGGTCGGCGCCGTACTTTGGGATTTCTATCTGTCATGACGTCGTATAACTCAAAGTGGAGTTATCTGTTGCTACAAGCTTGATTTAAGTGAATAACCTATTTTTAAGGATATCTTGAGAACTGCATTGTGGATTTTTGTCGTTTGGTCTTGTGTTAAGTCTAGATAAAGATTACTTATTTTTCTAAACTGGTGTGGTGTCCATTTGTAGTGTTTTCACTGTATTACTGTATGTGTTCACAAATGTTTTACACACTGCCTCTGAGATAAGCCTACCTGCTTGTGCCAAGCTACCAAGGGGGTGAGCAGTGGTTATTTTAGGAGTGTAGCCCCCTTACCCTGACTAGAAGCAAGGGCCCCTACTTGGTCAAAGGAACCTACCTCTGCCAACTATACACAGCTGCTATTTCCCTTCAATACATTTACCTCCTCTGTGCAGTCGGCCTTCTCTTCTGGAATGAAGGCCATCTCCAATTGGATGAGATGTAATTTCCTTCAATTCAACGTGGGGAAGACCAAAATCATGGTCTTCGGAGAAGCCCCCTTACTATGGACTCCTGATTGGTGGCCGGTGGACCTTGGCACCCCTCCCCCGCCCCCAAGTCCACTGTCAAGAACCTAGGCATTCGCCTAGACCAGGCTCTCACTCTGAAGGAGCACGCTGCTCAGACAGCTGGCTCCTGTTTCCATATGTTGGGCCTATTACGCCCAGTTTTTCCCCTGCTTCCCGATTCCACTCGGAAGACCCTGACGCAGGCACTAATACTCAGTCGTCTGGACTACTGCAATGGCCTCGGCCAATGAGTCCTTGCTCTGCAGATTGCAGGTAGTCCAGAACACTGCGGCGCGACTGGTCTTAAATGCCCCTCCCCGGACTGCCTCTCGCCCTCGCCTCCATCAGCTACACTGGCTCCCAGTACGTGAGCGGATCAAGTTTAAGGTTTGCTGCACGGTCCACAAAGCTTTAAACAATCTCGGCCCCGCCTATCTGGCTGAGAAATTCACGCCGTATACACCATCTAGATCCCTCCGCTCTGGAACCAAATCCCTTCTCGTGGTCCCCCGAGTTAAGAAGGCCAGATTGGGTGGAAAGGTATTTTCCCACCTTGGTCCTCTTTACTGGAACCAGCTCCCCTTGTACTTGAGACAATGCCCTGACCACCTCCAGTTCAGAAAGCACCTTAAGACCTTTCTTTTTTGTCTCTGATCTTGTTCCAGTCCCTCAGCTTTTCTGTTGCCTGTCAGCAGCGCAGAGATACCCCTTCGGGGGTCGATTCAGGCGCCATATAAATAAATAAATAAATAAACTAGAGACCCCCATTTCTAACACTTTGTAACATCTTACAAGCATAACTTCCCATTGAGACAAGATAGAGAAATAAAGTTTAGGCTCTCTGAACTCAGAATTTAATAACACATCTTTTAGTAAAGATGGTTTTTAAATTGTGTGTTTGAAAAATGGCACCTTTAGAAAGTAAGCATTTTCTTGTTTAACCATTCTGTGTGCCTCTGCCTGTTTGTGTATTGACTGTCTGGTTTTGGAGTGACAGGGGCTGGGGATGTGCATTCATTGTAGACAGCCACTGTGGGGGGGGGAGGTGTGCCTGGCCCTTCCTGGATGACTCAGAGCTGGGCTGAATAGACCCTGGCTGAATTTAGAGTAGTGGGAGGAGATTTCCTTGCACCTGAATAGGGCCTGTCTCCCTTGCACAATGCTGTCTCCACCCCCTGTGGTCATGCTGCACCAGTGAGGACAGAACTGGTTTGGACTGGGCTCAGAGACCCTTGCACAAAGAGAGCAAAGACATTTTGGGGTATAAGTATTAGACATAAAACTCCTGAACTTTAGACTACTCCTGAAATCAAGAGGAACCTTTGCCAAGGAGAAGAGCTGGAGAAACTGGAGGAGAAGTACTGCCCCTTTGCTATGTTCTATCTGGGGTTGGCCTGCAATAGCTGTTTCTGCCAGGGTAAGGACAAGGACTTTGCTGTGTGCTGTGTCCCCCTGCTTGAAGAAGATCTCCAAGGGCTTGAGTAGAGCTTGCCTCCTGTTCTGAAGTCTCAGGGACCCAAAGACTTCACTCCCAGCTCCCCTGAACTTCCTTGCTGAGAGTTCTGACCTGCCAAGAGGTGCTTGTGACTGTCTTGGGCCTCTGGAGGTTGTTCCTGCTGTTGGGAGCTGGAAAAGCAACGCAACTACAAGAAAATCGGCGCATTGCTCTTCTTGTGGCTGTTTTTCCGATGCAGCACTGCTGTGCGAGAAGAATCTCCACGGATCGCTGCACCAATGCCGAAACCGACGCAGCACCTGTCGCCGCTGCAAGAATTAACGCATCGAAGGATCGCGGCTGAAGAAACAGATGCAGTGCCGCTCAACGATGCCGCATCGATCGCCGCCGCATCCCGGATTTCCACGCATCGTACCTGTGCGCCAAGTTTTCCAGGCGCATCGCCCGCGGACCAGAATCGTCTTGGAGTTGACGTATCACTTCCCCCTACAGACCGGACAAGACACATCGCTTCTCCTGCGTGCAGCAGAACTGTTGCATCGCCTCCCCATGGTCTCAGGAACTGACGCATTTCTTTGTGTTCTCGACGTTTCCCATGTCCGCAGCTGTTTGGCCTTGTGAATTTTGTCACAACTACAGGTACTTTGAGAGAAATCACGCATCCATAGTTTTCTATGGACCCAGTTGCTTAAAACCTTTTTAAAGTCATATTCTTAATACTTGTATGTTGGATTTTTGTTGTTTTGGTCTTGTTGAGTTTAGAAAAGATACTTTATTTTTCTAACCTGGTGTGGTGTCCATTTGTGATATTATCACTGTATTACTGTCTGTTTTGAGTACAAATACTTTACACATTGCCTTTGGGATAAGTCTGTCTGCTGGTGCCAAGCTACCTAGGGGATGAGCATGGGTTATCTAAAGTGTTTATCCCCCTTACCCTGACTAGAAGCAAGGGTCCCTATTTTAACAAAGGTACCTACCGCTGCCAACTAGAGACCCCCATTTCTAACAGTACCAAATAAGAAGACATGGAAAATAGGTTAATTTACATTTTGCTGGTATTCCAGAAAAGTTGGCCACTTCAACCTCAGATACTGAATTAATTGAGCAGCTAATTATAGACTATGGGGTCGATTCCGATGTCGGCCGGAAGCGCACCTAACAGTATTCGTCCGGAAAAAATACGAGCCGAACGAGTGTTTTCCGACCGACTCGAACACTCTACCGAACGAACAAGTACGATGCGTATAACAGCCCAGATTCCGAGCGGGCCGTACTTACCCATTCCAGCTCCTGTTCCCCGCCCGAGCCGGATCCGTAAACGCCGAATCGAGTCGCACGGAACCAAATACACAGCACCTTCCGGCCGGACTAGTACGATGCGTCTCCCGTACGCGCCGAACTCGTCGCTATGTACGGCACGTTTGAGCATCCGGGAGAGCTGCACATAAGCTCCGATTCGCGCCACAAGACGATCCACGGCGACGAGACGAACAAGCCAGCGACGAGTACGAGTCGAAGACACGAGAAACCCGAACGAGACGAACCAACCATGAATCCCATCACGCAGGTCCTACCAATACTCTACATCTATTACCGGGACCGGTACGGACGCGAACGGCGCAGACGGTAAGTCAAACACCCACAACACAAACAAACGACACGTACCCGAAATATGTCACACACACATAGGGATGCACAAATGACGTACACAAGCAACAGCAGAACCATAAGGGTGGGATGGCCAACACCAATGCCATACACACCCATAGGGGGATGGATGCCTACCACCAACACCACCCTACAACTACCCCTACTCTTGGGGGGCTGTATGCCTACCACTACTGCCATCCCCACCCATAGGGGGCTGAATGCCTACCACTACTACCATCCCCACTCATGGGGGGCTGGATGCCTACCACTACTATCATCCCCACTCATGGGGGCTGGATGGCTGCCACTACTACCATCCCCACTCATGGGGGGCTGGATGCCTACCACTACTGCCATCCCCACCCATAGGGGGCTGAATGCCTACCACTACTACCATCCCCACTCATGGGGGGTGGATGCTCTACCACTACTACCATCCCCACTCATGGGGGCTGGATGCCTACAGCTACTACCATCCCCACTCATGGGGGGCTGGATGGCTGTCACTACTACCATCCCCACTCATGGGGGGCTGGATGCCTACCACTACTGCCATCCCCACCCATAGGGTGCTGGATGCCTACCACTACTACCATCCCCACTCATGGGGGGCTGGATGCCTACCACTACTACCACCCCCACTCATGGGGGGCTGGATGCCTGTCACTACTGCCATCCCCACTCATGGGGGGATGGATGGCTGCCACTACTACCATCCCCACTCATGGGGGGCTGGATGCCTACCACTACTGCCATCCCCACCCATAGGGGGCTGGATGCCTACCACTACTACCATCCCCACTCATGGGTGGCTAGATGCCTGCCACCACACCCCCCCACTCATGGGGGGCTGGATGCCTACCACTACTGCCATCCCCACCCATAGGGGGCTGGATGCCTACCACTACTACCATCCCCACTCATGGGGGTCTGGATGCCTACCACTACTACCATCCCCACTGATGGGGGGCTGGATGCCTACCACTACTACCATCCCCACTCATGGGGGGCTGGATGGCTGCCACTACTACCATCCCCAATCATGGGGGCTGGATGCCTACCACTACTGCCATCCCCACCCATAGGGTGCTGGATGCCTACCACTACTACCATCCCCACTCATGGGGGCTGGATGCCTACCACTACTACCACCCCCACTCATGGGGGGCTGGATGCCTGTCACTACTGCCATCCCCACTCATGGGGGGATGGATGGCTGCCACTACTACCATCCCCACTCATGGGGGGCTGGATGCTCTACCACTACTGCCATCCCCACCCATAGGGGGCTGAATGCCTACCACTACTACCATCCCCACTCATGGGGGGTGGATGCCTACCACTACTACCATCCCCACTCATGGGGGGCTGGATGCCTACAGCTACTACCATCCCCACTCATGGGGGGCTGGATGGCTGTCACTACTACCATCCCCACTCATGGGGGGCTGGATGCCTACCACTACTGCCATCCCCACCCATAGGGTGCTGGATGCCTACCACTACTACCATCCCCACTCATGGGGGGCTGGATGCCTACCACTACTACCACCCCCACTCATGGGGGGCTGGATGCCTGTCACTACTGCCATCCCCACTCATGGGGGATGGATGGCTGCCACTACTACCATCCCCACTCATGGGGGCTGGATGCCTACCACTACTGCCATCCCCACCCATAGGGGGCTGGATGCCTACCACTACTACCATCCCCACTCATGGGTGGCTAGATGCCTGCCACCACCCCCCCACTCATGGGGGCTGGATGCCTACCACTACTGCCATCCCCACCCATAGGGGCTGGATGCCTACCTCTACTACCATCCCCACTCAAGGGGGCTGGATGCCTACCACTACTACCATCCCCACTCATGGGGGCTGGATGCCTACCACTACTACCATCCCCACTCATGGGGGGCTGGATGGCTGCCACTACTACCATCCCCACTCATGGGGGCTGGATGCCTACCACTACTGCCATCCCCACCCATAGGGTCCTGGATGCCTACCACTACTACCATCCCCACTCATGGGGGGCTGGATGCCTACCACTACTACCACCCCCACTCATGGGGGCTGGATGCCTGTCACTACTGCCATCCCCACTCATGGGGGATGGATGGCTGCCACTACTACCATCCCCACTCATGGGGGGCTGGATGCCTACCACTACTGCCATCCCCACCCATAGGGGGCTGGATGCCTACCACTACTACCATCCCCACTGATGGGTGGCTAGATGCCTGCCACCCCCCCCCTCACTCATGGGGGGCTGGATGCCTAACACTACTGCCATCCCCACCCATAGGGGGCTGGATGCCTACCACTACTACCATCCCCACTCATGGGGGGCTGGATGCCTACCACTACTACCACCCCCACTCATGGGGGCTGGATGCCTACCACTACTACCATCCCCACTCATGGGGGCTGGATGGCTGACACTACTACCATCCCCACTCATGGGGGCTGGATGCCTACCACTACTGCCATCCCCACCCATAGGGTGCTGGATGCCTACCACTACTACCATCCCCACTCATGGGGGCTGGATGCCTACCACTACTACCACCCCCACTCATGGGGGGCTGGATGCCTGTCACTACTGCCATCCCCACTCATGGGGGATGGATGGCTGCCACTACTACCATCCCTACTCATGGGGGGCTGGATGCCTACCACTACTGCCACCCCCACCCATAGGGGCTGGATGCCTACCACTACTACCATCCCCACTCATGGGTGGCTAGATGCCTGCCACCCCCCCACTCATGGGGGGCTGGATGCCTACCACTACTGCCATCCCCACCCATAGGTGGCTGGATGCCTACCACTACTACCATCCCCACTCATGGGGGCTGGATGCCTACCACTACTACCATCCCCACTCATGGGGGCTGGATGCCTACCACTACTACCATCCCCACTCATGGGGGCTGGATGGCTGCCACTACTACCATCCCCACTCATGGGGGGCTGGATGCCTACCACTACTGCCATCCCCACCCATAGGGGCTGGATGCCTACCACTACTACCATCCCCACTCATGGGGGGCTGTATGCCTACCACTACTACCACCCCCACTCATGGGGGCTGGATGCCTGTCACTTCTGCCATCCCCACTCATGGGGAGATGGATGGCTGCCACTACTACCATCCCCACTCATGGGGGGCTGGATGCCTACCACTACTGCCATCCCCACCCAGAGGGGGCTGGATGCCTACCACTACTACCATCCCCACTCATGGGGGGCTGGATGCCTACCACTACTACCACCCCCACTCATGGGGGGCTGGATGCCTGTCACTACTGCCATCCCCACTCATGGGGGATGGATGGCTGCCACTACTACCATCCCTACTCATGGGGGGCTGGATGCCTACCACTACTGCCACCCCCACCCATAGGGGGCTGGATGCCTACCACTACTACCATCCCCACTCATGGGTGGCTAGATGCCTGCCACCCCCCCCCACTCATGGGGGGCTGGATGCCTACCACTACTGCCATCCCCACCCATAGGTGGCTGGATGCCTACCACTACTACCATCCCCACTCATGGGGGGCTGGATGCCTACCACTACTACCATCCCCACTCATGGGGGGCTGGATGCCTACCACTACTACCATCCCCACTCATGGGGGGCTGGATGGCTGCCACTACTACCATCCCCACTCATGGGGGGCTGGATGCCTACCACTACTGCCATCCCCACCCATAGGGGGCTGGATGCCTACCACTACTACCATCCCCACTCATGGGGGGCTGTATGCCTACCACTACTACCACCCCCACTCATGGGGGGCTGGATGCCTGTCACTTCTGCCATCCCCACTCATGGGGAGATGGATGGCTGCCACTACTACCATCCCCACTCATGGGGGGCTGGATGCCTACCACTACTGCCATCCCCACCCAGAGGGGGCTGGATGCCTACCACTACTACCATCCCCACTCATGGGTGGCTAGATGCCTGCCACCACCCCCCCCCACTCATGGGGGGCTGGATGCCTACCACTACTGCCATCCCCACCCATAGGGGGCTGAATGCCTACCACTACTACCATCCCCACTCATGGGGGGCTGGATGCCTACCACTACTATCATCCCCACTCATGGGGGCTGGATGGCTGCCACTACTACCATCCCCACTCATGGGGGGCTGGATGCCTACCACTACTGCCATCCCCACCCATAGGGGGCTGGATGCCTACACTACTACCATCCCCACTCATGGGGGGCTGGATGCCTGTCACTACTGCCATCCCCACTCATGGGGGGATGGATGGCTGCCACTACTACCATCCCCACTCATGGGGGGCTGGATGCCTACCACTACTGCCATCCCCACCCATAGGGGGCTGGTTGCCTACCACTACTACCATCCCCACTCATGGGTGGCTAGATGCCTGCCACCACACCCCCCACTCATGGGGGCTGGATGCTCTACCACTACTGCCATCCCCACCCATAGGGGGCTGGATGCCTACCACTACTACCATCCCCACTCATGGGGGGCTGGATGCCTACCACTACTACCATCCCCACTCATGGGGGGCTGGATGGCTGCCACTACTACCATCCCCACTCATGGGGGGCTGGATGCCTACCACTACTGCCATCCCCACCCATAGGGGCTGGATGCCTACCACTACTACTATCCCCACTCATGGGGGCTGGATGCCTACCACTACTGCCATCCCCACCCATAGGGGCTGGATGCCTACCACTACTACCATCCCCACTCATGGGGGCTGGATGCCTACCACTACTACCACCCCCACTCATGGGGGCTGGATGCCTGTCACTACTGCAATCCCCACTCATGGGGGGATGGATGGCTGCCACTACTACCATCCCCACTCATGGGGGGCTGGATGCCTACCACTACTGCCATCCCCACCCATAGGGGGCTGGATGCCTACCACTACTACCATCCCCACTCATGGGTGGCTAGATGCCTGCCACCACCCCCCCCACTCATGGGGGGCTGGATGCCTACCACTACTGCCATCCCCACCCATAGGGGGCTGGATGCCTACCACTACTACCATCCCCACTCATGGGGGGCTGGATGCCTACCACTACTACCATCCCCACTCATGGGGGGCTGGATGCCTACCACTACTACCATCCCCACTCATGGGGGGCTGGATGGCTGCCACTACTACCATCCCCACTCATGGGGGGCTGGATGCCTACCACTACTGCCATCCCCACCCATAGGGGGCTGGATGCCTACCACTACTACCATCCCCACTCATGGGGGCTGGATGCCTACCACTACTACCACCCCCACTCATGGGGGCTGGATGCCTGTCACTACTGCCATCCCCACTCATGGGGGATGGATGACTGCCACTACTACCATCCCCACTCATGGGGGCTGGATGCCTACCACTACTGCCATCCCCCCCCCATAGGGGGCTGGATGCCTACCACTACTACCATCCCCACTCATGGGGGGCTGGATGCCTATCACTACTACCATCCCCACTCATGGGGGGCTGGATGGCTGCCACTACTACCATCCCCACTCATGGGGGGCTGGATGCCTACCACTACTACCATCCCCACTCATGGGGGGCTGGATGCCTACCACTACAACCACCCCTACTCATAGGACGGGTAATGCATGACACAACTAGCATACTCCCACATAAGGACTGTCTGTAATTACATCCCACCCCCAACACCATGACAAGTGTGTGTGGTCTGTGTCAAATGCATACAACACTGAACATGACATTGAACATACAATGTGACCCCCTAACACATGTGTCACACATAATTGTGTGTGTGGCCTACACAATGCAAGCAGACCATGACCACTGTGGCAATGTGGCCCAAAGCCCCATCACCACAGTGCCCAAAAGGTAAGTGTGTGCTCCATAGCTGAAGCACATTTTGAACAGTGTGGCAATGGGGCCCAAAGCCCCATCACCACAGTGCCCAAAAGGTAAGTGTGTGCTCCATAGCTGAAGCACATTTTGAACAGTGTGGCAATGGGGCCCAAAGCCCCATCACCACAGTGCCCAAAGGTAAGTGTGTGCTCCATAGCTGAAGCACATTTTGAACAGTGTGGCAATGGGGCCCTAAGCCCCATCACCACAGTGCCCAAAAGGTAAGTGTGTGCTCCATAGCTGAAGCACATTTGGAACAGTGTGGCAATGGGGCCCTAAGCCCCATCACCACAGTGCCCAAAAGGTAAGTGTAGTCCTGGTAAAAGCTGCTAAACCAAAAATGCAGGGATTATTCCTGGCCACACAACACCAAACACTACAGTGGCATTGTAGTGCTTGTGTCCCATAGCAACATAGATTGTGTGAGGCAAGCAGTGCAGTGCCAATGACACATCGTTCTAGCCATGTGCACACAAACATCAGCCATGGGGGCCCACATTGTCTACATTCACAAATAACACAATGACAGAAGTGAGCATCATAATGCAGACCCACATATCTGCAGCAAAGGACACACAAATGTAGATATCCTGTGGAGACTGTAGATGTCATGTGAACAAATACCATACCATGGCAGAAATGGGACATACTAACCATGATCAATGTGCTGACTGATGACCTAGCAGTCCCAGGGCCAGCAGGGGAAAGCCAACAAACAACATACAGCCAATGGCAAACTAAAGATATGCCAATGCAGTGGTGCAAATGCACAAACACAAACAGGCAGACTCACACTGCATATCATACACAACAGGTGAGGGGGTTGTGTGCCAGTGTCCCCAGGCAAACACACAACACATGAGGAGGCCAGATTCACTAATACACAGATGTCAACACAGTCACATACAAAACTAACTCAGGGATTGGATTCCCCTATGTGGGCAAACAGGCATTGTGAGATGAGAGGGAGCCCAAATTACACATGTCACACAAGCTTGTAGGAACAGCAACAAACACAGCAAGAGACAGAACCACCACAGCACTCCCCCAGGGACCCCACATTGTGGTGACACTAGCCTGCATGACAATCACACTGTGATGGCAAAGGTAGATGTCATCCACACTGTGAACCACAGCCATGTGTCCTGAGCAACAAACTACCATCACACCTATACAAGCACAAAGCACTCAGCATGGCCTGCCAGCCAAGGACAACATGGAGGTAGTGCCCCAGCCGTGCAACAACTCACATTTGCACACACTCAACGCCACACACCTTGAACTCCACCAATGTGCAGCAGTGAAGCTCAAATGGACTGCTGACATTGCACATGCACCCATGAAAATCCCAGGGGTGGTGGGGGAAATAAGGTGCAGAAACCCATCACACATGGCCAGTCAACAATACTTGTGAATGTCTGACACACTGCACAGTATGCCGTACATGGGCATGACGTGAAATCCACCCCAAACAATGGGATCCTGGCCATAGTCACACACCAATGAAGAAGCCAAGCTGACCCACAAAGGACACACATAGACATCTTCCAACATTGCAGCTCTGACCCTGAGGAGTGGCAGCAGTCACACACACAACGTGTCACAATCACTGAAAGCATACACAAACAGAAAATAACATTACTCGTGTAACCAACAAGTGCAAAGAGGAATCTTGACTGTGTCCCATCTGCGTTTGCCCACATCCCCAGCCCTGACAACAAAGACAACTAGGGATGACAACCTCATTAACATTAGTTTGCCATGCACCCACATCCCGGAGAAACCAGGTCCAAGATGCTGGATGAACACAGAACAACTCAGCAAGCATCACAAACAGGAACATCCGTAGGGACACAGCCTGTGTAGGAAAAGGAGAAGGGTATACGCACAGACATGCCTACACAACACACAACACGGGCACAGCCTATATCACGGAATCACGCACTGCCATGAGGGCACTCCACTCCTGTGGAAGGTCAGCTGTGCCAAACCTTGTCTGTGCACGACTCAAACATGTCAGCAGAACACTCGGTCAGTGAGTCAACAACTACAACACACTGAAGGCTCTGCTCATATCAGCCTGGGCACGGGAGTGTCACGTCAGTCATCTGCATACACCCAAGACACGTGTCAAGCAACTTGCACTGTGTACACAGATGAGTCCTCCAAATTTGATGTGCTAAACTGCATGTCCATTGGAGACGGGCACACAGTCAGGGTACTAGGAACATTGGACAGTGGTAAGCCCACCAGATGTGCATCATTGTAGGACAAAGATGGTAATCTACAAAAGCTAAACGTACATCCCTGTGTCAAATGCTGAACATTACACCCTCAGACTGCAGGAAAGGATGCTATAGATCACGGGTACTCATAGTACGGCCCGCGGGCCGCCAGCGGCCCGGCAAGCCTTCCTTGGCGGCCCGCGGACCTTGCAGACATCGTACCTGTGTTTGCAGCGCAGACTCACTCTGCTCTATGGGGGCCGGGCGATTCCAGGATAGTCAGAGTGGAGATGCAGGGGCTAAGAAGAGGCGAAATACAACAAAGCCTCCATTAACAAGTAAATGGTCTTTTAAAGACCTGTGAAGTACTGGGGTGCGGCTGTGTGTGCCCGGGAAGCTGTCTCAGCCGGGGCTGACACACACGAGGGGGGGGGGGGTGAGGCTGAAGCTGAAAGTGGTCTTTTCCAGGAGAAAACGAGCTGGCTTTTACATTACACAGGGAGAGGGGGGGTGGGGGGGCTGGTGACGGGGACGTGTAGACACAGTACGTGTGCACTGCCCGAGACAGATAGAGATAGAAACAGATAGAGATAGAGACAGAGATAGACAGACAGCGATAGAGACAGAGAGAGAGACAGAGCGAGAGATAGAGGCAGAGACAGATAGAGGCAGGGACAGACTGACAGAGACAGATAGAGGCAGAGACAGACCGAGACAGAGACAGACCGAGACAGACAGCGATAGAGACAGAGAGAGAGATAGAGGCAGGGACAGATAGAGGCAGAGACAGACAGGGACAGACAGCGATAGAGACAGAGAGAGAGACAGAGGCAGGGACAGATAGAGGCAGGGACAGATAGAGGCAGGGACAGATAGAGGCAGGGACAGATAGAGGCAGGGACAGACAGAGACAGGGACAGACAGAGACAGGGACAGACAGAGACAGATAGAGGCAGACACAGGGACAGGGGCAGACAGATAGAGGCAGAGACAGAGAGACGGAGATGGAGACAGAGGGAGGGAGACAGAGACAGACAGGGACAGACAGAGACAGGGACAGACAGAGACAGATAGAGGCAGGGACAGGGACAGACAGACAGATGGAGGCAGAGACAGACAGACAGAGTGGCAGAGAGATGGAGAGGGAGACAGAGGGAGAGGGAGAGAGAGGGAGACGGAGAGAGAGGGAGACGGAGAGAGAGGGAGACAGAGAGAGAGGGAGACAGAGAGAGAGGGAGACAGAGAGAGAGGGAGAGAGAGAGAGGGAGAGAGAGAGAGGGAGACAGAGAGAGGGAGACAGAGAGAGAGGGAGACAGAAAGAGGGAGACAGAGAGAGGGAGACAGAGAGAGGGAGGGAGAGAGAGGGAGGGAGAGAGAGGGAGGGAGAGAGAGAGACAGAGGGAGACAGACAGAGGGAGACAGAGGGAGGGAGAGGGAGACAGAGAGAGGGAGGGAGACAGAGAGAGGGAGGGAGACAGGGAGAGAGAGGGAGACAGAGAGAGGGAGGGAGACAGAGAGAGGGAGGGAGACAGAGAGAGGGAGGGAGACAGAGAGAGGGAGGGCGACAGAGGGAGGGAGAGGGAGACAGAGGGAGGGAGAGGGAGACAGAGGGAGGGAGAGGGAGAGAGATAGAGAGAGGGAGGGAGGGAGACAGGTAGAGGGAGACGGAGGGAGGGAGACAGGTAGAGGGAGACAGAGGGAGGGAGACAGATAGAGGAAGACACAGGGAGAGAGGGAGACAGAAGGAGGGAGATAGAGGGCGGGAGACAGAGGGAGGGAGACAGAGGGAGGGAGGGAGGGAGACAGAGGGAGACAGAGAGGGAGACAGAGAGGGAGACAGAGAGGGAGACAGAGAGAGAGAGGGAGACAGAGAGAGAGAGGGAGACAGAGAGAGAGGGAGACAGAAGGAGGGAGACAGAGGGAGACAGACAGCGGGAGGGAGACAGACAGAGAGAGGGAGACAGACAGAGAGAGGGAGACAGACAGAGAGGGGGAGACAGAGAGGGGGAGGGAGACAGAGAGGGGGAGGGAGGGGGAGGGAGGGGGAGGGAGACAGAGGGAGAGGGAGGGAGACAGAGGGAGAGAGATGGAGAGAGGGAGGGAGACAGGTAGAGGGAGACAGAGGGAGGGAGACAGATAGAGGAAGACATAGAGAGAGAGAGGGAGACAGAAGGAGGGAGATAGAGGGCGACCGACAGAGGGAGGGAGACAGAGAGAGGGAGACAGAGAGAGGGAGACAGAGAGAGGGAGGGAGAGAGAGGGAGGGAGAGAGAGGGAGAGAGAGAGAGGGAGAGAGAGGGAGAGAGAGAGGGAGGGAGAGAGAGGGAGGGAGACAGACAGAGGGAGGAGGGAGACAGACGGAGGGAGACAGAGGGAGGGAGACAGAGGGAGGGAGACAGAGGGAGGGAGAGACAGAGAGAGGGAGGGAGACAGAGAGAGGGAGGGAGACAGAGAGGGAGGGAGACAGAGAGAGGGAGGGAGACAGAAAGAGGGAGACAGAGAGGGAGACAGAGAGGGAGACAGAGAGAGGGAGACAGAGAGAGGGAGACAGAGGGAGACAGAGAGGGAGACAGAGAGGGAGACAGAGAGGGAGACAGAGAGAGGGAGACAGAGAGGGAGACAGAGAGAGGGAGACAGAGAGGGAGACAGAGAGAGGGAGACAGAGAGAGGGAGACAGAGAGAGGGAGACAGAGAGAGGGAGAGGGAGACAGAGGGAGGGAGAGGGAGAGAGATAGAGAGAGGGAGGGAGGGAGACAGGTAGAGGGAGACAGAGGGAGGGAGACAGATAGAGGAAGACACAGGGAGAGAGGG